>LPNX010406285.1:5451-71154 GCA_001517045.1 Pseudotsuga menziesii
CATAGTTTTTGGTTCCACCTGTTATGTCTTGATTCCAAAGGAGCAAAGAAACAAGCTTGGTGCTCGAAGCAGAAAATGTATTTTCCTAGGGTACGAAGAATACTCCAAGGCATGTCGTTTGTATGATGAGGTAAACAAGAAATTTGTTATTTCCAGAGATGTCATTTTTCTTGAAACTAATAAAAATGACCAGTCTATTGAGAGACAGCTTGATCATTTGGAAAGTTATCCTGATCCAAAGACATTATGAAAATAAATATGAAATTCCAAACCTTGAAGGGGAGATTCCTATTCTGGAACAACCTTTGGAATTTCCATATGAAGCACCAACTCCCCCGCATGAAGAATTTCTTGCTAATTCACTTGAATAAGAGGTTCAACTGGATGATGTGATTGAGAGAATTGAAAGACTCTCAATCAATGATGAAGCACCACCAGCTGATCAACTAGGACCATCATGGAAGATTCCTAAATGGGCCACAAAGACACTTGAAAGTGTCCATCCGGATGAATTTGGAAAGAGGGGAATGAGAAGTTCGAAAAGACATGAAGATGGAGGAGGAGCAGATAATTCAGGTGATGAGATGCATGTATCATTTGATTGTGAATTTAATTTATCTGCTAACTTTGAACCAACTTCCTTTGAAAAAACTTCTACTTGAGTTGAGTGGAAAGAAGTTATGCAGAATGAGTATGATGCACTCATAAAGAATGGAACTTGGAAGCTGGTTGACCCTCTAGTTGGAACCAAACCAATTGGCTACAAGTGGGTGTACAAGAACAAATACAGATCAGATGGCTCACTTGACAAGCACAAAGTGAGGCTTGTAGAAAAAGGCTATGCACAGAAGGAAGGAATTGACTATGAAGAGACGTTCTCTCCTACAGCAAAATGGGCTACCATCCGTACCTTACTCTCTTTAGCTGCTCAGAAAGGGTGGAAAGTTCATCAAATGGATGTGAATACTGCTTTCTTGAATGGAGAATTGAAAGAGAATGTCTTCATGTCTCATCCAGAAGGTTTTGTTGTGAAAGGAAAAGAACAAAAGGTATGCAAGCTTGTCAAATCCTTGTATGGCCTAAAACAAGCGCCTCGCGCATGGTATGAAAAGTTAACCGAGCATCTTTTGAAGTTAAATTTCAAACATTTTGATCTTGATGATGCAACACTGTTTATAAAGAAAGTTGGAAGATCTGTTGTGTATCGTGTGGTGTACGTAGATGATCTTTTGATGAAAGGGAACAATGAGAGCTATATAGTATCCATAAAGAAAGATTTGAAAAATATCTTTGAAATGACAGATATGGGACATCTCCACTATTACTTAGGAATTGAAGTCACTCAACATCCTAAGTACATATTCCTATCTCAGAAAAAATATGTTGGAGAACTACTAAACAAATTTTGCATGACAGAATGCAACCCTATATCTACTCCAATGGAACAGAAAATGAAGCTCACATCAAGCGAAGGAAAAGAATTTGAGGATGCGACCAAGTATCGACAACTTGTAGGAAGTCTTATCTACCTTACAACAACTAGACCAGATATTTCTTATGTTGTTGGCATACTTTCAAGGTTCATGCATAAACCTTGTGAAGGACACTGGTCAACTGCAAAAAGAGTTCTAAGATACTTGAAGGGGACTCAAGACGTTGGACTGAAGTACTCTAAAGTGGATGACTTCAAACTTATTGGGTACTCATATTCATATTTTGATGGCGATAAGGAGACAGGAGTATCAACTTCTGGATACACTATGAGTCTTGGATCAGCAGCTGTCTCATGGAGATCACGCAAACAGACAGTTCCACCAAATTCAACAACAGAAGCAGAATATGTGGCTGCAGCTAAAGCAATGAAAGAAATAGTATGGCTCAGGAAGATACTTGAATATTTGCAAGAAAAACAAGAGAACTCCACTCCATTGTTGGTCGACAATACTTCTGCAATCAAGCTGGCTAAGAATCCTAGATTCCATGATCGAACCAAACACATCAACACAAAGTATCATTTGATTCGAAATCATGTAGAGGCCAAGACAGTCCATCTTCGACATTGTTCCACAAATGATCAAGTTGCGGACATCTTCACCAAAGCGCTTGGACGAGAAAAGTTTGAAAGATTCAGAAACATGCTCGGACTTACGAACACCCCTTCGGATTAAGAGGGGGATTGTTAGAATACAATCCGTTGGGATTATATATTGTAAATAAATAAATAAATAGTTAGCTGAACATTTACATAGGAAGCTGAAAAGGCTCGGCAGAAGGTGAAACACAACCGTCACATGTAATATATAAATGTATGCATTAGCCATGAATAATATCGAATCGGGAGTTATACCTAACACTATTTAACACACATCACTCACACACTCAAGTGTATCACATATTTGAGGAAGGATAAGACACTGGGGCTAGACAAGAAGAAGGTTACTGCTGTCGGGAGTGAATCTTACTTTTTTGGGGTTTTACCTTTTCTGTTGATTCTATCTCTGTAGAAGTTGCAGGTTTTTCTCCATTTATGGTTTCCCTGATGAAAATCACTATGTTCATTGTCTCTTGTGTTTCATTGTTGTACTTGTTATTCTCTCATTTAAAGATCCTAACATAATGCTAGCTTGAATTGTGAAAAACTAACATGGAATTAGAGCTAACTTGAGAAGAAGACACTGTGTAGCTGCAGGAACCAGGGATTCCTACTTTGTGGATCTCTCTCCATATATTTTCAGCAAAAAGAAGGTGGACTAACTCTTCTCCTTAGGGGACATATTTTTGTCGAAGCACAATCCATTTATGAGGTTTTTCAGTTTTGGACCTATCACTGCTGCCAGAAATTAGGGATTTTCACAGAAGAGGAATTTTTCAGTGAACCCATACCTAGATTGATCTCCTCCCCAAAATCAAAGGTACAAATAAATTTCAAGGCATTTGGGTGGAAAAAACTCTAAAAACACAAAACCCTAATTTGCTCCTGAACCAGCTCTGCAGGATTTCAATTCAAGTTTCAGATTCGACATCTTGAACTGGCAAGATCTAAAATATTTTGTATTTCTATTTGAGGTTCTTAGTTAGGATGTCTCACCATACCAAGCTTGATGGAAAGCTTGAGGGAGCTGATAACTTTCAAGCTTATAAGTATAGGATCTCCTTGGTCCTGGAAGAGAATGAGTTGGACTCCTACATCCATGAGGAGGTTCTAGTTCCAAAGGGAGATGAGGCTAAGGCCCTGCATAAGAATAAATTGGTTATGGCAAAGAGAATCATTGCTGATTCTATCAAGGACCATCTCATACAACACGTGTCCTCTCTAAAGAAACCTAAAGCTGTGTTTGATGTCCTAACCAAATTGTTTGAAGGGAAGAACATAAACTGGAAGATGAATCTGAGAAACCAACTGAAGAATGTGAAGATTCAGAATGAAGAAACAATCCAGTCTTACTTTACAAGAGTTTCTTAGATCAAGGAACAACTAGAATTCGTAGATGAAGAAGTGGAAAATGTAGAGATTGTGATGACTACCTCGAATGGCCTTCCTAAATCATGGGATTCTTTCATCCAAGGAATCTACGCTAGAAATAATTTAGTCAAGTTCAGCAGACTATGGGAAGAGTGCGCTCAAGAAAGAAGCTCAGATAGTAGCTCAAGAAGAAAATATGGGAAGTGAAGATAAAGCTCTCACAATACACTCCAAATCACATTGCAAGTCAACCAAAAGAAGATCTCATAACTCCAGAGGTAAGCACTCTCACAAAGATAACACTAGAAAAGATTTATCTAGGATCATATGTTATACATGTGATGAAGCATGACATTATGCAAGAAATTGTCCTAAGAAACAAAAACTAATAAAGAGGAGAAACAAAAGAAGACATCATGCTCATGTTGCAGAGGATGATGAAGCATCCAAGAAAAGAACCAGATATGAAAGTGAAGATTCTTCAAGCGGGGATGAATATGTTTTGATATCCGCTCTCACAGGTAACATTACTCATGGAAGTGATGATTGGATTATAGACAGCGGGGCTTGTAAACATATGACACGATTCAAGGAATCCTTTGTGAGACTTTCAGAGCATGAATCACCTCACAAGGTGAACCTAGGAGATGACTACCAATATTGAATAAAAGGTAGTGGGTAATATTCCTATGAGATAGACTCTTGAAAGTCTCTAACAAGGAAAGAAGTATTGTTTGTGCTAGGACTCAGGAAGAACCTCCTTTCCATATCAGCATTAGATGCAAAAGGAATGCGAGTTGCATTCATAGATGGTCAAATCATCATGTGGCAAAAAGGAAAGACTATTGATGATGAGGTAGTGATTGGAGAACAAGAAGGAGGATTGTACAAATTAAAGGGCCATCTAGAATAAGCCTTGGTCCATGACACAGTAGAGCCATGTGAACTTTGGCATAGAAGTCTTGCACATGTGCAATATAGAGCACTACCTATTGCAAGAAAAGCTATTGACGATCTTCTAGAAATCCAAGCAAAACATGATGGGGTATGCAAAGGATGTGTGAAAGGAAAGAATACAAAGAAGACATTTCCAAGAAGCGAAAGAAAAGCAAAAGGATTCTTGGAAATCATCCACTTTGATGTATGTTTTCCTATGTCATCAAATTCACTAAGCGGGTATGCATGTTATGTTTCTTTCATTGATGATTTCTCTAGGAAGAAACGGGTTTACTTCATGAAGAACAAATACAAAGTATTCCACAAGTTCAAGGAATTAAAATCCTTGATCGAGAACGACACTGAAAAGAATATCAAGACCATTCGATTAGATAATGGCGGAGAATTCAATTCAAATGAATTCAAAGAGCTATGCAAAGAATTAGGGATTAAGAGGGAGTTGTTCACTCCTTACAATCCATAACATAATGGGATTACAAAGAGGAAGAATAGAACTATCATGGATGCTGCAATAGTAATGCTTCATGATCAAGACCTTCCTATGCATCTTTGGGTGGAAGCTACTAGAACAACGGTGTATGTACAAGAGCGTACTCCACATAGAGTACTTGAGAAAAAGACTCTTGAAGAAGTCTTCTCCAGCAAGAAACTAGTAGTCAACCATCTCAGAATATTTAGCTGTCCAATATACATACACATTCCAAAAGAGTAAAGGACTAAATTAGGTCCTTCAGGAAAGAGGGGTATATTTGTGGGATACTCTGAAAGCTCAAAGGCTTACAGAATATATTTCCTAGGATACAAGAAGATCGACATCAGCAAGGATGTGACAGTTGATGAAGACACATCTTACAAAAAATCCAGAAAGAGACCTACTGAAGAACCTGAAGAAGAAGAAGCACCCAGAGTTCATGATAGAACCATGAACGAAGAAGCTCAAGAAGAATATCGAGATTTTGAAGAACCACAAAGACCTGTAGATCCACCTTTGGAGAAGAATACTCATAAGAGGAAACCTGCTTGGGTACGAGTACTTATCCAAGGTGCGAAAAGATATGGGGCTCCAGAAGAGAATCACAGAGAAAGAAAGAGGACCAGGTCCTGCTCCAGGTGTGTATCTTTACTATGTGATTTTATTGATAAAGAACCTTCAAGTTATGAAGAAGTAGTAGAACGGAAAGAATGGAAGGATGCTATGATCGAAGAATACCAATCGATCATGAAAAATGATGTTTGGAATGTTGTCCCAAGACCAGACGGGAAGTTAGTTGGAACTTCCAAATGGATCTACAAGATCAAACATGCTGCAAGCGGTAGCATTGGAAAAAATAAGGCAAGATTTGTAGCTCAGGGTTTCTCTCAGAAAGAAGGATTAGATTATGAAGAAACCTTTGCGCCTGTAGCCAGATACACTTCCATCAGATCAGTACTTTCTATGGCTGGAGTAATGAAATGGAAGATACACCATATGGATGTCAAGACTACCTTCTTGAATGGTGTAGTGGAAGAGGAAGTGTATGTAGAACAACCACTTGGTTTTGAGACACATGACAGGGAATCTCATGTGTGTAGATTGAAGAAATCCATGTACGGTTTGAAACAAGCACCTAGGACATGGTACGATAGAATTAAGATCCTTCTATCAAGTTTGGGCTTTACCAAGAGTGAAGCAGATTCCAACCTTTACTACAAGGTTGAAGATGGCAACCCAGTGATGCTTCTACTATATGTAGATGATTTTTTTGTGACAAGTATGGATGGGTTGATTGCTGATATGAAGAGAAATCTTGCTGCCAAGTTTGAAATCAAGCACTTGGGTATGATGCATTATTTTCTAGGTATGGCGATGTGGAAGAGCGTAGATGGAATCTTCCTTGGATAAGGGAAGTATGTAGTAGATATCTTGAAGAGGTTTGGGATGATGGCATGCAAGGCTATGGCCATACCTATGGCATCAAACCTGAAGCTATTAAGGGATGCTTCATCAGAGTCGATTAATGCTACGATGTATCATCAGATGATTGGGTCATTGATGTAGCTAACGAACATGATACCAAACATTTTCTTTGCTGTGAACACTTTGAGCCAGTTCTTCACAGATCCAATAAATGTTCACTTGATTGCTACAAAGCATATTTTGAGGTACCTAAGGGGTACATTTGACTATGGGATCAACTATGATGCGAATCAGAATATTAACCTAGAGGGTTATGTTGATTCAGATTGGGCAGGCAGTGCCATCGATAGGAAGAGCACTTCAGGGTGTTGCTTTAGTATGGGATCTGGTGTCATCTCTTGGTTTAGCAGGAAGCAATCCTGTGTGGCACTGAGTACAGCTGGAGCAGAGTATGTCACAGCTTGTTCAACTAGTTGTGAGGTAGTATGGCTTGATCTCCAACTGGATGCTACTTGTATACATTGTGACAACAAGAGTTGTGTGAAGTTGTCAGAGAATCTAGTGTTCCATGACAAGTAAAAGCATATCGAGATCAAGTATCACTATATCAGGGATATGGTGCAGAGGGGAGAAGTAAAGCTCCAGTATGTTGTGACGAATGATTAGATAGCTGATGTGTTGATGAAGACATTGGCCAGAGTGAAGTTTGAGTACTTCATGTAGAATCTTGGTGTTATCCAGATCGAGGTCCCTTCCAAATAGAAGTGATCAGTCCAAAATACATTCTGACAAGCAGGTCATATGTAAGGGTTGAACCGTTCTATCATGGTGAGAGGATTTGGTTCCTTCCATGTCAGATATGAGTGATGAGATCCATAGCCATTCTGACGAGCAGGTCAAATATAAGGGCCGAGCCATTCTGTCATAGCTAAAGGATTAAGTTCCTTCCATGTCAGATATGAGTGTTAGCCATTCTAATTAGTAGGTCAGATGTAAGGGGAACTGCCACTCTCCGGGAGAGTGGAGGCACCTGGTCCATTACCAAGTAGCTCAGTTTGGGACTGGGGGCCATTCTGGCAAGGGTGTAGGATTTGGTTCCTACTAGGTCAGATGTGAGTGCTGGCCATTCTGGAGAGCGTGTAGGATTGGATTCCTACCATGTCAGATATAAGGGCAACTGCCATTCTCTTGGAGAATGGAGGCACCTAGTCTGTTACTAGCTAGCTCATTCTGGGACTGGGGGCCATTTTGGCGAAGGTGTAGGATTGAGTTCCCACCAAGTTAGATGTGAGCGCATGAATTTCTGACAAGGGTGTAGGATTTGGTTCCTACCAGTTCAGATATAAGTGCTGAATCCTTTTCACAGATGATAGTGATGTTGTATCATGCTGGTGAATGTGAATGTTGGGCCTTTCTAATGTGATTGTAGGATTTTACATGATCAGATGTGAGTGTTGGGCGTGCCTTTTGGATGAGTAGGTGAAATGTAAGTGTTGGGCAAGCCATTCTAATGAGTAGGTCAGATATAAGTGCTGAATAAGACCTACATGATTGTTAGGCCTACAACCAGCATGAAAGAAGGTTGGCTTTGTATAACTTCTTATGATGAGAAGAATCATGAGGTAGCACACATGATGATGACTAGAGATGCTCCAGATGGAGCTATGATCCAGATCCCATTATGATGACTCCGAGAGATCCAGATCAAGTGATGATCTAGATCTACCAGTGATGATCTAGATCGAGTATGATCTAGTGATGATGATCCATATTGAGTGATGATCCAGATCCAATGATGATGTCCAGTGATGATCGAGATCCAGTGATGATGTCCAGTGATGATCCAGACCGAGTATGATTAATGATGATCCATATCCATATGAAGATGACTTGAAGATGCAGATGACAAGAAGATCTAGAGAAGAAGACAAGTGATGAAAATTGTGTCGATAGAATACCTTCCTAGTTCAGAGGGAGTGTTGATGTAATTGTAACTTCGAAATGTATTCACTTGTATTTCTTATCTATTGTAACCTGATGTTTATTCCAGGATTTTATCATGTTATGTCATACCTTGATGTTCCGTTCGGGAGAATCAATAATGTAAACAAGTCATGTCAAGTCATTGTGGGTAACCCTCTGATTGTCTAAATGTTAAAGTCCCCATAGTTTCGGGGCACTAGGGTTCTTAGACTCTCCAAGTATAGGTAAGCCCTAGTAGAGTTTCAGGCATGTCGAGATTAGGATAAATAGAGAGCTAGACTCTCTATTTAACACACACCACTCACACACTCAAGTGTAGCACATAGTTAAGGAAGGAGAAGACACTGGGGCTAAACAAGAAGAAGGTTACTATTGTCAAGAGTGCATCTTACTATTTTGGGGTTTTAACTTTTGTGTTGATTATATCTATGAGGAATTTGCAGGTTTTTCCCCATTTATTGTTTCCCCAATGAAAAACACTATGTTCATTGTCTCTTGTGTTTGATTGTTGTACTTTTTATTCTCTCAGTTCAAGATCCTAACATAATGCTATATTGAATGTTGAGAAACTAACATTATAAGCCTCTCAATAATGTACTTCATAAATTTTTGTACCCTCTGCTAGATAAAGACAACTTACTGCAAAGAATTGTTGGTTGCACAATATTTAGCAAATTTGATTTGAAATTGGGATTCTATACTTGAAGATGAAGAAGAATACTTGAAGACTAAGAAGACTTGAATATGAAGAGAATGAGATGACCCAGTCCATACAAAGAAGAATACTAGTGCCAAAAATTGTGTCAAAAGAATACCTTCCTAGTTAAGAGCGAGTGTTGATGTATTTGTAACTTCAGAATGTATTAACCTACGTATCTTATTTCTTGTACCCTGATGTTTATTTCAGGATGTATCTATAATGTAATTGAATCACCATGCCATGCCCTAATGTTCTAATTGGGAGAATCTATAATGTAAACAAGTCATGTCAAGTCATTGTGTGCAACCCTCCTATTCTATAAGGGTTAAATTCCCCATAGTTCCGAGGCACTAGGGTTATTAGACTCATCCAATGATGTCAGCCCCAGTAGGGTTTTAGTTGTATTGGGAATCAGTATAAACAAAGAGGTGACCTCTCTATTTATCACACACTCACTCACACTTAGTTGTAGTTCATAGTTGAGGAAGAAGAAGACATTGGGGCTAGTAAGAAAGAGGTTACTGCTGTCGATAGATCATCTTACTGTTTTGGGATTTTCTATTTGGTGTTGATTCTATCTTTGAGGAAGTTGCAGGTTTTTCTCCATTTATGGTTTCCCCAAGGAAAAACACTATGTTCATTGTGTCTTGTGTTTGATTGTTGTGCTTGTTATTCTCTCATGTAAAAGATCCTAATAATGCTAGCTTAATGTTAAAAATCTAACACATGATTCCCCAAGAGAGTGGAATTAGAGAAGGTGAATCATTAAGTAAAAAATGACCCAGAAGACCTAGGAATTATTATAAAACTTCTCATTCAAGACAGCTGAGGCTGCTCATTCTAGAATTGTGATCATTCTGAGTGAGTGAAGTGCACATTAGAAATTCAATGGAGGGGACTTATTGAAGTGAGCTTCAAGGGTTAACTGCTGAAGCTTGAACTTGTGCAGCTACTCTAGGATGAATCTTTTACCGATGTCAACAAGGCTAAATTACTATTGTATATTCAGTCAAATAACAGAGGCTCTCAAGGTTACATCTCTCACCCAGTACTCTACTAGGAGGACTAGAAAACAGGCTCGGGGATCTTGAGAAAGTGCATATTAGGATTTCTACAGGAGTTGGTTGGGAGGCACAACCGCCTTAAGCTGTTGTCACCTCATCCATTGACACGTTTTTATTTGTTCATTTTTATTTATAGTTTATCTATTTTTTTTTATAAAAAGATTACTATTTTTCAAGTTATGCATATTACTATTTTATTAGGGTTTATGAAGAGGAAAGAGCATTGTTTATTAATGAAACTAGTGATTAGTAGATTATATTTAAAACATAAGTGATACTGCTGAATGAAAATTGAATAGAAATAAATTACTACACTGTATTTTTCCACGCCTTTTCTATGGTAGTACTCTAGTACAGCTGGTTGTTTAAGTTAGATAAATAGATTTGTTTATTACTCTGTATAAAAAAAATGCAAATGATTACTTCTATAGTTTGTATCTGATTCATTTAGAGAAAAATAGCAGTACCTACTCTATCTACTTAACGTATATGTATTATCTAATTAGAGGAAAATAATAGAATATATATTAATCACTAGTAGTCATATTAATCACAGAATTATTACTAGTACTAATATTTATTATAAACACAAATAATAAAGTTAAATAAACAAATATAGGAACAATAAAAATAATACTTAGGGTTAACCTAGCTAGTACTTCATAGGTTTTATAGTAATTTAGTCCAAGTTCACATTTACATTATGTTTTTAAATACAAATGTTTTACTGTAACCATCAGGAATTACCCGGGGTTTACAAGAGATAGGTTTTTATCTCTAAAAATAGACTTTCATATTCTTATTCTTAAGAAAAATATCTAACAGCTGTAATAATTATTTATTAAAAATAAAATAAATACAACACTAGATTTATCCTGAAAAATCATTCAATAAAGAGTTGTAAGTTATCCAAAGATAATAACCATTCTGAGAGAAAAACAGAGTACTTTATTCACCTAATAACACTGCGAAAATTCAAATAGTATAAATTACTATAAATCAATTATATTAAAATGATAATTTAAAATTTCGCTTGTTCGAATCCGGTAAGTCAGAATTTACATTTGTTTTAAAATAAAATATGCGAGATGTAGAACAGTTGGTGGCCGTGTATGGTTAATATGCCCCCTAAGCTGAAACGTCATTGGTTCTAATCTCGTTGGAGACGAAAAAATCCAACCATGTTAAAGGTTGGTGCGGTCCAGGCCGGGTATGATCCCCAGGTGATGTTGACGGCTTAGATTCCCCTGGTTCATGGTTACTTATCCAATGGAAACCCTGCTAGCCTGGGGGTTCCACCACTTTGCCAACAAAAAAGAAATGATAATTTAAAATTTAATAATACTATAAATCATTTAAACGGATACCAAATAGAAATGGCATAATGGCTGATGGCCTTTTTAATAACTACTATCGAGGCTTAAGCCTGATTAAAACATTTTATACAAATTTAAAAAGAACAGTAAACCAAAATTTTAGCTATTACATTTCATAAGTAAAAACCCTTTTATCTAATTACAAGTCTCGACTGAACGAATAGTCTTTTCTTCACCATAAATACAAAAATTTAAGTAACGAGGCAGTGGATGAGACAACATTTTCATGGCTTAACGTTGTGTTTTAAAATTAAAGAAAATACTTTTACATCTCTCAGGTCGGAAAGGCACTTTCAAGAAAACCATAAGTCATGGATGCAATAGCCTTTAAGTTTCTTATCCGTAATACCCTCTAGGATTTTAAAATAGTATAAGAAGAAAACATAACAATAAGAAATAATAACCTAAAAAGTAAACCAAGGTTGAGCCACAACTAGCACAACAAAGATTCATCTATTTTTGATGACCACAACTCAATGCGGGAGAAAACCCTTAGTACAACCTGGGCTTACCAGGGTTTGCAGGGTCGTGAATGTGAGAGTTGTGCTATTAGCTAACTCCAATTTCCATGAGAGGAACCTACAAAGAAAAACAAGTATTAGTTAAAAATTTTAAAATGTATCTATAATTTAACCTTGCTGTAAAATGAAAGTCTTGATCGATAGTTACCTCGCAGTGTTCTTGTTTGGAGAAATCGTGGAAATAACCCACTAGAGACAGCTAAATAGCACCTCGAAGGGTAATGCCATAGGTTATGAAGATGTTGATATGTAATGTAACCCTAAATTACACCCTGAAGGATTTAAACACCACAAAGGAAGAATTCAAGTAGAGGCAGAAGCACATGTAACCATGCGTAAAAACTCAGATCTCATCTCACAAGTCGGAAGCCAAAACCAGTTTCATTACACCAGATCTTACACAGCAGTCAACAAGATTTGAAAAATCCCTTACATTCTCATCGAGACAACTCACAGTAACATTTTGGAAGATAAGTTGCAAATATGAGGTTATTGTGGAGTCATGGTCGCCACAAGCTCACAGCTAGGCCACACATTGTCAAAGAACCCTCTATATTGAAAAATGAGGGTTAGGGAACAACATAAGTCAACTTACCCATTGATTTTGACACCTCCATGTGCCGACCGAAATTATTCCATAGGCGTGGGTGCAAGTCAACAGTTGAGTGCAGTTCCAATTTGCATTAAAATGATTACAATCAAAACCCTTAATCATTTAATCGATGCAATTTTCTTAATTAATAATAATATATTACCTTTGAATTATTTCGATTCTTAGTTTACAACAACACGATCAAGACACGAAATTTATTCTAGGGTTTTATTAATAGATCAACATAGCATGGTTCTTTTGTTAACTATGTTCAATAAAACATAGTTAAAAGACATATGTTTAATATTCAACTATATTAAAAAGGAGATCTAATGGTATCCTTTCGAATTGTTAGGGTTGGAGAGTAAAATGTTAATTAGGACCAAAGCAATAATAAGATCTCATATATTATGTTAAACAACAATCTTATCACAATATTTTACTAAATAAAATTGTGTGAAGGTATAGTTTATAGCTAATGGGTAGACCAAGAAATCGAGGTGTAAGACACAAATAAAAAAAAATCAAGGTAAAACAGTAAAAATTTAAAAAGGCATTCTTTCAGCTGGGAAGACAATCTTGATCCAAATGCAGTATGGAGTTGGGGACACAAGTAAGTATAATTCCCATAATTTATATAAAAGCTTCAATTGTAACTCTAAACATCTAAACAATGAATATACAGCTAAGAGTCAATATAGTTTTGTTTATATTTTTGAGAAAAACATTTAATTATAAAACCTTAGGATAAGGGTAAATGTGATATACATCTAGCATCATTGAGTGATCTAAGCATTAATCTGCGGACTTTGTTTCTTCCTATTTAAACTCTAGATCACAATTACTGTAAGAAATAATACAAGTATTCATTAGAATTGAATCTTAATCATCCAGATGATTGATGTCATTTTTTATAGTAATTGATCATACAATTTAACCCATGCATATGCAGTTTTGTTTTAATGTTCTTCTTGGAGTTTTGACAACATAAATAAGATCAGCGCTACCTCTTACGGAGAGAAGCTACATTTTAAACATTCTAAGTCTAGCATCATATTTATGCTAGAGAAGTATCTTCTTGACCTGAAAATATGTAATATTTTAACTGGAACATACGCTTACCTATTAAAACATGTAAAGAACCATGGGTCCCACTGTTTTAGCTATAAGCTAAGTAAGCCTTGATCACACCTAAGAAACTTTCCGTAGTGGACAAAAGAAAACAATAGTATAATTAGCATTAGTAAAAGACATATTTATTTTCTACTTTGTGGAAAAATACAACTGTTGAGTTGAAACAGTGCTAACACAACTTTTAAAGATAAGCCTCTAAGTTGTACAGAATATTATGAGAAGTAATATTTGTTTCTCATGCAAACTGTTTAATTATTTGCTAACAAGTAGTGGTAAACTAGCATTCACATTTGACATTTTATGTCACATGAAAAATTTTAAATTTTTACGAATTTTTGAGTTATTACACCAACCAAGTTACAAATCTATGCACAGTTTTCCCAAGAGGGCCGAGAGGTAGCAAGTAGAGATTTTCTCATAGGATTACCATGGCCACGATTGAAAACCCTTGGCGCCAACAAAGTTGAATCCACGCCACTCCTCATTCCTTTGCGGCAATTGAAAACACAAGCAAAATTGGGAATGGGAAGTATGGCCACGTTTAGAAAATTAAACCAAAATAATGTGCAGGTGTATAAACCAAATGAATCATACCTCATGGTTTGGAGGTCGTCCCCTTGGTATTCTCCCTACGCAAAGAAAAAGTGCATAAACCTGAAATGACAAACACAATGCACAACCATCGTGTGCCAAATCCCTAAGCTTGGGGCTGTCACGCTCTTCCAAGAGCATTAAACGCACCAGCTGGAAACCACTAACGCCACACCAAACCCACTCTCCATAGTTTAGGTTTTTTTGCATTACTATGTATGTCCACTTCCCACATGAAGTCTTAAACCCTGCTATCATATAGTTTCTCCACCCTTTTACATATCACCTTGCAACATTACATCACTCATGATATAACCAGGCTTAACAAATTACAATGATAAAATCTGTGCTAGTTTAAGTCAACCCAAGACTTATACACCAAATATAATATCCCATATGTTTAAAACCTAGTAACATGTGAACCTTAGGCTTAAGAAATAAACTGAACACCATATCTTTAGGCCCTAAGCTTTTCCTTACTGAGCATGGCATCTAGAATATGCCATGTTAATTACTTTAACCATTATAAATCAATGGCTTGGTTTTGACGGCCACATACTTAACGTGTAGTAAGAGACACATACGATATATTAATAAGAATTAATAAAATACATATAGAACGGAGATAATACTAAGATGTAAAACAATAAATTTACAATTTTGTAATGAATCATAACTAATATACAGGAAGTTTGATAGTAAAAGTTAAATTGACGAGAAGGGTATTTTACATGGTATAATTCTGAGTCAACAAGGAACCAAAGTCAAACAACAGTATGATTTTTAAGGTCACAACTTTCCATACACTTTAAACAATTTTTCGTCGCAAGCATGAACTGCAGGTAACAAGAATAGGTGCCTTAGTTCAGAGAACTAAGTAGGCTTGCTGACAAGTAAACACCTTTACCTCCCAAAATATCATGGGAGAACGAGTTTCACCAATCCTCCCAATTTGTTTCCATAAATAAAATTAAGTTAGGACTCCATATATAACAAGTACGACAATTCAGAAAGGAAGAAGCATATAAATCCAGTGACGAAACATATGAGACACAAGTGTAAACATATACTGAGCAGTAAACAATAGTATAACATCAGAAGTGAAATACAATAAAAATAAAGACTGAAAGTAAACGACAGAGTGTAAGAACAACTTACAAATAAACATAGCTACATGAAGTGTATGATAGAGTTCCATAAGCGAATAATCTTCTGTCTAGGTAGTTTTTACTATCCTATAATTTGTTTTTTATTTTTGATTTTTGGGGATATTACATCCATATTCCATGAAATCATGGCTTAACTTTGCTAACGAGGGTTTTAGCACCAATTCGTGTTGTGGTTTTCATAAATATATGCATGAGGGTAAATATTACAACGATGGTGGTGGACAGGGTGGCATAGAAAATGTGCCTTGGGCTGGGGGAAAATGAACCTTAATATTGGGTCCTTCGTTGTTTGATTTTCATTTTCCCTACTGTTATTGGTGGACTATGCTTGTTCAGATCTTTGGGTTCATCACGTCATGGAGGAACATGCTCACCTTGTGTTTGGAGGTATTCACTCTATTTTCTTTTGCTTTGGGTGGAGGTTTTACATACTTCTAACAGTTATCTTTTTCGATTTGTAGGTGACAGGGGTTTCCATTCGCAAGTCGTGGGTGTTTACTAGACTGTCTACAATACCCTTCAAAGGTAATCCTTGCAATTTATTAGGATTTTTACCTATACATATAAATAATTAGTAGATCCTTGAACTCTGTGTTGTAAATGTTAATGTGATGATTATTTGGCTATGGGATTCAACTATATGGCACTTCTTGCATTAATGGGCATTGAGATATGTGTATTTAATTATTAATTTGATTCTTCGTATAATTGTGGAGCCTTCGACCATGTCACTAGTGGGAAATGAGAAATTAGTGACCACGAGACCAAACATTTTTGTAACTACATTTTTTTTCAAGGAATAAATGACCCAAAATTGATAAATTTAACTAAGCTAACTAAAAAAGACCAAGATATCTGACCACTTTTGGTCACAGGATAAAAAACAACTTAAAATAACCAAGATAAATGACCAAATTTAGTTATGGGATATCTAGACTAAAAATGACCACATAACAATTTGTCATTTATTTTGGTGACTTTTAGTTGTCACTCCGACAATGAAAAAAATTACAAATTTGACAATGAATTTGAACATTTTACTAAATTCTAACATATATATAATATATATTTACATGTCGCTATATTAACATAATTGAATTAATTCAACCCAGCTATATGTTAATTTGGACATGACCTTGGCATATAAAAAAACCCAATAAGCTTGGCATATAATGTTAATTATAAGGCTAATTTGCATGACCTTGGCATATAATTATAGTTTTTAGAGGCTAATTTAGACATGAACTTGGTACCTTGGTATATAATCATAGTTTGTATGGGCTAATTTGGATAGGACCTTGGCACCTTGGCATATAATTATAGGTTTTATAGGATTTTCACATAACCTTGGCATAGAATTATATAATTTCTTATAAGGCTTGACAAGACCGCTAGTGAAAAAAAACAAAGCAATAAAACATATGGGTGATATAAACAGTGTCATAATTTGCACGTTATAATTAACACACCTTAGGGTGATGTACTATGAATAGAATGGGGTCCATGATGTATCGACATTGTGCATTACTATTCTATAGAGGCCAAGTCAAGTTTCATATATTTATCGTTTACCACTCCAAGCATCATCATGTTTTTTTTATAACTTCATTTATAGCTCATCACCCTTCCCATTCCCATATCTCTTTTAATAAAAAATGTCACTCATATTTGACCCTTTCGACATTCGTGGAAGTTTCAACAAGTAATATTATTTTACGTCTTATTAGTGAAATTCATGAAGTTTCTGTTCTCCGTTAATTCAACAGTTTAAATGATGTGGTATTCATCTCATACCAACTATGTTTAGAATGCCAAAAAAATTCCCTGAGTACCTCTTTGCAGCAAAAGGTCTAAACAAGAAGAACCTTACAAGTACTTCCTCACCATTCCGATAACAACAATGCACTAATAAATCTTATTTTAGATTGTGAAATCTATGTTCTCAGTCCCCAAGTCTACCCTTCTCTCTTTGTAGAAAAAACTCGAATGACTCTGCTGCCCACAATTTGAAGCCAGTGGTGCTTCTACCACCATGATTGTGTTGGGTTCGGTATTGATTAATGTTGATTAATTTTGGAGGAAGAAAGAAAAAATCTACTTTTTGTGTTCGTATTTTCGACATATCTCCCTGTGTTTTTACTCAAATTTCGATCGGGAGAGATTGTTGGATGTGCAATTTGATTTTGCATCCAATGAGTACCCACACTGCATACTTTTGATGGACCCCGCTACCCCAAAAATAAGAAATACCTGAAAAAACGTGATGATGATGTCATCATGATATTTTTTCAGGTATTTCTTGTTTTTGGGGTAGAGGGGTCCATCAAAAGTATGCAGTGTGGGTACTTGTTGGATGCAGAATCAAATTCCGCATCCAACGATCTCTCCCGATCGAAATTTGAGTAAAAACACAATGAGATATGTCGAAAATACGAACAAAAAATGTAGTTTTTTTTAATGACAAATATGTCAATTCAATCATTATGGTTGACTTATTTTATTGAAATTCGATTGGTTCTTGAATTCTAACTCACAAAAACTTATTTTGGCACGTTCTCTTATAAGGCCCATTTTAGACCCCAAATTTCCTCTAATGTGTAATATTATAATATATATAATTAATAAATAATATAAATACGCTAATATATAAATAAAATTAAGCAACAAGCTACTAATGAACACCCTGACTATTAAGCAACAAACTACTAATGGACCCCTTGACTATATTTTCTTGAATATTCAATATGAATATTGAATTGGGATATTAAGAACGTAAAACAAAATAGTTTCTTCACCTGTCAAATGATTTCTCCTTGGGACCCAAAAGTGAATGGCAGGATTCCCATCAAGATTTTGAAGAACCCGCATCATCTACAGAGTATTTGATCGTCCATAATAGTGATTTTAAGTAGCATAGGTGGTCCGATATTGAAGAATTTGGGTCCTCTAAGGAGGAGGAGGAAGAGGACCGATGGCATGCAAAAGAAAATGAAGAATAGAGTAAAAATATTTTAGCTCCATAATTCTACTCATCCATTGAGGTAGTTGTCCCATGTAATAATTTTCTTTGAATACCCAACTGTATGAAGATACTAAACTACCATTTTCATAACATACCATAAAAGGCCCCATAATGCTAACATCTTTTCTCTTGTGTCAGTTCCTTCACCAGCACCAACTTTGACCTTGATAAGATGGTCTTTTTTAATTTTAAGTAAAATTCTAGGTCCACATTAACCATTTTTCTATGCACCATGAAAAACACCCAATTTTTTAGAATTATACCAATATGATGATAAAGAACCTGCATGTTTAAGGAGTGAAGAAGATAAATTAATAATTGTGAATGTTAGTAAAAATTCATTGATACCAACTATTGGGTCAATACCAATATAAACATGTCAGCCCCTTCCTATTTTTCAGCTCAATCATTTCTTCAATATTGGAAGAGTTTTGAACAAACCTTTCCAAATAAATGATGATTTGGAATTTAATATTAGAGAATTTTGAATCCATTGTGATACAAAACTTGATCTTATATATTTACATTTTAATAATTCACTCCACATATAGTCATAATAATTTACCAACATTATAATAATTTTTCTATATATATCATGGTTTATATGCTAAGCCCTTCATGGCATATTCTATATGCTCTGAAATCATAGCTTAACTATGCCAACGAGGGTTTTGATGGGGGTTTTATCACCAATTCATGTTTTTGTGTTTGGAACTATATACATGAGGGTAAATATTACAATGATGGTGGTGGAAAGGGTGCCGTAGTTAATGCACCTTGGGATGGGGGGGAAATGAACCCTAATCCTTGGTCCTTCATTGATTGAGTTTCATTTGGTCTGTTGTTGTGGGTGGTATTCTCTTGTTCGTATATTTTCATTCATCACGTTGTGGATGAATAGGCTCACTCTCCTTTTGGAGCTATGCATTCTACTTCGTTTTGCATCATTTATATTGTTTTTGCTTCGGGTGGAGGTTTTGCATACTTCTAACAGTTCTCTGTTTCGATTTTCGGGTGACAAGGGTTTCCATTCGCAAGTCCTGGGTGTTTACTAGAATTTCTACAATACCGTTCATGCTTAATCCTTGCAATAGCTTAGACCTGTTACCTCTGCATATTAATAATTAGCAGATCCTTCAAATCCATGTTGTAAAGGTTAATGTGATGACTATTTGGCTATGGGATTCGATTGTATGGGAATTCTTGCATTAATGGGAATCCAAGGATGCGTATGTAAATATTAATTTTATGCTTAGTATAAATGTGGAGCCTTCGTCCATGTCACTAGTGGAAAACAAGATATTTGTGACGAGGAGACCGAAACGTTTTGTCACCACAATTTTTTTTCAAGGGATAAATGACCAAAAATTGATAAATTTAAGTGAGATAACTAAAAAATACCAAGATAAATGACCACTTTTGGTCACGGGATGAAAACCAACTAAAAATGACCAAGATAAATGACAAAATTTAGTCATGGGATATCTAGACTAAAAATGACCACATAACAGGTCATTTATTTGGTGACTTTTAGTTGTCACTCCGAGAATGAAAAAAATTACATATTTGACAATGAATTTGTACATTTTACTAAATTCTAACATATACAATATATATTTAGAAGTCCCTATATTAACAAAATTGAATTAATGCAACCCAGCTATATGTTAACTTGGACATGACCTTGGCATATAAAGAAACCTACTAAACCTTCGCATATAATTATAGTTTTTATAGCCTAATTTGGACATCAAGTTGGCACCTTGGCTTATAATTATATTTTTTGTAGTCTAATTTTGACATGACCTTGGCACCTTGGAATATAATTATAGTTTTTATAGGCTTTTCACATTATCTTGGCATCTAATTATATAATTTTTTATAAGGCTCGAAAAGACCACTAGTGGAAAAAACCAAAGCAATAAAACATATGGGTGATACAAACAATGTCATAATTTGCAAGTTATAATTAGCATGCCTTAGGGGAGTGTACTGTGCATAGAATGGGAGCGAAAATGTATCAACAGTTTGCATTACCAGTCTATAGAGGCCAAGTCAAGTTTCATATATTTGTCATTTCCCGCTTTATGCATCATCGTGTTTTGTTTTTTTACACCTTCACTGTTAGCTCATCACCCTTCCCATTCACATGTCTCATTTAACAAAAAATTGCACTCATGCTGACCCTTTCAACATTCGTTGAAGTTTTGACAAGGAAGATAATTTATGTCTTATTAATGAAATTCACCAAGTTTCTGTTCTACCTTAATTCATCAATTTTACCCATGTGCTATTCATCTCATAACAAGTATGTTTAGAATGCCAAAAAATTTCCCCGAGTACCTCTTTGCATTAAAAGGTCAATGACCTTTCTTTTAATATAAACAAGAATAACCTTATAAGTAATCCCTTACCATTTCTATAAAAACAATGCATTGATAAATCTTATTTTATATAGTGAAATATATGTTCTCGGTCCCCAAGCCTACCCTTCTCTCATTGCAGAAGAAACTAGAATGACTCTGCTCCCAAGCATTTGAAGCCAGTGGTGCTTTTAGCACCATGATTTTGTTGGGTTCAGTAGCTATAAATCATAGTCAATATATTTCAGATCGGCCTAATAGATTAAAGCATTCATATGGAAGGTCTATTAAATTTCCATCCTCCTCTTATCCTCTCCCTAGTCATTCACTCATTTATCGCACTATCACCCAATAATAGAACTTGATTTGTAATAATAGAAATTATATAATTAATAAATAATATACAATATGCTAATACATAAATAAACTTAAGCAATAAGCTACTAATAAAAACCTTGGCTATTAAATAACAAGCTACTAATGGACACCCTGACTATATTCTATTAAATATTCAATTTGAAGATTGACTTGGGATATTAAGAACGTGAAACAAAATATTTTATTGACCTGTCAAAATGAGTTCTCCTTGGGACCCAAAAGAAAATGGTAGGATTCCCATCAAGGATTTTGAATAACCCACATCGTCTAGAGAGTATTTCATTGACCAAAATAGTAGCAGGAGTGGTCTAATATTGAAAAATTTGGGTCCTATGAGGAGGAGGAGGCAGAGAACCAGTGAAATGCAGAAGAAGATGAAGAATATAGTGATTTGAGTTGCTGCAGTTTTCCCAGTTACGAAGATTCCTTGAATCTCTCGCAGTTGTTCCCCAGGGGGTCTTGTTTGGAGAGTTATTGTAAAATGGTGTTTAAGGGCATGCTTGAAATTCAGTTAGGTGAATTGGGTCTGAGTTCTTATGGCATAGGTGTCTTCATACAGAGCCCTGATGGAGATTACTTGATGCAAGTGGAGAATAAATTGGACTTTTATGTTGACAAAACCATGGCCAAGCATTTGTCCCTTATGGATGGGTTATTGGTAGCTTTAGAGCTGAGCATTCCTCGTATTCAAGTTGTTACGGATTCAGATGTCGTGTATGATCATGTAATGTACTTGGGCCTCTGTAAAATCAATATAAGAATGCATTATGAGAACCCATCTGTGGGAACTCTATTAAAAATATTTATGTAAAACCCAGTTTGTATAAATTTATAGGAAGAAGTTAAAATTTTAAGAAAGCGCTAATCGATCAAAAGAATGTCCAAATGTGAATATCATTTTGTAGAATATGATCTGTAAGATTTGTGTAAAGGAAACCCATCAGAAAAAATCCTATGTTATTTTCCTATTTTTTTTAATGTTAATTTGTTCTTGTAAAGCTCTATTCCAAACATTATTAGAACTTCATGCTTATTAGGCACCCATGTTCTCATTGTAGTTGAGGAAGTAACCACTTGTCACTTGTGAAATTTTAGTGATCACTGATTATTCATTTATGATTTCACTCATACCACTATAACTCTCCAAATCACCCTCCCTCAATGATCCAACAAAGTCCCTCAAGAGGAAGGGAAAGGAAGGGTGAGTATTCAATGATAAAATATCATGTATCTCTTTATCAGGGATGATTTTAAGGAACCATACTTATTTAAAAGTGTATAAATGTTGGCGAATATCACCAATTCTTAAAACACCAACTATAAAATGATTGACGATATTTTAAAGAAATATTTTAATTTCCAAGGATTTTATATCGGTTATATAATAATTTAGCAATTTTTAGGGTGAAAAAAATTTACCTCATCAAAACTAGGTGAAATAGGGCTTCAAAGAATGCAAAATGGTGAATCTCTTTTTAGAGAAAAACATGGAAAAATAGCCCAATGGGCTAAAATTCACCCCTAAAATTATCCCTGCTCTTTATAATACCTTGATGAGAGGGAATTCCTTATCCTTATTGCAATTGATATAGAAAACATGTGCCACATACATCTATGAAAACATTTTCTCACAAAAAGATTTTTTGAAGAAATCCATCACTAGATTGTTATCCGAAAAGACTCAGCAGAATGTGTTGTGATTTTCTTTTACTAAAAATCGAGTTATATGTAATTTTTTTTTAATATTTATCTGATTCACATATAGTAGAGTATCGACGTTGGTACATTTTTTTTCTGAAAGGTTCAACTGATCTATTCATGACCTACTTCTGCCAAATAAAAGACATGTAGATTGTGACTGGGAAAATCTTTAGGTAAGTTTGCAATTATATATGTGGTTGATTAAAAATATCATGGTTAGATTTCAAAATCTGCAGGTGATATCATTGTTAATGTTCTGGATGAGATAATAACTCATACATAGAGCATCCTCTTTATTTTGCAAATGCTTTGAAAAACACTCTCGAGGGGTTGCACCCCACATAACAAACTTCCTTTGCATTAGGTACCAAGTGAGTATTCATTCTGTCAAAATTGTCAAGGACTTCTCATACATTTGAGAACCATTCCATTAGGATGAGAGCTGAGACAAATTATCATGAAAATGAAAACTTGGTGGATGGCTTAATACAATGTTGACATCATAAGTGAACCAATCTTGTTGGCAAGAATACCCGGTTTTAGATACTTTCTATGGATTTACCATGATTGGTATTGACTAGTGCAGAAACCTTATTTCAGTGTCTACTGAGATGTTCAACTGATTTATGAAGGTCTATGTTGACTAGTCGAAGTCCATAATAGAGTCATAGACTGATTAGCAAGATCTTCAATTTTCTTTTTCATGATTGACATCAACTAATAGAATTCCATAATGGTCTCTATGCTAAGTTTCTAGGCTCAATTTATAATGGTTTGGATCAAATAATTAAAATCTATAATAAGTTGTTTGGACAATTCATAAGTTGAATTTGTCATAGTTAGCTTGTCTAGTAAAAATTCATGATAGCTTTGCTGACAACGAAATATTAATTTATGCCATTATTGTCATTGGCTAGTTGAAATCCATAATATATAATTGTTGATTTCTTAAGTTCAACATATCATGGTCGCTGGTAAACTATGCTTGATTCCTCTACAGACTATTTTGTCAGTGGAATATCTACATTTATATTGAGGAGCATGCACTAAATTAAATATGCATTTAAATTAGAGTAAATTTCAACTCAAAATGGGCTTCCTAAGGAAAATTAATAAAATAATAGTTAAAATAATAAAATAATATTTATTAATTTTAGAGGAAGAAAAGAAAAAACTACTTTTTTGTTCGTATTTTTGACATATCTCCCTATTTTGTTACTCAAACTTCGATCGGGAGAGCTTGTTGGATGCAGAATTAAATTCCTCATCCAATGAGTACCTGCTCGGCATAATTTTGATGGGCCTTAGTACCCCAAAAAGAATAAATACTGAAAAAACTTGATGATGATGTCATCATCACGTTTTTTAGGTATTTCTTGCTTTTGGGATGGTGGGGCCAATCAAAAGTATGCCCAGTGGTACTTGTTGGATTCAAAATTTAATTCCACATCCAACAAGTTCTCTCAATCGAAATTTGAATAAAAACATAGGGAGATATGTCAAAAATATGAACAAAAAAAGTAGTTTTTTATGATACCTATCGCAAAATTTATATTAAAAATTTGTTTAGGAGTTGCTCCCTTTTTTTATTTTTAAAGCATATTTTTGGGATAGTACATGATGACATGGAATTTGTATTATTTTTGGAAGGACCATTTTCAATTGAAATTTCCTCTAATGTAGACATCTTTTAAAATACATAACTGAATGCATATTGTTGGTATTATTGCATTGGCCAGATACCTTGAAGCCGAAATCTTGAGAAGAAACTATTGATAGGTATGAGGCAATAGATTATGGAACATATTCAGATAGTAGACAATTTTGTCTTGACACTTATTCCTAACAGTGACATCAGAAAAGCTCATTTTTTGGCAAAAGAAGCAATTGACATGTCGAGAGCTTCATCAAAGAGAGTTGATCTTAGAGATGCGTATGTAATAGAAAATTGCTTGATTTGTCGTGTAGATAAGGGAGCATGGGATATGGTTATAGTGAAAATTTTTAAACAATTTTTCTCTCATTGCATGGTAGGATATGTATATAGCAAGTTGCAAACTTCCCAAGTTACAATACAGTGTCCTCAAATTGGTTGTAAGCATTACATGTCTGCCGAGGAGTGCAAATCCTTTCTTCCAGATAATTGCTTCGAAGCTTCGTTGATTCAAAAAGGGTGTATTGTCCTTTTCCCAAATTTTTCTGCAATGTTTGACAAGGGACAAAATGCATCAAGAAGAGCATGCTCATCCAGCCATCCTGAGGATACCATAATCATATGTGTTGAATGCACAAAATGTCACAGACTCTTTCATGCTGACTACTGTGTTCCATGGAATTTATTAATGGATTGTGAAGAATACTAGAGTCTACCAACTGATGAGAGAAACTCTAACAATGTCACATTGCATCATCTTGCACAAAATAGACAATGGAGACGTTGTGAGGAATGCAGGAGAATGACTAAGCTCACACATGGTTGCTTCCATATGACATGTTGGTATGAATATGTACCCTTCTTATATGGCTTTCAATTTTTAATATATGTTTAGTAAAGTTTAGTGATTAAGAATGCATAATTCAACTCATTGGTCAGCTTAGGATTTGTGCATAAGTTGGTTCTAATTCTCGACTATATATACATTGTCCTCAGAAAACACGAACTTGAAGAGATATTTGGAAGTATAAAACATGTATCTTTCAGACAGTTATTTTGAATGATTTACATCTTCCTAAGTTGTGTTTTCTTGGTTTTTTTTCTTTATCTTTCTTGCCTATGGATAGAGAAAGATGATGTTTTTCAAGATTTAATCCTTTTCCTAGGTTGATATTCATGAAAATGGACTAGAAACAAAAGGAAAGGTATCGGTGGTTTGATCTAAGTAAGTCCAAGTTGTGTTTATTTTTCCATTTTCCAAAAACATAACATGTCAATTCCTTCACTAGATCTATTGAGTCTGTTCCCATCTTTTGCATCATTATGTGTCAAGCGTTTGGCCTTCCCATGTAAAGTTCTAGTTTCATTATTGGAAGAAGTGTCAGATGTGAGTGCTGTGCCTTTTTTTACAAGATGGGGTCAGATGGGCTCAGAAATACCTAACCATGCTAAGAAAGGATTATTTCTTTCCAAACATGAAAATGAATTGGAAGAATACATTGCTAGCTGCTTTGAATGTTAGCAAGTAAAGACTAAACATCATCATCCAGCTGGGCTACTTCAGCCATTGCCTATTCCTAGCTGAAAATGGGAGATAATTAGCCTTGATTTTATCACAAGACTACCTAGAAATTAGAACATAAATCACTCAATAATGGTATTTGTTGATAAATTGAGCAAAGCAGCTCATTTTATACTTGTAAAACTAAATATAAAGCTGCAAATATTGCTAATATTTTCTTAAAATAGAATTTTGAGTTGCATGGAAGACTGAAGGTGATAATTTTAGACCGAGACCCTAAGTTTAAATGAAATTTTTGGAAATCCTTGTTTAAAGGGTTAAATACTACGTTAAACTTTAGTACCTCTTTCCATACTCAAATCAATGGATAGACTGAAAGAGTAAATCAGGTATTGGAGGATCCACTCAGAATGTACGTAAAGGAGCACCTAGGTAAATGAGAATATTATTTACATCTGGTAGAATTTGCTTACAATAATCATTATCAAGCTTCAGCTAGATATAGTCATTTTAAAATTTTGTATGGAAGGAAATGCAATACCCCCATCTCTTGGAGTAATCCGATTGACATGTTAGTATTAGGACCTGAATTATTAAAGGAGATGGAGTTAATTGTAAAATAGGTACAAGGTAATTTGAAAGTTGCACAAGATCAACAGAAAATCCAGGCAGATATTAAATGAACTCCAAAAGAGTTCTAGGTAGGTGAACATGTTTTTATTAAGGTGATACCTAAAAAGAGTTCTCTAAGGGTAGGTAGCTATGCTAAGTTGGAACCTTGATATTGTGGCTGTTTTTAAATATTGTCCAGGGTAGGATAGGTAGCATATCAATTAGCTCTACCACCAAATTTAAGTGTTCACAATGTTTTTCATATTTCAGTATTAAAAAAATATGTACATGATGCTACTCATGTTATTAATTGGAATGATGTCCATGTGGAACCAGATTATATCCTCGAAAGGAGGGATATCTCACTTTGTAATCACACCATTGGTTAGATGAAGGTGCAATGGAAGCACCTTAGTCCTGAAGAAGCCACCTGGGAATTGGAAAGTCATATGTGGGATGCATATCCAATTTTATTTTAGGGAAATTCTAAGGACGAACAATAAATAACATCGAGGACGATGTTATAAATTAAGGGGGTGTGTATGTTACATGCCTCAATTTGAAAAACAATTTAATTTCATTGTGGAACATTATGTTATATTCTATGCTAATGTTTGTAATTGCTGACCAAGTGAGGTCAAGGATAATTAATGTATTTTAGAATATTTTATTCATAAATAAATAAATGATGCGACAATAGCTCAGGGAAGCTGTTAAATGAGTGTTAACTGGTCACTTCGTGGAGGAGACTAGGTGGAGAGTATAATGACAAGTGGCATCATCCTCAAACTACTTATAATTTTTGCAGGGGACAACTTCCCTATCATTGTGGTCATGATGTTGATGTATTTGTAACTTCAGAATGTATTCACCTATGTATCTTATGTATTGTAGCCCAATGTTTATTCCGAGATGTGTCTATAATGTAATTGAGTCATAATTGGAAGAATCTATAATGTAAACAAGTCATGTCAAGTCATTGTGGGTAACCCTCCTATTGTTTAAGGGTTAAAGTCCCTAAAGTTCCAGGGCACTAGGGTTATTAGACTCACCTAGTGAAGTCGGCCCTAGTAGGATTTTAGTCATGTCAGGAATCAATATAAATAGGGAGGTGACCTCTTTATTCATCACAATCTCACTAACACTCAGTTGTAGCGCATAGCGGAGGAAGAAGAAGACACTGGGGCTAGAAAGAAATAGGGTACTGATGTCGGGAGATCATCTTACTATTTTGGGCTTTTCTATTTGGTGTTGATTCTATCTCTGAGGAATTTGTGGGGTTTTCCCCATTTATGGTTTCCCCGAGGAAAAACACTATGTTCATTGTCTCTTGTGTTTGATTGATGTGCTTGTTATTCTCTCAGTTAAAAGATCCTAATAATGATAGCTTAATGTTAAAAATCTAACATGGTATCAAAGCTAACCTGAGCTGAAGACATTGTGCAGCTACAGGAACTAGGGATTCCTACTTTGTGGATCTTCCTCCATAGATTTTCAGCAAAAGAACGTTGTATTAACTCTCCTCCTTAGGGTGCATATTTCTGTCAAATCAGAATCCAATTCTGAGGTTTTTTAGTTTTGGACCCGACACTGCTACCAGAAGATAGGGCTCTTCACAAAAGAGGAATTTTTCAGTGAGCCCAATCCTGGATTGATATCCTCCCCAAAATCAAGTTTAGGGATCAATTTAAAAGCATTTGGTTGGACAAAAATCTGAAAAGGCAAAACCCTAATCTGCTCCTAAACCAACACTGCAGGATTTCAGCTCCAAATACAGATCCGACATCTTGACCCAGTAAGTTCTAAATATTTTGTATTTCTATTTGAGTTTTTCAGTTAAGATGTCTCATCATACCAATCTTGATGAAAATATTGAGGGAGCTAATAAATTCTGAGCCTAGAAGTATAGGATCTCCCAGGTTTTGGAAGAGAATGAGTTGGACTCCTACATCAATGAGGAAGTTCTAGTTCCAGAGGGAGATGAAGCTAAGGACTTACATAAGAAGAAGTTGGTTATGGAAAATATGATCATTGTTGATTATATCAAGGATCATCTTATACCACACATGTTCTACCTCAAGACACCTAAAGCTATGTTTGATGCCTTAACCAAATTGTTTGAAGGAAACAACATAAACCAGAAGATGACCTTGAGGAACCAATTGAAGAATGTGAAGATCTAGAATGCAGAAACCATCCACTATTACTTCACAAGGGTTTCTCAGATCAAGGAACAATTGGAAGCAGTAGATGAAGAAGTGGAAAATTTAGAGATTGTGATGACCACCTTGAATGGTCTCCCTAGGACATGGGACTCCTTCATTCAAGGGAATTGTACCAAGAAGAAGTTAGTAAAGTTCAGTAGACTGTGGGAAGAATGTTCTCAAGAAGAATATTGGATAGTAGCTCGAGAAGAGGAGATGGGAAGTGAAGATCAAGATATCATAATACAATCCAAGAAACCCAGATCTAGCCATCACATATCTAAGTAATCTAATCAAAGGAATAACTTCAGAAAGCCTAGAGATAAGTCTAACTTAATTTTCTATACATGTGATGAAAGAGGACACTTTGCTAGAGATTGTCCAAAGAACAAAAGTAGATCTCACAAGAAGAATGGAAACAAGAGAAGACAGCATGCTCATGCTACAGAGGATGATGAACCATCATCAAAGAAAACTAGATATGAAAGTGAAGATTCTTCAAACGAGGAAGAATATGTTTTGATTTCCACTCTCATGAGAAACATTACGCATGGAAGTAATGAATGCCTTATAGACAATGGTGCTTCGAAGCACATGAATTGATTCAAGGAATCCTTTGTGAAACTTTCAGAACATGAATCACCTCATAAGGTGAAACTAGGAGATGACTACCAATATCCAATAAAAGGTAGTGGGGAATTCTCCTATAAGCTAGAATCGGGAAAGTCTATCAAAATGAAGGAAGTATTGTTAGTACCAGGACTCAAGAAGAACCTTCTCTCCATATCTACTTTAGATGCAAAAGGAATGAGGGTTGCATTCATAGATGGTCAAGTCATCATGTCGCCAAGAGAAAAGACTATTGACGATGCAATAGTGATTGCAGAATAAGAAGAAGGTTTGTACAAATTCAACGGCCATCCAGAACAAGCCTTAGCCCATGACACAGTAGAGCCAAGTGAACTTTGGCATAGAAGGCTTACACATGTGCATTACAGAGCACTACCTCTTGCAATCAAAGTTGTTGAAGGTATTCTAGAAATATAAGAAAAACATGATGGGGTATGCAAAGGATGTGTGAAAGGAAAGAACACAAAGAAGACATTTCCAAGTAGTGAGAGCAAAGCCAGAATAATCTTGGAAATCATCCACTCCGATGTATGCTGTCCAATGTCATCAAGTTCACTATGCGGGTACGTATACTATGTTTCTTTCATTGATGACTTTTCTAGGAAGACATGGATCTACTTCATGAAGAAAAAAGATGAAGTATTCAACAAATTCAAGGAATTCAAAGCCTTTATTGGCAATCACACCAAAAAAAAGATTAAGACTTTTCAATTAGATAATGGCAGAGAATTCACATAAAATGAATTCAAAGAGTTATGCAAAGACTTAGGGATTAAGAGGGAGTTTTCCACTCCTTATAATCCACAATAGAATGGGATTGCAGAATGGAAGAAGAGAACTCTCATGGAAGCCGCAAGATCTATGCTTCATGATCAAGATATTCCTATGCATCTTTGGGTAGAATATACAAGAACAACGATGTATGTACAAAACCGTACTCCACACAGAGCACTCAAGGACAAGGCTCCTGAAGAATTCTTCTCCAACAAGAAGCCAGAAGTCAGCCATCTCAGAACATTCGGTTTTCCTATGTACATACACATTCCAAAAGAGAAGAGGACAAAATTAGATCCTTTAGGAAAGAAGGGTACATTTGTGGGATACTCTGAAAGCTTGAAGGCTTACATAATCTATTTCCCGGGATACAAGAATATTGACATCAGTAGGGATGTGACATTTGATGAAGACACAGCTTACAACAAATCTAGAAAGAAACTAGATGAATAACCTGAAGAAGTAGAAGCACCCAAAATTCATGATACAACCATGAACGAAGAAACTCAAGGAGAAGATCAAGAATTTGAAGAACCACAAAGACCTGTAGATCCACCTCTGGAGAAGAATCCTCATAAAAGGAAACATGCTTGGGTAAGTGAAATTATCCAAGGTGCAGAAAGATATGGGGCTCTAGAAGAGAATCACAGAGAAAGAAAGAGGATCAGATCCAGCTCCGGGTATATAGCATTACTATGTGATTTCATCGATAAATAACCTTCCAATTATGAAGAAGCGATAGAATGAAAAGAATGGAAGGATGATATGGTCGAAGAGTATCAATAGATCATGAAGAATGATGTTTGGGATGTTGTCCCAAGACCAGAAGGGAAGTCAATTGTAACTTCCAAATGGATCTACAAGATCAAGCATGCTACAGACGGTAGAATTGAAGTTTATAAGGCAAGATTTGTGGCTCGTGGTTTCTCCCAAAAAGAAGGAATAGACTATGAAGAAACCTTTGCGCATGTAGCCAGATACACTTCCATTAGATCGGTACTTGCATTGGCTACAGTAATGAAATGGAAGATACAACAAATTGATGTGAAGAATTCTTTCCTTAATGGTACAGTGGAAGAGGAAGTGTATGTAGAACAACCACTTGGTTTTGAGACACATGATAGGGAGTCTCATGTGTGCAGATTGAAGAAAACTCTATACAGTTTGAAACAGGAACCCAAGACATGGTACGATAGAATTGATAGCTTTTAATCCAATTTGGGATTTACCAAGAGTAACACAGATTCCAACTTTTACTATAAGGTTGAAGATGGAAACCCAGTGATGCTTCTACTATATGGATATGATATATTTGTAATAGGTATGATGGGTTGATTGCTGATACGAAGAGAATTATTGCTGCTGAATTCGAAATGAAGGACTTGGGTTTGATGCATTATTTTTTAGGCATGGAGGTGTGGCAGAATACAAATGGAATCTCCCTCGGACAAGGGAAGTATGTAGTAGAGATCCCGAAGAGATTTTGGATGATGGAATGCAAGGCTATGGCCACACCTATGGCATTGAACCTAAATCTCTTGAGTGATGCTTCATCATATTTGGTTGATGCTACGATGTATCATCAGATGATTATTTCCTTGATGTACTTGATGAACACGAGACTAGACATTTGCTTTGTTGTGAACACCTTGAGCTAGTTCTTGACATATCTAACAAATTTTCACTTGATTGTTGTTAAGCATATTTTGAGGTACATGAGGGGTACAGTTGCTTATGGTCTCAAGTATGAGTCTAATAAGAAGATTAACCTAGAGGTTTATGTTGATTCAAATTGGGCAGGCAGTGCCATCAATAGGAAGAGCACTTCAAGGTGTTGCTTTAGTATGGTATCAGGTGTGATCTCTTGGTTTAGCAGGAAGCAATCCTGTGTGGGACTGAGTACAGATGAAGAAAATTATGTCGCAGCTTCCTTATCTTGTTGTGAGGTAGTATAGCTAAGGAAGCTACTGTCTGATTTATTTGATCTCCAGTTAGATGCAACTTGTATATATTGCGACAACCAGAGTTGTGTGAAGTTGTCGGAGAACCCAGTGTTCCATGACAAGTCGAAGCATATCGAGATCAAGTATCACTATATCAAGGATATGGTGCAGAGGGGAGCAGTGAACCTCCAATATGTTGCGATGGATGCTCAGATAGCTGATGTGTTGATGAAGCCATTGGCTAGGGTGAAGCTTGAGTACTTTAGGGAGAAGCTTGGTGTTATCCAGATCAAGGTTCTCTCGAAAGGGAAGTGATGAGTCTGTGAGCCATTCTGACATGGGAGAGGATTAAGTTCCTTCCATGGTAATATGTAAGGGTTGAGCCATTCTGTCATGGTGAGAGGATTTAGGTTCCTTCCATGTCAGATATGAGTGTTGAGACATTCATATATGACTGTAGGATTGGTTCTTACATGATAAGATATAAGGGCTATTGCCATTCTTAAAATGGAGGTTCCTAGTCAGTTACTAGGAAAACTCAGTCTAGGATTGAGAGCCATTCTGATGTGATAGAGGGATGTGTTACCAATTGATCAGATGTAAGGTTTGAGCCATTCTTTCATGGTTAAAGGATTAGGTTCCTCCCATGTCAGATGTGATTGTTGGCCATTCTGATGAGTAGGTCATATGTAAGGGCAACTACCATTCTCCAGGAGAATGGAGGCACCTCGTTAGTTACCAGGAATCCTCAGTTTGGGACTGAGATCCCTTTTGATGCGATGTGCTTACACATGGTCGAATGTAAGACCTACATGAAGGGTAGGCCTATAGGGCTGACTCTATAGAACTTCTTATGACGAGAATAATCAAGATAGCACCATTATGAGATAGAATGTGATGATGATCCAGACTTGATGATGATCCAAATCAAGTGATGATCCAAATGTGATGATGATCCAGACTTGATGATGATCCAGATCAAGTGATGATCGAGATGTGATGATGATCTAACAATGATGATCTAGTAGTCGTGATGATGCAGATTCCATGATGAAGAAGACTTGAAGAAGAAGATGAATTAGAAGATGACTTGAAGACAAAGAAAAAAAAGAAGATGAAGAAGATGAAGAAGAATACTTGAAGACTAAGAAGACTTGAAGATGAAGAGAATGAGATGACCCAATCGATACACAGAAGAAGACCAGTGCTGAAAATTGTGTCAAAAGAATACCTTCCTAGTTAAGAGCGAGTGTTGATGTATTTGTAACTTCAGAATGTATTAACCTATGTATCTTATTTCTTGTACCCCGATGTTTATTTCAAGATGTGTCTATAATGTAATTGACTCACCATGTCATGCCCCGATGTTTCGATTGGGAGAATATATAATGTAAACAAGTCATGTCAAGTCATTGTGCGCAACCCTCCTATTCTCTAAGGATTAAATTCCCCATAGTTTCAAGGCACTAGGGTTATTAGACTCATCAAGTGATTTCAGCCCCAGTAGGGTTTTAGTAATGTCGAGAATCAGTATAAACAAAGAGGTGACCTCTCTATTTATCACACACTCACTCACACTTAGTTGTAGTTCATAGCTGAGGAAGAAGAAGACATTGGGGATAGGAAGAAAGAGGTTACTGCTATCAATAGATCATCTTACTGTTTTGGGATTTTCTATTTGGTGTTGATTCTATCTTTGAGGAAGTTTCGGGGTTTTCTCCATTTATGGTTTCCCCGAGGAAAAACACTATGTTCATTGTGTCTTGTGTTTGATTGTTGTGCTTATTATTCTCTCATGTAAAAGATCCTAATAATGCTAGCTCAATGTTAAAAATATAACACATGATTCCCCAAGAAAGTGGAATTAGAGAAGGTGACTCATTAAGTAAAAAATGACCCAGAAGACCTAGGCATTATTATAAAAATTCCCATTCAAGATAGTTGAGGCTGCTCATTTTGGAATTGTGATCATTCTGAGTGAGTGAAGTGAACATTAGAAATTCAATGGAGGGGACTTATTGAAGTGAGCTTCAAGGGTTAACTGCTGAAGATTGAACTTGTGCAACTACTCTAGGATGAAGCTTTTACCGATGTGAGCAAGGCTGAATTATTGTTGTATATTCAGTCAAATAACATAGGCTCTCAAGATTACATCTCTCACCTAGTACTCTACTAGGAGGACTAGAAAACAGGCTCGGGGATCTTGAGAAAGTGCATATTAGGCTTTCTCTAGGAGTTGGTTGGGAGGCACAACCTCCTTAAGCTGTTGTCACCTCATCCATTGACATGTTTTTATTTGTTCATTTTTATTTCTAGTTTATCTATTTTTTTTATATAAAAGATTACTATTTTTCAAGTTATGCATATTACTATTTTATTAGGGCTAATGACGAGGAAAGAGCATTGTTTATTAATGAAACTAGTGATTAGTAGATTATATTTAAAACATAAGTGATACTGCTGAATGAAACTTGAATAGAAATAAATTACCACACTGTATTTTTCCATGCCTTTTATATGGTAGTACTCTAGTACAGCTGGTTGTTTAAGTTAGATAAGTAGATTTGTTTATTACTCTGTATAAAAAAAATGCAAATGATTACTTCTATAGTTTTTATCTGATTCATTTAGAGAAAAATATCAGTACCTGCTCTATCTACTTAAAGTATATGTATTATCTAATTAGAGGAAAAGAATAGAATATATATTAATAACTAGTAGTCATATTATTTACAGAATTATTACTAGTACTAATATTTATTATAAACACAAATAATAAAGTTAAATAAACAAATATCGGAATAGTAAAAATAATACTTAGGGTTAACCTAGCTAGTACTTCATAGGTTTTATAGTAATTTATTCCAAGAACACATTTACATTATGTTTTAAAATACAAATGTTTTATTGTAACCGTCGAGAATTACCTGGGGTTTACAAGAGACAGGTTTTTATCTCTGAAAATAGACTTTCATATTCTTATTCTTAAGAAAAAAATATAACAGCTCTAATAATTATTTATTAAAAATAAAATAAATACAACACTAAATTTATCCTGAAAAATCATTCAATACAGAGCTGTAAGTTATCCAAAGATAATAGCCATTCTGAGAGAAAAACAGAGTACTTTATTCACCAAATGACACTGCAAAAATTCAAATAGTATAAATTACTATAAATCAGTTATATTAAAATGATAATTTAAAATTTCGCTTGTTCGAATCCGGTAAGTCAGAATTTACATTTGTTTTAAAATAAAATATGCGAGATGTAGAACAGTTGGTGGCGGTGTATGGTTAATATGCCCCCTAAGCTAAAAGGTCATTGGTTCTAATCTCGTCGGAGACCAAAGAATCCAACCATGTTAAAGGTTGGTAAGGTCCAGGCCGGGTGCGATCCCCGAGTGATGCTGACGGCTTAGATTCCCCTGGTTCGTGGTTACTTATCCAATGGAAACCCTGCTAGCCAGGGGGGTTCCACCACTTTGCCAACAAAAAAGAAATGATAATTTAAAATTTAATAATACTATAAATCATTTAACCAGATACCAAATAGAAATAGCATAATGGCCCATGGCCTTTTTAGTAACTACTATCGAAGCTTAAGCCTGATTAAAACATTTTATACAAATTTAAAAAGAACAGTAAACCAAAATTTTAGCTATTACATTTCATAAGTAAAAACCCTTTTATCTAATTACAAGTCTCAACTGAACGAATAGTCTTTTCTTCACCATAAATACAAAAATTTAAGTAACGAGGCAGTGGATGAACAACATTGTCATGGCTTAAAGTTGTGTTTTAAAATTAAAGAAAATACTTTTACATCTCTCAGGTCGGAAAGGCATTTTCAAGAAAACCACAAGTCATGGATGCAATAGCCTTTAAGTTTCTTATCCGTAATACCCTCTAGGATTTTAAAATAGTATAAGAAGAAAACATAATAATAAGAAATAATAACCTAAAAATTAAACCAAGGTTGAGCCACAACTAGCACAACAAAGATTCATCTATTTTCGACGACCACAACTCAATGCGGGAGAAAACCCTTAGTACAACCTGGGCTTACCAGGGTTTGCATGGTCATGAATGTGAGAGTTGTGCTATTAGCTAACTCCAATTTCCATGAGAGGAACCTATGAAGAAAAACAAGTATTAGTTAAAAATTTTAAAATGTATCTATAATTTAACCTTGCTGTAAAATGAAACTCTTGATCGGTAGTTACCTTACAGTGTTCTTGTTTGGAGAAATCGTGGAAATAACCAACTAGATATAGGTAAACGACACCTCGAAGGGTAATTCCATAGGTTATGAAGATGTTGATGTGCAATGTAACCCTAAATTACACCCTGAAGGATTTAAACACCACGAAGGAAGAATTCAACGAGAGGCAGAAGCACATGTAACCATGTGTAAAAACTCAGATCTCATCTCATAAGTCGGAAGCCAAAACCAGTTTCATTACACCAGAGCTTACACAGTAGTCAAAAAGCTTTGAAAACTCCCTTACATTCTCACCGAGACAAATCACAGTAACTTTTTGGAAGATAAGTTGCAAATATGAGGTTATTGTGGAGTCATGGTGGCCACAAGCTCATAGCTAGGACAAACATTCTCAAAGAACCCTCTATCTTGCAAAATGAGGGTTAGGGCAAAACATAAGTCAACTTACCCATTGATTTTGACACCTCCATGTGCCGACCAAAATTATTCCATAGGCGTGGGTGCAAGTCAATATTTGAGTGCAGTTCCAATTTGCATTAAAATGATTACAATCAAAACCCTTAATCATTTAATCGATGCAATTTTATTAAGTAATAATAATATATTACCTTTGAATTATTTCGATGCTTAGTTTACAACAACAGGATCAAGACATGAAATTTCTTCTAGGGTTTTATTAATAGATCAACATAGCATGGTTCTTTTGTTAACTATGTTCAATAAAACATAGTTAAAAGACATATGTTTAATATTCAACTATAATAAAAAGGAGATCTAATGGTATCCTTTCGAATTGTTAGGGTTGGAGAGTAAAATATTAATTAGGACCAAAGCAATAATAAGATCTCATATAATATGTTAAACAACAATCTTATCACAATATTTTACTAAATAAAATTGTGTGAAGGTATAGTTTATAGCTAATGGGTAGACCAAGAAATCGAGGTGTAAGACACAAATAAAAAAAAATCAAGGTAAAACAGTAAAAATTTAGAAAGGCATTCTTTCAGCTGGGAAGACAATCTTGATCCAAATGCAGTATGGAGTTGGGGACACAAGTAAGTACAATTCCCATACTTTATACAAAAGCTTCAATTGTAACTCTAAACATCTAAACAATGAATATACAGTTAAGATTCAATATAGTTTTGTTTATACTTTTGAGAAAAACATTTAATTATAAAACCTTAGGATAAGGGTAAATGTGATATACATCTAGCGTCGTTGAGTGATCTAAGCATTAATATATAGACTTTGTTTCTTCCTATTTAAACTCTAGATCACAATTACTGTAAGAAATAATACAAGTATTCATTAGAATTGAATCTTAATCATCCATATGATTGATGTCATTTTTTATAGCAATTGATCATACAATTTAACCCATGCATATGCAGTTTTGTTTTAATGTTCTTCTTGGAGTTTTGACAACATAAATAAGATCAGCGTTACCTCTGACATAGACAAGCTACATTTTAAACATTCTAAGTCTAGCATCATATTTATGCTAGAGAAGTATCTTCTTGACCTGAAAATATGTAATATTTTAACTGGAACGTATGCTTACCTGTTAAAACCTGTAAAGAACCATGGGTCCCGCTGTGTTAGCTATAAGCTAAGTAAGCCTTGATCACACCTAAGAAACTTTCCGTAGTGGGCAAAAGAAAACAATAGTATAATTATCATTATTAAAAGACATATTTCTTTTCTACATTGTGGAAAAATACAACTGCTGAATTGAAACAGTGCTAACACAACTTTTAAAGATAAGCCTCTAAGTTGTACAAAATATTATGAGAAGTAATCTTTGTTTCTCATGCAAACTGTTCAATTATCTGCTAACAAGTAGTGGTAAACTAGAATTCACATTTGACATTTTATGTCACATGAAAATTTTTAAATTTTTACAAATTTTTTAGTTATTACACCAACCAAGCGACAAATCTATGCGCAGTTTTCCCAACAGGGCTGAGAGGTAGCAAGTAGATATTTTCTCATCGGATTACCATGGCCATGATTGAAAACCCTTGGTGCCAACAAAGTTGAATCCAGGCCGCTCCTCATTCCTTTTCGGCAATTGAAAACACAAGCAAAATTGGGAATGAGAAGTATGGACACGTTTAGAAAATTAAACCAAAACAATGTGCAGGTGTAGAAACCAAACGAATCATACCGCATGGTTTGGAGGTCGCCTCCTTGGTCTTCTTCCTGCACAAAGCCAAAATGCATAAACCCGAAATGACAAACACAATGCACAACCATCGTGTGCCCGATCCCTAAGCTTGGGGTTGTCACGCTCTCCCAAGAGCATTAAACGCACCGGCTAGAAACCACTAATGCCACACCAAACACACTCTTCATAGTTTAGGTTTTGTTGCATTACTATGTATGTCCACTTCCCACATGAAGTCTTAAACCCTGCTATCATATAGTTTCGCCACCCTTTTACATATCACCTTGCAACATTACATCACTCATGATATAACTAGGCTTAACAAATTACAATGATAAAATATGCTCTAGTTTAAGTCAACCCAAGACTTATACACCAAATATAATATCCCATATGTTTAAAACCTATTAACATGTGAACCTTAGGCTTAAAAAGTAAACTGAACACCATATCTTTAGGCCCTAAGATTTTCCTTACTGAGCATGGCATCTAGAATATGCCATGTTAATTACTTTAACCATTATAAATCAATGTCTTGGTTTTGACAGCCACATACTTAACTTGTAGTAAGAGGCACATACGAAATATTAATAAGAATTAATAAAATACACATAGAACGGAGATAATACTAAGATGTAAAACAATAAATTTACAATTTTGTAATGAATCATAACTAATATACAGGAAGTTTGATAGTAAAAGTTAAATTGACTAGAAGGGTGTTTTACATGGTATAATTCTGAGTCAACAAGGAACCAAAGTCAAACAACAGTATGATTTTTAAGGTCACAGCTTTCCATACACTTTAAACAATTTTTCGTCGCAAGCATGAATTGTAGGTAACAAGAATAGGTGCCTTAGTTCAGAGAACTAAGTAGGCTTGCTGACAAGTAAACACCTTTACCTCCCAAAACATCATGGGAGAACGAGTCCCACCAATCCGCCCAATTTGTTTCCATAAATAAAGTTAAGTTAGGACTCCATAATTAACAAGTACGATAATTCAGAAAGGACGAAGCATATAAATCCAGTGATGAAACATATGAGACACAAGTGTAAACATATACGGAGCAGTAAACAATAGTATAATATCACAAGTGAAATACAATAAAAATAAAGACTGAAAGTAAAAGACAGAGTGTAAGAACAACTTACAAATAAACATAACTACATGAAGTGTATGATAGAGTTCCATAAGTGAATAATCTTCTGTCTAGGTAGTTTTTACTATCCTATAATTTTTTTTTAATTTTTTTTTTTGGGGATATTACATCCATATTCCATGAAATCATGGCTTAACTTTGCTAAGGAGGGTTTTAGCACCAATTCGTGTCGTGGTTTTTAGAAATATATGCATGACGGTAAATATTACAATGATGGTGGTGGATAGGGTGGCATAGAAAATGTGCCTTGGGATTGGGGAAAATTAACCTTAATATTGGGTCCTTCGTTGTTTGATTTTCATTTTCCCTACTGTTATTGGTGGACTATGCTTGTTCAGATCTTTAGGTTCATCATGTCATGGAGGAACATGCTCACCTTGCGTTTGGAGGTATTCACTCTATTTAGTTTTGCATCATTTGTATTGCTATTGCTTTGGGTGGAGGTTTTGCATAATTCTAATAGTTATCTTTTTCGATTTGTAGGTGACAGAAGTTTCCATTCGCAAGTCGTGGGTGTTTACTAGACTGTCTACAATACCCTTCAAAGGTAATCCTTGCAATTTATTAGGCCTTTTACCTATACATATAAATAACTAGTAGATCCTTGAACTCTGTGTTGTAAATGTTAATGTGATGATTATTTGGCTATGGGATTCGACTATATGGCACTTTTTGCATTCATGGGCATCGAGATATGTGTATGTAATTATTAATTTGATTCTTCGTATAAATGTGGAGCCTTCGACCATGTCACTAGTGGAAAATGAGAAATTAGTGACCACGAGACCAAACACTTTTGTAACTACATTTTTTTTCAAGGAATAAATGACCAAAAATTGATAAATTTAATTAAGCTAACTAAAAAAGACCAAGATATCTGACCACTTTTGGTCACAGGATAAAAAACAACTAAAAACAACCAAGATAAATAACCAAATTTAGTTATGGGATATCTAGACTAAAAATGACCACATAACAATTTGTCATTTATTTGGTGACTTTTAGTTGTCACTCCGACAATGAAAAAAATTACAAATTTGACAATGAATTTGAACATTTTAATAAATTCTAACATATATATAATATATATTTACATGTCCCTATATTAACAAAATTGAATTAATGCAACCCAGCTATATGTTAATTTGGACATGACCTTGGCATATGAAAAAACCCAATAAGCTTGGCATATAATGTTAATTATAAGGCTAATTTGCATGACCTTGGCATATAATTATAGTTTTTAGAGGCTAATTTAGACATGAACTTGGTACTTTGGCATATAATCATAGTTTGTATGGGCTAATTTGGACATGACCTTGGCACCTTGGCATATAATTATAGGTTTTATAGGATTTTCACATAACCTTGGCATTTAATTATATAATTTCTTATAAGGCTTGAAAAGACGGCTAGAGGAAAAAAACGCTTGAAAAGACGGCTAGTGGAAAAAAACAAAGCAATAAAACATATGGGTGATATAAACAGTGTCATAATTTCCACGTTATAATTAACACGCCTTAGGGCGATGTACTATGAATAGAATGGGATCCATGATGTATCTACATTGTGCATTACTATTCTATAGAGGCCAAGTCAAGTTTCATATATTTATCATTTATCGCTCCAAGCATCATCATGTTTTTTTTATAACTTCACTTATAGCTCATCACCCTTCCCATTCCCATATCTCGTTTAATAAAAAACGTCACTCATATTTGACCCTTTCGACATTCGTGGAAGTTTCAACAAGTAATATTCTTTTACGTCTTATTAGTGAAATTCACGAAGTTTTTGTTCTCTGTTAATTCATCAGTTTTAACGATGTGGTATTCATCTCATACCAACTATGTTTAGAATGCCAAAAAAATTCCCCGAGTACCTCTTTGCAGCAAAAGGTCAATGACCTTTATTTTAATGTAAACAAGAAGAACCTTACAAGTACTTCCTCACCATTCCTATAACAACAATGCACTAATAAATCTTATTTTATATTGTGAAATCTATGTTCTCAGTCACCAAGTCTACCCTCCTCTCTCTGTAGAAGAAAGTCGAATGACTCTGCTGCCCATAATTTGAAGCCAGTGGTGCTTCTACCACCATCATTGTGTTGGGTTCGGTATCCATAAATCATAGTCAATATATTTCACATTGTACTGATAGGTTAAAGCATTCAAATGGAAGGTCTATTAAATTTCCATTCTCTTCTTATCCTCTCACCGCTCATTCACTCTTTTATCGCACTTTCACCCAATCCAAGAAATTTATTTGTAATATTATAATACATATAATTAACAAATAATATAAATGCGCTAATATATAAATAAAATTAAGCAACAAGCTACTAATGAACACCCTGACTATTAAGCAACAAACTACTAATGGACCCCTTGACTATATTTTCTTGAATATTGAATATGAAGATTGAATTGGGATATGAAGAACGTAAAACAAAATAGTTTCTTCACCTGTCAAAATGATTTCTCCTTGGGACCCAAAAGTGAATGGAAGGATTCCCATCAAGATTTTGAAGAACCCGCATCATCTACAGAGTATTTGATTGTCCATAATAGCAATTTTAAGTAGCAAAGGTGGTTCGATATTGAAGAATTTGGGTCCTCTAAGGAGGAGGAGGAAGAGGACCGGTGGCATTCAAAAGAAAATGAAGAATAGAGTAAAAATATTTTAGGTCCATAATTCTACTCATCCATTGAGGTAGTTGTCCCATGTAATAATTTTCTTTGAATACCCAACTGTATGAAGATACTAAACTACCATTTTCATAACATACCATAAAAGGGCCCATAATGCTAACATCTTTTCTCTTGTGTCAGTTCCGTCACTAGCACCAACTTTGACCTTGATAAGATGGTCTTTTTTAATTTTAAGTAAAATTCTAGGTCCACATTAACCATATTTCTAGGCACCATGAAAAACACCCAATTTTTTAGAATTATACCAATATGATGATAAAGAACATGGATGTTTAAGGAGTGAAGAAGAGAAATTAATAATTGTGAATGTTAGGAAAAATTCATTGATACCAACTATTGGGTCAATACCAATATAAACATGTCAGCCCCTTCCTATTTTTTAGCTTAATCATTTCTTGAATATTGGAAGAGTTTTGAACAAACCTTTCCAAATAAATGATGATTTGGAATTTAATATTAGAGAATTTTGAATCCATTGTGATACAAAACTTGATCATATATATTTACATTTTAAGACTTCACTCCACATATAGTCATAAGGCTTTACCAACATTATATTAAATTTTCTATATATATCATGGTTTATATGGTAAGCCCTTCATGGAATATTCTATATGCTCTGAAATCATAGCTTAACTATGCCAACGAGGGTTTTGATGGGGGTTTTATCACCAATTCATGTTTTTGTGTTTGGAACTATATACATGAGGGTAAATATTACAATGATGGTGGTGGAAAGGGTGCCGTAGTTAATGCACCTTGGGATGGGGGGGAAATGAACCCTAATCCTTGGTCCTTCATTGATTGAGTTTCATTTGGTCTGTTGTTGTGGGTGGTATTCTCTTGTTCGTCTATTTTCATTCATCATGTTGTGGATGAATAGGCTCACTCTCCTTTCGGAGCTATGCATTATATTTGGTTTTGCATCATCTATATTGTTTTTGCTTCGGGTGGAGGTTTTGCATACTTCTAACAGTTCTCTATTTTGATTTGCGGGTGAAAAGGGTTTCCATTCGCAAGTCGTGGGTGTTTACTAGACTGTCTACAATACCGTTCATGCTTAATCCTTGCAATAGCTTAGACATGTTACTTCTGCGTATAAATAATTAGCAGATCCTTCAAATCCATGTTGTAAAGGTTAATGTGATGATTATTTGGCTATGGGATTCGATTGTATGGGACTTCTTGCATTAATGGGAATCCAAGGATGCATATGTAAATATTAATTTTATGCTTAGTATAAATGTGGAGCCTTCGTCCATGTCACTAGTGGAAAACAAGATATTTGTGACCAGGAGACCAAATTTTTTTGTCACCACAGTTTTTTTCAAGGAATAAATGACCAAAAATTGATAAATTTAATTGAGATAACTAAAAAAGACCAAGATAAATGACCACTTTTGGTCACGGATGAAAACCCACTAAAAATTACCAAGATAAATGACCAAATTTAGTCATGGGATATCTAGACTAAAAATGACCACATAACAATTGATCATTTATTTGGTGACTTTTTGTTGTCACTCCGAGAATGAAAAAAATTACAAATTTGACAATGAATTTGTACATTTTACTAAATTTTAACGTATACAATATATATTTAGAAGTCCCTATATTAACAAAATTGAATTAATGCAACCCAGCTATATGTTAACTTGGACATGACCTTGGCATATAAAAAAACCTACTGTGACCTTGGCATATAATTATAGTTTTTATAACCTAATTTGGACATCAAGTTGGCACCTTTGATTATAATTATATTTTTTGTAGTCTAATTTTGACATGACGTTGGCACCTTGGAATATAATTATATTTTTTATAGGCTTTTCACATTATCTTGGCATATAATTATATAATTTTTTATAAGGCTCGAAAAGACCACTAGTGGAAAAAACCAAAGCAATAAAACATATGGGTGATACAAACAATGTCGTAATTTTCAAGTTATAATTAGCAGGCCTTAGGGGGGTGTACTATGCATAAAATGGGAGCGAAAATGTATCGACATTTTTGCATTACCAGTCTATAAAGGCCAAGTCGAGTTTAAGATATTTATCATTTCCTGCTCTATGCATCATCGTGTTTTGTTTTTTTACACCTTCACTTTTAGCTCATCACCCTTCCCATTCACATGTCTCGTTTAACAAAAAATTGCACTCATGCCGACCCTTTCAACATTCGTTGAAGTTTTGACAAGCAAGATAATTTATGTCTTATTAATGAAATTCACCATGTTTCTGTTCTCCGTTAATTCATCACTTTTACCCATGTGTTATTCATCTCATAACAAGTATGTTTAGAATGCCAAAAATTTTCCCCGAGTACCTCTTTGCATTAAAAGGTCAATGAACTTTCTTTTAATATAAACAAGAATAACCTTATAAGTAATCCCTTACCATTTCTATAAAAACAATGCATTGATAAATCTTATTTTAGATAGTGAAATCTATTTTCTCGGTCCCCAAGCCTACCCTTCTCTCATTGCAGAAGAAACTAGAATGACTCTGCTCCCAAGCATTTGAAGCCAGTGGTGCTTCTAGCACCATGATTTTGTTGGGTTCAGTAGCTATAAATCATAGTCAATATATTTCAGATCGGCCTAATAGATTAAAGCATTCATATGGAAGGTCTATTAAATTTCCATCCTCCTCTTATCCTCTCCCCAGTCATTCGCTCATTTATCGCACTATCACCCAATACTAGAACTTTATTTGTAATAATACAAATTATATAATTAATAAATAATATACAATATGCTAATACATAAATAAAATTAAGCATTAAGCTACTAATGAAAACCTTGACTATTAAATAACAAGCTACTAATGGACACCCTGACTATATTCTATTAAATATTCAATTTGAAGATTGACTTGGGATATTAAGAACGTGAAACAAAATATTTTATTGACCTGTCAAAATGAGTTCTCCTTGGGACCCAAAAGCAAATGGTAGGATTCCCATCAAGGATTTTGAAGAACCCACATCGTCTACAGAGTATTTCATTGACCAAAATATCGGTTTTAAGCAGCAGGAGTGGTCTAATATTGAAAAAATTGGCTCCTATGAGGAGGAGGAGGAAGAGAACCAGCGAAATGCAGAAGAAGATGAAGAATATAGTGATTTGAGTTGCTGTAGTTTTCCCAATTACAGAGATTCCTCGAATCTCTCACAGTTGTTCCCCAGGGGGTCTTGTTTGGAGAGTTATTGTAAAATGGTGTTTAAGGCCATGCTTGAAATTTGGTTAGGTGAATTGGGTCTGAGTTCTTATGGTATAGGTGTCTTCATACAGAGCCCTGATGGGGATTACTTGATGCAAGTGGAGAATAAATTGGACTTTTATGTTGACAAAACCATGGCCAAGAATTTGTCACTCATGGATGGGTTATTGGTAGCTTTAGAGCTGAGCATTCCTCGTATTCAAGTTGTTACGGATTCAGATCTCGTGTATGATCATGTAATGTATTTGGGCCTCTATAAAATCAAGATAAAAATGCATTGTGAGAACCCATCTATGGGAAATCTATTGAAAATATTTATGTAAAACCTAGTTTGTATAAATTTATAGGAAGAAGTTCAAATTTTAAGAAAGCGCTAATCGATCAAAAGAATGTCCAAATGTGAATCATTTTGTAGAATATGATCTGTAAGATTTGTGTAAAGGAAAACCATCAGAAAAAATCCTATGTTATTTTCCTATTTTTTTTAATGTTAATTTGTTCTTGTAAAGCTCTATTCCAAACATTATTAGAACTTCATGCTTATTAGGCACCCATGTTCTCATTGTAGTTGAGGAAGTAACCACTAGTCACTTGTGAAATTTTAGTGATCACTGATTATTGAGTTATGATTTCACTCATACCACTATAACTCTCCAAATCACCCTCCCTCAATGATCCAACAAAGTCCCTCAAGAGGAAGGGAAAGGAAGTGTGAGTATTCAATGATAAAATATCATGTATCTCTTTATCAGGGATGATTTTAAGGAACCATACTTATTTAAAAGTGTATAAATGTTGGCGAATATCACCAATTCTTAAAACACCAACTATAAAATGATTGACGATATTTTAAAGAAATATTTTAATTTCCAAGGGTTTTATATCTGTTATATAATAATTTAGCATTTTTTAGGGTGAAAAAAATTTACCTCATCAAAACTGGGCGAAATAGGGCTTCAAAGAATGCAAAATGGTGAATCTTTATTTGGAGAAAAACATGGAAAAATAGCCCACTGGGCTAAAATTCGCCCCTAAAATTATCCCTGCTCTTTATAATACCTTGATTATAGGGAATTCCTTATCCTTATTGCAATTGATATAGAAAACATGTGCCATAGAAATCTATGAAAACATTTGCTCACAAAAAGATTTTCTGAAGAAATCCATCACTAGATTGTTATCCGAAAAGACTCTGCAAAATGTGTTGTGATTTTCTTTTACTAAAAATCGAGTTATATGTAATTTGTTTTTTAATATTTATCTGATTCACATATAATAGAGTATCGGCATTGGTACATTTTTTTTCTGAAAGGTTCAGCTGATCTATTCATGACCTACTTCTGCGGAATAAAAGACATGTAGATTGTGACTCGAAAAATCTTTAGGTAAGTTTGCAATTATATATGTGGTTGATTAAAAATATCATGGTTAGATTTCAAAATCTGCAGGTGATATCATTGTTAATGTTCTAGATGAGAGAATAACTCATACATAGAGCATCCTCTTTATTTTGGAAATGCTTTGAGAAACACTCTCGAGGGGTTGCACCCCACATAACAAACTTCCTTTGCATTAGATACCAAGTGAGTATTCATTCTGTCAAAATTGTCAGGGACTTCTCATACATTTGAGAACCATTCCATTAGGATGAGAGTTGAGACAAATTATCATGAAAATGAAAACTTGGTGGATGGCTTAATACTATGTTGACATCATAAGTGAACCAATCCTGTTGGCAAGAATACCCGGTTTTAGATATTTTCTCTGGATTTACCATGATTGGTATTGACTAGGGTAGAAACCTTATTTCAGTGTCTACTGAGATGTTAAACTGATTTATGAAGGTCTATGTTGACTAGTCGAAGTCCATAATAGAGTCATAGATTGATTAGCAAGATCTTAAATTTTCTTTTTCATGATTGACATCAACTAATAGAATTCCATAATGGTCTCTGTGCTAAGTTTCTAGGCTCAATTTATAATGGTTTGGATCAAATAATTAAAATCTATAATAAGTTATTTCCACAACTCATAAGTTGAATTTGTCATAGTTAGCTTGTCTAGTAAAAATTCATCATAGATTTGCTGAGAACGAAAGATTAATTTATGCCATTGTTGTCATTGGCTAGTTGAAATCCATAATATTTAATTGTTGAGTTCTTAAGTTCAACATATCATGGTCGCTGGTAAATTGTGCTTGATTCCTCTACAGACTATTTTGTTAGTAGAATATCTACATTTATCTTGAGGAGCATGCCCTAAATTAAATATGCATTTAAATTAGAGTAAGTTTCAACTCAAAATGGGCTTCCTAAGGAAAATTAATAAAATAATAGTTAAAATCATAAAATAATATTTATTAATTTTAGAGGAAGAAAAGAAAAAACTACTTTTTTGTTCGTATTTTTGACATATCTCCCTATTTTGTTACTCAAATTTCGATCGGGAGAGCTTGTTGGATGCGGAATTAAATTTCGCATCCAATGAGTACCTGCTCAACATACTTTTGATGGGCCTTACTACCCCGAAAACAAGAAATATTGAAAAAGCATGATGATGATGTCATCATCACGTTTTTTAGGTATTTCTTGCTTTTGGGATGGTGGGGCCCATTAAAAGTATGCCCAGTGGTAATTGTTGGATTCGGAATTTAATTCCGCATCCAACAAGTTCTCTCGATCAAAATTTGAATAAAAACACAGGGATATATGTCAAAAATATGAACAAAAAAAGTAGTTTTTTATGATACCTATCGCCAAATTTATATTAAAAATTTGTTTAGGAGTTGCTCCCTTTTTTTTTTTTTAAAGCATATTTTTTGGATAGTACATGATGACATGGAATTTGTATTATTTTTGGAAGGACCATTTTCAATTGAAATTTCCTCTAATGTAGACATCTCTTAAAATACATAACTGAATGCATATTGTTGGTATTATTGCATTGGCCAGATAGCCTGAAGCCAGAAGCTTGAGAAGAAACTATTGATAGGTATGAGGAAACATATTATGGAACATGTTCAGATAGTAGACAATTTTGTCTTGACACTTATTCCTAACAGTGACATCAGAAAAGCTCATTTTTTGGCAAAAGAAGCAATTGACATGTCGAGAGCTTCATCCAAGAGAGTTGATCTTAGAGATGCGTATGCAATAGAAAATTGCTTGATTTGTCATGTAGATAAGGCAGCATGGGATATGGTTATGATGAAATTTTTTAAACAATTTTTCTCTCATTGCTCGTAAGATATGTATATAGCAAGTTGCAAACTTCCCAAGTTCCAATACAGTGTCCTCAAATTGGTTGTAAGCATTACATGTCTGCCGAGGAGTGCAAATCCTTTCTTCCAGATAATTTCTTCGAAGCTTCGTCGATTCAAAAAGGGTTTATTGTCCTTTCCCAAATTTTTCTGCAATGTTTGATAACGGACAAGATGCATCAAGAAGAGCATGCTCATCCAACCATCCTGAGGATACCATAATCATATGTGTTGAATGCACAAAATGTCACATACTCTTTCATGCTGACTACTGTGTTCCATGGAATTTATTAATGGATTGTGAAGAATACTAGAATCTACCAACTGATGAGAGAAACTCTAACAATGTCACATTGCATCGTCTTGCCCAAAATAGACAATGGAGACGTTGTGAGGAATGCAGGAGAATGACTAATCTCACACATGGTTGCTTCCATATGACATGTTGGTATGAATATGTACCCTTCTTATATGGCTTTCAATTTTTAATATATGTTTAGTAAATTTTAGTGATTAAGAATGCATAATTCAGATCACTGGTCAGCTTAGGATTTGTGCATAAGTTGGTTCTAATTCTCGACTATATATACATTGTCCTGAGAAAACACGAACTTGAAGAGATATTTGGAAGTCTAAAACATGTCTCTTTCAGACGGTTATTTTGAATGATTTACAGCTTCCTAAGTTGTGTTTTCTTGGTTTGTTTGATTTATCTTTCTTGCCTATGGATAGAGAAAGATGATGTTTTTCAATCTTTAATCCTTTTCCTAGGTTGATATTCATGAAAATGGACTAGAAACAAAAGGAAAGGTATCAGTGGTTTGATCTAAGTAAGTCCAAGTCGTGTTTATTTTTCCATTTTCCAAAAACATAACATGTCAATTCCTTCACTAGAATTATTGAGTATGTTCCCATGTTTTGCATCATTATGTGTCAAGCGTTTGTCCTTCCCATGCAAAGTTCCAATTTCATTATTGGAAGAAGTGTTAGACCATGACGACTCATTTGAGAGCTATTATATTTGTTTCTTATACTATTTATTCATGCACATTCACATAAGTTTAAACGACTTATCAAATGCATTGCTTTGTCCTAATTGGCAACTGTCATAATTGCTTTTATAGCCACACAAGTGAGTTTTCACAACTTATTAATAGATTTGAAGTCTAATTGCATTTCCCCATAAGTGATTATCTCGATGCCAATGTGGATATGATGTTCAAGGATACTTTGCATTTGTTAGTTGTGTCTGTCCTGTGGATTCCATTTTAAGGACACATGTTGGTTCTTTGCTATCTTCATTCTAATGAGTTTTACCACATAGAATAAAAATATTGTAGTCATTTTCATATTGAAATAAGCAATTGTTTTGACACATGATTGTTTTCCATACAAAACCTTCTCTATCTCTCTCTCTCGGTGATTACAAACCCCTGAATGAATGCAATACTAATTCCCACTCTAATTAACAAGTTGAGAGGACCTAAATGCAAATCATGTAGATATATAAAATGGCCTTTATGAATGGGAACATTCCTCAAGTGTCTATGCAACTTTCTTTTTCCAAATGGAATTTGATAAATCCCCTTTGTCCTAAAAAGATTTTGTTTGCTAGGAATTTCACATGACTAATATTTGTAGTAAATCTTATTCAAGTTGAATGGTTAATATATTACATGAAAGTATTGGATTTCCATTTACTTACAATCATTGTTTCCCACTTTAGTTCTGTCAAATGTATCCAATAACCTATGGCTATTTTCACAATGCAGGTGTGGGCATGAATTATTCTATGCATGTGGAGCAACGTATAGGGATAAGTGGAAAACATGCCACTATTTGTATCACTATGAGCACAACATAATTAATAGTCCAGCGTCAAATGAGGCTCTAGTGGAGGTTTTTCAAAAAAAAAAACTTTCAGATTCTTAAAACCATATCTCAGCTGCTAATGCAAAAATTCCTATATTGGGGGTGGGCTTAGGTGAAGGAATTTTGAGTATATATTATGGTAGAGCATTTTCCCCTCTGGCCATGATATAATATTAAATTTGAATCCATCAATGAATTTGTCAAATCACACCAAGTGTTATTTCAAGCATCCACCTATGAAATGGGAGTTAACACCCTGACAGAATCTAATAGATCCTCATTCATTCCTGCCACCAATTAGATTTATTATATCTTCAAAGATGAGATGGATGGTCCCTTGTGGTTTAAGGGATATTTTATAAGAGGTTGGGATATATTTTCTAGATACCTGTTTGACATTAGAATTCATTTCCCTTGCTCGTACTAGTAGCTCCATCAGGTCTTTCGTGGTCAAATTGTTTCCAGAAAGCATTTGGATATTTTGTATCATGTAAAGTGAATCCTGCAGAGGAACTCATTTCGGTTGGAGGTGAATATGAAGCACACATGTATAGCTATCATTGCCACTCTGAGCATTGTGTCCTGTGTGAATTAACAAAGGTTCAAAGAGGAGTTCTAAGGTGTCAACGCCAAATAAAAGAGACTCTAGGTGAAATGGGAAAGTTGAGAAGAAGAAGAGAATATAAGGAAACAACGGAAGCCCTAGTTTGAGATCTGGCCATTTGAATCTCTACATTCATAGAAAGGGAGAAGGAGTTTATAGTTTTCATGGACAATACCAAGAAAAAATTTGAGGAACTCGAAGCTACAATGGGTTCTTTACAATAATTGGTTTCTAGAATGGCAGAGTATCTTCAACTTCCCCAGGGTGAAAGAGGAAGCCATAGTATTGCAATTCCCATGAAATCTAGTTCAGAAATTTGAAGTGGGAGAAGCTAGCACATTGGTTTTAGTTGATGTGGTTATAATCCCCACTCATCATGTGTTGAATTTCTAGGATAGTCCCAAAGAAGAAGCCCCCAGTGACCGAAATTTTATGTAAATTCTAGTTTCAAATTTTAATCATGTTTCATAGAGTAGTCCTTTTGTTAAACTAGTAAATGAGGAAATATACATATTGAGTATATAGGCATAAGGAAAGGAAACAATGGCTAGAATAGTTGTTAGGTTACAATTTTGGATTTTGTGGACATTTTGAACTACATGCTCTGGCCTTCATTTGCTTATTATGTATCGTTTTGATGTCTTTTTCAACAACAGGTGCCTTTTAATACAAAAAATTTCCATTTCTATTAAAAGAAGAAATTTATCCTCCATGAAACAAATATCAATCATGTGGCATTGGCTGAAAATGGGTGTTTTACTCATGTGCTTGTTATCATCCCTAATCATGTTCAAATATTTTACTCAATTTTTCTCATGGGAGAGATTTTGTTGTATTGTAACATATCAGATGTTAACTTCTAAAACAGAACAATTTTCAAGCAATTCATAAAGAGGCTCCTAATCGAATGTCAAAAATTCATTGTTCAAGTTACTAATTATCAAACAGGTAAAAAATGAAAGGTATAAATGAGTCTCCTTCACCTCTGCTTGGTAATTTGGAATATATGTGGAAAATGTTATGCCAGGGCTTAAAATTTGAAGCCTAATGGAAAAATGCGTACAACAGGTGAGAAATGTAGAATAGAATTCATTTTACATTTTATAACGGATATTACATTTAAAATCCTATAGATACTCATAATTATTTTAGATGTACAATATTTGGCTATTGATTTTTAATGATTTTTCGTGATGACCTAAGCTCATCTTCCTTGGTGAATAAGAAAACACTATTTTTTGACATACTTCAATTTACAGGGTATAAAAAAGTTTTTTCTTTCACCTGTCATACCTCGCGTGTAGGCCTCACCTAATATCAGAAGAAAAACTCTTAAATTCCAAGACAAGGGATTCATTGGGAGGAGGGTGATCCCCTTTTCAAGTAGGATGAACCACTTTTTCCTTTCTCAAAGTGGAATAGATTCCCTTTAAATGTTAGTGGGTCGTCCATGTGATTTCTAGAAATATATTATTAGTGGATTATTGTTAAAAACAAGGTTGCATATTAGGAAAAAAGAGAAATACAATAGTGGAAAAAGTTATGACTTAGGAGTCTAATGGTCATTAATCTATCAAATACAACAGAATAGGGTGAAACAATATCTTCAATGATTTTACATCAACATATTTTGCAATCTTTCAGATACAGGGTAAAGCATTGACTCCATGCCAAATAAAGGTAAACAAAAAATGAACGGAGGAAAAAAGAACAGACTTTGCATTTTAATTATTTTTCTACTTTCTTTGCTACATGTTTTCAAGCTATTAAGTTACATCGTACAAAGATGAATAGGGTGTGAAAGTATTGCTAGTTTACAGAATGGGGAATTCATAATTACTGAATGTACCTGAAAAACGGTTGGCTATATATGCCGATCCATGGGAAAATTTCTTCGCTTAAGAATCTCTTCCTTAGCACTAGACCATGTCGTAAAAAAATTTTGGTGGGATTTGCTAATGGATGCTCATGACGTCAATCTTCATACATTTTAGGTAACCCATAGTACAGAGTTCAAAATTGTTCGTCAGGAATTATGTGCCTATGGTTTTTGGCTGAAATGATTTTATGGTACGAACTAATTGGCTAAAATGATTTTATGGTATGATCTGTGCATTAGATGTCTATATATAGACACAAGTTTATTTTTTTATTACAAGATAAATGGTTTTTTTGAGAATTACTGGGTTAAGCATTGATATTTATTTCCAAAGTGACAAATCAAAATAGTGGAGAAATAACCACAATACTTGAGGATGGGCATAACTATTTTCCTTGCTTTAAGTACCATATTTTTTCCCTACCAACATATCCCTTTGTGACATGGCTTGAATAGGTCATCCAAGTAAAGAACCATTTACAAAATTATTGCCAAATGGCCATTTATCATGGTAGTCAACCTGTATACAAAATATTCACTATTGAATACTAGGGGCTACAAGTGTAGATATACTTTGGCATGACGTTGTAGGGTCCTATTCCTTTATATCTATTCATTCTTGTCTTACTGTTTGTTGCTTCACATAGTGAAAGCCTTAATTCCTCTTAGTGTCTCTCTTCATATTGACATCTAGTCTTTTATTAACTCCATTAAAATTTTATATTTCACATTCCTTACAATCTTTCCATGAAAACAGAGAGAAAGAGAGTTGTTTTTGTAGTAAAATATTACATACCATTAACCATGCATCAAGGGTTCTCTATCTATTGGGATATGAAATGAAATCCAACATGGAATTGAATTTCATAGTTATACGAAATTCAATCTTTAGAGGTTACAGGTGGGATATATCTTCAAAGATTGGCCAGGTTTTGCTTATCCTATAGAATCTAAATTTACCTTGTCGTTATTTCGTATATGCTTTATGTTTGTTGGTCTTTTCAATAACCCTTATAATTTTTATTTGTTAACTTGATATATTCCTCTTATAATATTTATTGTAACTTATATGAGATTCTTCGAAATCATAGAGGTAGACCATGCTTTTGCTTGCATGATAAAATCTTTTACAAGTTATGCTCTATTATGGTAAACATTTAAGACCAATGGTTTTTTTCTGTTAAGTTCAAGAACATGTTTCAAGGAAGTCACATGTATTTAGAAAGTGTTTAACCTTTCATTTCTAATAGATGCTAAGTGCTTACTAAAGCTGCAAAAATCAACTATTTTCCGAGCAATCATTGCTTGGCTACTATATTCACTTTTATGGTGTCTTTTGAAGATTTTTATTTCATTTTAATATTTATACTCTCTATAATATGGCATAAACAAATATGACCTCAACCATGGCATATTAGTCATAAACTCATAGATGTTAATAAATAGTATCTTTTCATTTTAATATTTTCTCTTCATTTGAAATCTTATTTTCCTGAAAATGTTATGTGCATTGTTTCGTTGTTTATAAGATGTTATTTACTACTGACAATAATACCCCTCCTATTTCACTGGATCTTAATGATTTCAACCCAAGGAATTGCTTGTAATGTTCAAAACAATTTTTTTGAAGCTCTATATGGTTCAAGTTGTTTGGCCATGCATGAAAATCCCAACATGTTTTCTCTTATGCAGCCAATGCTAGATGTACCAATCTATGTGAGAATTGCAACACTTGAGATTTTTCGATCTCATGTAAGTGAATCTCTCCTATTAGTTATCATTTCAATTTCATCTAGGAAGGTTTTTTGAGCAAAAACTTGAAGATAAATTCACACTCAATTAATACATGAGTAGGGGGAGACATAGGATTATCTTTTTATTTCCATAGAGAGATATAAGTTTCGTGTTCTTCAGTGGGACATGGAGTCGGGTGAGTCTATTACAAGGTAACTTTGGTATATCCATGTAATAATTAATGTGTTGCACCGACTTTACTAGTATGTTTCACTATGCATTTCCATCATTTTCTTACAACATCGACGAGCAATACCCAAATTCTATTACATGATCTGTCTCAAGAACTTGATGTTAATACCTCATGTCCCCATTTTTTCATGTAATAAGCATAAAACATTATCTAGATAAACTAGGAAGAAAAAAATAATTTTTTAAATTATTTATGATTAAATTAAGATGTTATTTTATATTAAATAACTATGCAATGGAAAATAGGGAAGTTGAGAGGGTGAGAGGGTGAGAGGGGATTGTGGTTCTAGAGGAGCGGAGGGTGAGCACGATCACAATGGTTTGGTTGTGCAGGTGTGGGTGTAGTGAGAGTGTCAGAGGGGATACAAAACCCCTAGTTTCTAAGCATGGTTAGAATGGCTCCAGAGGGCCAGGTACCCGAGTAGGGAGAGGATAATAGTGGGGATGTGAAGAGGGATGGAGAAGAGAAGGGAAGATGATCAAGCCCAAGAAGGTTCCTTCCAAAATCCCTCTCTATTCCAGGAATCTAGACAAAATATGAGAAGGTAAGAGGTAAGATCGAGCTATGGAACGAGAAGGCCCTCATCAAAAAATTTGTGGGGGTTTTCCCAAGGGAGAGGGATATTATTCGATGGATCAAGATTGTGTTGAAACCTAAAGGAAACTAAAATTTTCATTTAGGGTCCAAGGGTATATTCGGAATCATTTTTTTCAATCAAGAGTTCCATATCTCTACTTTTCAACAGGGCTATACCTCCTACCCTGGAGAGAGCGATTTAACCTGGAAACTGGAGATATGATAGTTGCCCCTATTTGGATCTGTCTGTTCCCTTTGTCTTGTGAGCGTTGGGATATGGAAACCTTGCAGGACATAGGTAATACCCTAGCAGATATTTTTAAGGTGGCTGAGCAAACCAAACATTATAGATTCATAGTCTTTTCACGCATTTGTGTATATGTGGACTCGTCGAATGAATTACCAGCGGCAATAAGTCTGATCTAGGAGGATGAATAATGGATCCAACCCATTGACTATGAGAAACTGTGGTTTTGATGCCAACAATGCCATGAATATGGACACTTGGAAAGGAATTTCCGAAAGACAGTTGAAATTCATCCTAATCCAAGCAAACATAAAGGAGGAAAACTTGATGCGGAAGGGTTTTTACAAGTCAAGTATTGGAGGAGGAGCAGGGAAGGTGTTCCCCAAAAACCTTGGAAGGAATCTTTGAGAAATCCACCAAGATTCAATACCCCATTCGATATCTTGGAGGAGGAGGGTGCTAAGGGGGGAACTCTAAAATAAAGGATCCAGATGGGGAAGGGGAGCAACAGAACATGTGGAGGTAGTAGACGAAGATGAGGTAGAGGAAATGGAGCTGGGGGAGTTGGATCTGGATGTAATCGAGGAAGAATACGGAAATAATGGACATGGGTATGTTCCTCGTAGCAAATTGAGCTTGGAAAGGATGTTATATGCCAAACTGAGTTTGAAATACATGGAAAGGATGCTATATGCCTTTGGGTTTGGTCCTGAGTGGGTGGAGTGGGTCATGAGTTTGGTAACAACCACTTTCTTCAATATCCTACTGAATGGATATCCAACCAAAGTGATTCATGTTTATCAGGGTATTAGGAAGGGAGACCCTTGTTCCTGTTCCTCTTCATTCTGATGGAAAAAGGAATAAGCAGGGTTATCCAGGCTCAAGCCAGAAGTGGGGAGTTGCGTGGTCTCAGAGTCCATGAGGGAATGGATTCCCATACGCACTAACAATTTGTGTATGGAATAATTCTTGTACGGAACCCTTTATTACAAGAATATAGGGCTTCCAAGAGACACCTAAATCTATTTGATAATGCCTCAGGTTTGGCAGTTAATGCAAATAAATATCTGGTTTTTTTTATCAACACATCTCCCATAGTCTAGAGGAATATCATTTGGGTTATTGGATTTCCCAAAGGAGTGATCCCCTCTAAATATCTGGGGATTCCCCTAGGGATGAGAGAGTTGAAAAAATACCCATGGTAGGGTCTTCTGGACAAATTAAAACATAGGCTATCCAGTTGGGTACTTCGGCCCTTAAATATTCTTAGTAGATTGGTTCTTGTTAAAGCAATCTTGCAGGCTATGCAAATCTATCTCATCTTAGTTTTTTTGGAACCAAAATCTGTTCTTTGAGATATCAAGAGTTTTTAGAGGAATTTATTATGGGGTGGTAGGGAGGAAAAGGATAAATTATTCTTGGTGATATGGGAAGGGATATGTTGACCAAAGGAGGAGGGGGGTTTAGGACTTTGGGACCCTAAGGTCATGGTTGAAATCTAGGGTGCCAAATGATGGTGTCAATGGTGTAATCACACGGTTGAACCATGGGCTATGATATGACATATCAAATACACTAGGAATAGACCCAAAAATCAATTGGTTTGACTTAGTGAGGAGAAACCTGGATCTCCTATATGGCTGACAGCGGTGAGCGGACAAAGGATTATGTGGGAGAATTGATTTTGGGAGATAAGGGATGGGGAGAGTGAGAAGTTTTGGGAGGACTCCTTTAACCAGTTCCCCAAACTAGGGTCATACCCAAGGTGGATGTGCATCAGAGCAAGAGGAATTGAGGAATGCAAAGTGAAAGTTAACCAATACTAGGGAAATCCATGACCGAACAAGTAGTGACAGTGGAATTTCCAGACTAGGGATGACCTAATAAATGATGAGGATCTATGATCATTCCAAGAGGATCTCAAGATGTGATTCATCTGTGTCAGAGCTAGTCCAAATATCTTAATATGGGGTTATTATGAGAGGGGTTCATTTAGTATCAAGGAGGCTTACAATATCATAATAGGAAACCAAGAGGATAAGGAGGTGACATGGAGGAAGTTATGGGAAACTAATCCTTGACCAAAGGTCACAATCTTTGTTTGGCATGTGGTTAAGGGTAGAATCCTCACAGGATAAAAACTTCATCATCGAGGGGTCCAAGGTCCATCCCAATGCGTCTTATGTCTTAAGGACAAAGAGAGTATGGGTAATCTCCTAGAAAATTATCCTTACAATGCGTCTATCTGGGACAAATGGGATTTGGGGTTCAGGAGGATTGCGAGAGGGAGATGGAAACCTCCCTAAACACTGCAACAGTGGAACCCTAATTCTTTCAAGAATGGTATCACTCACACTATTTTGGAGAATTTGTCATGGATGGCTATGTGGATTATATGGAAAGAAATAAATGGGCACATATTCCAAGATAAAATTCACACAGTCGAAGAAGTCTTTAAGACCCTGTTATAAAACCTAATGTCCACTATTAGAAGCGTGCAGTGGAATGGAGAGGACAGGATCATCCCATGATAGAAAATTCATATTACAGATAGATGGGGTTTGGATAGATCTAACATGGATGGTCTTCAGAGAAAAGACAAGGTATGAAAACCCTCAAACCCGAAATCCTAGTCTCCACCCATGTTTCAGGTTTTTAAGTTAAACTTTGATGGGGATTCTAGAGGAAATCCTGGGCCCACTAGTAATGGCGGAGTCTATCGTGACTCAACAGGAAGGATTCTGAAAATTTACAATGGAGCCATTGGTATTGATATCAATGACTCGATCGAGTTGGAAGGCCTGATACAGGTCTTTGAGTGCATGATTAGGGAAGGGTGGCTACCAATGATTATTGAAGGATACTCCAATATACTGATTCAGATGGATAGACACCTTGAAAATGGGAGGAAAAGTGAACAAACCTTTTCCAGTTGGTGCTTGGGAAGGCGAATTGACACCCTCTGTCCCCTGGCTGCTAAACACTTAGCCATATCCTATTTCAACATCCTTCATGATGGCAATAAGATGGCTGACCTACTGCCAATGTTTGCATGGAGGGGGGTACAGTCCATCAGAGCACCATGTTGGAGGAATTCTGGGTTGAATGATGGGCCCCTCAACATAGAAAGTTGGCCTCTCATGATCAAGACACAATGCCATGGGTGGAGGCCTCTACGTATGGGAACATGGATGATGATAAGGGGAAGACAATGGACCAGAAATATTAGAAGTGATGCAACGTGCTTTCAAGTGGATAAAATGACTCACACTTTTGTGCCAATCCCTCAATGCCCTATATTGGTATGACTTCAAGAGTGAGGGGATGGGCAAGGATGATACGTATCGACGAGACGATCTAGTCTTAGAGGCTGATAGGATGTTAGTTGTAGGCCTTGGTATGAAAGGGAGATGAAGGCGTGATTGGGAGGACAAGAGTCGAGTAAATATTAGTTTGGGTTATGATGGTGTTTGTCACGTTATATTCTGGAAGTGGTTTTCCACCCCTCATCTATGTGCAAGGGAGTTTCTTAGTTATCAGTCTCTTGGAGCTAAGTTTAGTGACTTCCCAAATGCACGCTCATTGGGTTTTTTTCTTGTTTCTAGAGGTTTTGGTGAGAGAACCTATGGTTGTACCTTCCTCATGGCTCCTAAGCATGCTGAGAGAAGATATTTGGGACCGGGGAGGCCTCTATTTCCTATGTCAAGAAGGGGGAGGGGATTTGGAATTAGATGGGTGAGTGATGACAAGTTATGATGGTTCAAATTCATGCCCAAGAGCCAACCAATTTCTTTAAAGAAAATTTCCCTTTGGCCATTTGCAAGGAAATTCAAAGGGTCACAGGAAATCTATGGGAAGAAATTAAATTCATACCTACTGAAGACTTATACAGGAAAGTGGAGTATTGGGTAGTTGACCCTAAAAATATGGTAGGGCGAGCAGTGGCCTATGACCATATGCTCATGTTATATTGGGTCAATATGAAATTGTTCTCCCACTCTTCCTTAAGCATGGATGTCAAACAATTAGGTGATGAGAAGTCGATTAAATCTTGGAAGGAGCATAATGGCTATTTCTTCCTTATCCACAAAAAAAATGATGCCATGGCTTCTCACATGGCCATTTAGTTCTACCCTCTGGGGCTAGTGCAAGAGTGGGAAGAAGGTCTATGAAGGATGTTGAATCGATAGGACAACATGATTTGTGACAATGTCGTTGGGGTATATGCAGGGAATTCCTATCTAGGAAAGTCTCCCTCCTTGGCCACAGCTGCTCCTTCTAGGCTCAGAGATTTTGATCATAGACAGCTTTGAGTCTCTTGTTTATTTTTCCATGTATTTATTTTAGTGTTTGGCTAATAGGTGTTATGGGGTTTCTTAGTACAGTCGTCTTAAATATGTATCAATTGGGGAATAGCCACAGAAGCAAGATGCTATGTTCTGTGGGAAATGTGGAGCTTTTTGGAGCAATCTATAGAGTCAGTTAGCAGTTAGTTAAGAGATTGAATTTTTTTGGAATCCCTTTCATTCATGCATTCAGGTGATATATCGTCATGTAATCAAGTGATATTGTAGTAATATAATGTTTTATTTACAAAAAAAAATCTACAATGGAAAATATACAAGAGGGGATAAATGGAATGTAATTTTAATAATAATAAAAAATGGGAAAGTAACAATAAATTAATCTAACACTAACTGAATATAACCTAATCAAGAAAGAAAAAAATAAACAAAAAAGGAAGGGAAAACTCCGAGTTAATGTTCAGGTGAAGACATGAGAATTAATGATTTCACATGAATGTGAATATACATTAGAGATATGTGAAATTTCAATTCAATGTACTAAATGGCATAATTCCAAAATACTGGAAATAATACAGTTCCTTGAGCATTGAGACGTACATGTATGGTACTGACTAACTGATGTTGGGGTACATATAGAAAGATCTTCTCGAACTTAAGAAAAAAATGACAGGATGAATATTTACTAAAGTGGGGTTAAAAAATTAGAAGAGGGTTCTTAAACAGAAATGTTAGAAGAAATAATTCTCTCTCCTCTTGTGGAATCCCACCTTGGCTCCAGGGTAAACTTGCAGGAAACAAGGAATTGTTTTTTGAATTCTAAGGTTGGGATGATCGTTGTTGAGTTATTCTCGGAAAGACTCTTGATTTTCTTCAATAACTACAAATAAGTTTCTATAAGTCCTTATCTTGAATTCCAATTAACAGTATTATATTATTATGATTTGTTAATGAGAAAATACTGGTGTTTCGAGTATAACAATTTTTTATTTAATACAACTCACTTTATCATTATAACCATATTCTTCTTTTGATCCATCTACAATAATTATAGTCCAAGCAACGTAACCATGGGTGAAAAAGCCCCAAATTGTTTTTAATAGTTTGACCATTGATTTTTGAATAAACCAAGGTGGTCATCAATTTTCAATACAATATGCTAAAATTGTTTATATTCACAAAGGGTTAACAGCATAGACATAATTTACCCACATTACAGTAAAGATTTGAAGGTTAATATAAGAATATACATACAATGTGTACACCTATCAAATAGTTTCTATCTATTGGTTGTTTTTTGAAAATGTTAATGCGAATGATTAATAATGAATGAACAATATCTCCCCTCGAAAACAATTTTGATCAATAGCAGATCTACTAGGAGTATCCTTAAAATATCAAATGTACATTTCATATAGAACTTTGAGAAGGAATACTTACACCCTTTGTATGTTAAATATTGTTTATATTTCTATCATACTCGAAGGTTTGGATGACCATTGTTGTTTTAATAATCCTCGATATATCTAACATGCAGGAAGGGTAATCACCTATCCTAGGTTCAATATATTTTTTAATTCAATCCTAAAGGAAGGTTGGTCGACTCTTCTTTGCATGTTCAATATTTTTGATATTTTGATAATACAGAAAGGGATAATTGTTATTTCTTGTGTTCACAAATCTCAACATACCAACAATACCTGACAGGTCACTTAACCCTTTGTCAGTTCAATATTTTCTATATTTCTCTCATGAACATTAAGTTTGGCACGCTCTTCTCTTGCTCAATGTTCTTGATATTTCTATCATGTAGGAAAATATAGTTGTTCCATGTTGTATCATAATAATACCATAATAATGATCACAACAAGGTTAGTTCATCCTTGTTCTCCTCTAAAGTCTTGATATTTGTAGGAAGGGTTGGTCGTTCCTTGTTTTATTCACCATTCTATATCTATAAAAAATAGAAGAAGGGGAAATTGATCCTGCTTGTTCTCAATGATATTTATATTTCTATAACATGGGATAAGTAAGATCCACCATGTCCCATTATATGATCAATTATACGGGAATGAATGAGGGGTGGAAAAGTTGTTGAAGAGTGATCATTGATATCAACATGGGAGCTAACATGGCAATGTGATGATGTGGCAGAAAATAATAACACGGATTTGATGAATTCGAGGTTATGTGGAAGTGATGAATAATATTCTTCGTGTAAATAACAAATTCCTCAATGCAAGAGTCTTCTTGCTGCCTTGTGATAGTATAATTGATTCGATTGATAGGAAAAGTTATAATCATCCATGTGAAACTACAACCAACCCAAATCAGCGGGTGTGTTAATCTCAAAAAAAATATACATGTTTAGGTTTAGAACACATTCACAATCGATTTCTCCCATGCATTTGACACCTCCTACATCATTACTCCCAATCTTACACTTATAACCCATCATTTCATGTATATTTCATGGCATGCATATGGCCATCTCACTATCATTTGAGGTCTAGATATGGGAAGGATCGCGTATTGGCCATCCATAGTTTCATAAACTTACACACCAAATTGAACTTCATCTCAACCTTGCCTTTCGGAGGTGATCCAGATAGTCTCACCAACCCCTGTATTTGTTATCTTGTTTTTGTATGAGATGTTATCTCCTTAATACTTATGGTTCTAGTTGCTTCTATGCAGAACAACTCATCAATCGTTCTAAACCACGACAAAGTGCAGGTATTGGAGGGATATTCAAAGCTTCTCAAGAAATTTATAATTACTTGAAGAAATTTATGGATGGAAGCTTCCTAATTCTGTCATAGTTCTACCCCTAGTAACGTCCATGTGAGAAGGTTGAAGATATAATGGAGCAACTCTCTAATATTCATCCTGAAGTTCATTAAATTTTTATATGTGTACAATAAAGAAGCTCTCATTTCCTGAGTTGGAACATATGGATCTCAACAGGATTTATACAGTCTATGTTTTACAAGAAACTGGACTTAGAACTTATCAGAGAAATTAAAAAGGAATCCTTCATTTTGCATTTCTTAGTAGAAGAAGATCAATTTTCAATTAAGGGTATGTTTCCATGTCCTTGCTTTCTATGCCAAAATGGTGTGCACAATGTGATTCCAATTATAAAAGATATGAAACTAGTTTGTTAAATAATACAGTTGAATTTTGTTCGTCAGAAATAAACTCAATGGATTTTTGTATACACAACAATGTCACTACAACACTTGTAATGTGTTAATTTTGGTTCTCAAAAGTGCAAAATCATAACTTAAAGATGCCAAAATCAGTTTTAAAAACCACAATCTTTAACTATTGGAAGTGTAAAAAAATACAGTGTTTCCAAAATGCAAAATAGGTTCTGAAGTGCCATTATCATATATATCATATTGGAAAACTATAAAAAGTTCCAATGAAATGAAAAAAGTACCAAACACAAAACATTACAAGTATTATAATCACACAATTATTGAACATATTATAAACAAACATTCAAATCTTTTATTAACAAAATGTTAATTTTTTTTACAACTCGCGTGGCATCACTCACACCCTTTAGGTGTAGAAAGCAAGGCCACAATTGATCTAACAAGAATGTGTCATTGGCATCTTGATAGGTGTACATTTTTTTTATATTATAGTTGATTCATTGTTACAAGCAGGTTTTCCTTCCGAGTCACCTACAATCAATGTACTTGTAGCATCCACGAGTAAATTTGAATTGAAAATCCAATGACACATTTCTCCAAATTTCTACATGACTCCATCTAACATCCGACAAAATGGTTAAATTTTAAACGTCGATATAATTGTGTCGAATATCTGATGGATACAACAATCCATCATACATATGACAACCAGTAGTCACACGATCGACAAGTAAATCCAACGATGTGCAGTCGAATTTTCGACACCTAGTTCGTCGATTAACCGATTGATATGCCCTCGAGTTTCCAAGCAACAGTTCATCCATTAAAACCTACCTAAATTTGCACCCATTTTGTTGAATAACTGACACCTAGTCTTCGAAAATGCGCCCGAACTTTGTTTATTAACTGACAATAAAATCCGATCGTGGTGTTGGTTAACCGGCATTTAGATGTTGTAAATGTGATGGAAAGTATGACAACATTTTTCGTCTTAGGTATAGCATCCCCATTAGAGTATTGTTTGGTATACGTCGAATATCTCACGAGGTTTCCATACAAATATTCGATGTCTTTTTCATCGGTTTTATGGAGACCTCATCTCGGATATATCAATTTCTTCAAAAATGTGACGAGTCCCAGTAATTAAAAAAATTACTCTATAGACATCTTGAAATGCAAGGAGAATCAAAAGTGTACATGCCTTTGTGTGTGCCAATCTCTTTTATCATATTTCATTCTTCACTCTTGTTTTTTTTTCACAACAATTTTTTTCAAACAAAGTCTTATGCTTAATCACACGTTCACATGTTTAATTCGAAGGATATAAAAACTAACAATGTAGTCAAGAGTTTGAGATATGAGACTCTACATATCAACCTCGATAAAAGTAACCACAACAAACTACCCAACCGTCCAACCCACAAAAAAAACCCTAACGTCTCGAATGTTCTATGCCTATGATTGCCACCCTTTGCATAAATATTAACAATACCCCAATTACGCCCATCAAGCATAAAGAAAACCCAAAGAGACCTTTCCCATCTTAGTTTTTCTTCCCTTTTACGAATACCGTGTCGACCAGCTCCCAACACCTGCCATCCAACCCACAAAAAAAATAAAAATAAAAAAACCCTAAGGTCTCGGATGTTCTATGCCCGTGATTGCCACCCTTTGCATAAATATTAACAATACCCCTAATTGCGCCCATCGATCATAAACAAAGCCCAACAAAACCTTTCCCACTTTTGGTTTTTCTTTCCTTTTACGAATACCGTGTCGGCCAGCTCCCAGGACCTATGGCGACACATGGAAGGTCGCGATGCATTAGACGACGGTGTAGTCAACCGATTTCATTATAAAACAGATATGCTCAACCTACGGTTACCCATCAAATTCTGAGTTTGAGCAGTACACTAACTCTTAGATATTCTCTATACGTTTTGGAAAGCGTCCACAGGTATTTTCATTCCGCGGAAATATTGTTGATAATCCTGTCCCCGCGCTGGCCCGTTTCCACGGTCAGATAAAACTAGAGTAGATTTGAGAAGAGTATAACAGCGGAT
>LPNX010406300.1:0-81972 GCA_001517045.1 Pseudotsuga menziesii
GAGCACGAGATTACAATGAGAACTCTCTTTCTTCCTCCATACATTTCGTTCAGCTGTATATTTCATTTTTGGTTCTGTTTTGTTCTCTTTCAAGTTACATTCGGTAGCTTTATGCCCAAAGTTGTGACATATGTAACATTCTGTTTCGTTGTATAGAAGATCAAACGGGTTAATATTTCTATTTTGCGTTCTTCTTTTAACTGTTGATTGAGATACACTACCCATATGATTATATGCTGATTGATGTATCACCTGTTTGTTATTTGACATCCTTCTCTGAATGTTTCTGAAATTGTAAAAACAATTGGCAGCTCTGTGCCCAAAGTTAGAACAACAAAAACAATAACCATTGAAGAAATTAGCATACCTATCTCTTGGTGGATTTCTATAAAAGTAATGTATTGAGTTATGATGCTCATAATTGTAATTCTGATCTGCATACTTGATTCTGTTATATGTCTCTTTTCCATGAACTCTTGACTGTGCCGATTTGCTATTTAGATCGGTATTCTCTTGCTTTTTATCACTCTTTGATCGATTTTTATTATTGTGATCTTTACATGCTTCAACATTTATTATTCTGGGGATTTCTGCTTGCTTGCTGTTCTGAAAATCAAACAAGTTTGATGATTCTTTGCTTTCTGAATCACTGCTACTTGCACCTTGACCATAGCCTAGACCAAACTTAATTTGAGGTGACCTCTGTCTGTTTAGAATGTTATTTAGCTCTTCTGAAGCTTTGATACTAGAGATATTCTAATGATATAAGGCTTGAAATTTTTCTAAATCCTTCTTAACAATTACTACTTCTTTCTCTAGATGTTCACATCTGGTGTTGCTTTCAGCTAGCTGTTGTTTTAGAACCTCTTCAATTTTCTTTGCCTCTTCTAGCTCTAGCTTTATTAGAGAGATGTCTTTTCCATTGGTTTCATACTGGATTAATAGTTGTTTTTGTTTTCTTTTCTTTATTCTTAGTCTATCAATCTCCTCTAGAGCACTCATCAGCTCTCCCTCCATTTCCACAATGGCATCTTCATCATTCATCTCTGTACAGCTCATCTCTAGATCCTCTACAGCCATAAGCATGAAATCATTCTCTTTGTTTTCATGGGAGGATTCACTTTCTGAAGTTTCTGTGGATTCATCATCATTCACACGTAGACTTTTCTTTTTGTACTTGTTTTCTTTAATATACCTCTTCTTTAGAAATTTCTCTTCATCTGCAGAACTCTGCTCTTTCCTCATATGAGGGCATTTAGCAGCAAAGTGACCTGTTTTACCACAGTTAAAACATTTGAAAGGCAGTTTGCCTTTGTATTTCCCTGACCCCGTTTTCAGTCTTCTCACAAATTTTGCTTCTATTTCATCCACATCTGCCTCTATACTCTTTTCAGCTTTAAAAGAGGCTTCTCTGGATGTGTTTTGGTCTTTACTAATCCTCATTTCATAGGCTGTCAAAATTCCTAGTAATTGGTCAAGAGATAACGTTTTAAGATCACTCATTTCTTCTATAGCTGAGACTTTAGGGTTGAATCTGTCAGGCAGAGATCTCAGGATTTTATGAACAAGGAAGGTATCATCATCACTTATTTTTTCACCAAGAGCTCTCATAGCATTTACTAACTCATCAACTCTCAGGAAAAATTTACTAATACTTTCATCTTCATTCATTTTTAGTTGTTCAAATCTTAGCCTATGAGTCTGTAACTTGGCATCTTTAACTTTCTCATTTCCTTCATAGCTGCTAATAAGCTTATCCCACATTTCTTTGGCAGAATCAAGATGCATTAATTTTACAAATTCAGTTTCAGCAGGACCACTCAGAATAGCATTCATTGCTTTTGCATTGAAAGTAAACTCTAGCTTATCATCTTTGGATGCTAGCAAAACAGGTTTTGCGTACCCAGTCTCTACTACTTCCCAAACATCAGCACCTAGGGACATTAAGTATGTTCTCATCCTAACCTTCCAGAAAGCAAAAATTTTACCATCAAATATGGGTGCTTTGTTTATTGATCCATCTTGACTAGCCATTTTAACTCTTCAGGATCTACCTTAACCAAAACGAACGCTGCTCTGATACCAATTGTTACAGGTATATACTAACTGAGAGGGGGGGTGAATCAGTTAGTTAAGATTTGTTACAATATACTTCTTTTAACTTATAATCAATAAACTTTATGGCAGTCAATCTTTGCTATGAATCCAGAGTTATAAACATAAGAGCGGATAACATAAAACACAGCATTCAATCACAACATTTAATCACATATATGATACACAGATATTTCATGAGGAAACCCATAAGGGAAAAAACCTCTTCTTCTTATGATGTCAAAGGCTTCTATGGCTGTACATCACTTTTTATTTGAGCACCGACTCAAAGAGGCTGCAACCTCTAAATTCAAGCACCAACTTGTTGAGAGCATCAACTCTCGCTGTGACCCAGCACCAACTGGGTGGGAGCACCAACTTCCATTTTATCCCAGCACCAACTGAGCGAACACACCAATCTTCAATCTCTACAAGCACCTACTTGCAGACAGAGACATAAATTCTCCCCTAGCACCTCCCTACCTCCCTTATTTTCTAGACTTTCCAATAGAATCAAAATGCAACAATACAGATATGTCTCTGCTTACCAAACCACTCTGCTCTGTTCAACATCGGCTCTCTGCTCCTCTATTCTATTCAACTGTTCCGCACATTCTTCACTTCCTCTGCTTTGCTGCTCTGCTCATTCAGTATCAGTTTACAGTACTGATCTCTTAATACTCTGTACACCATTACTGTCCTCAAAACAGCTCACATTCACAATTGTTTCTGCTCAATATTTAAATCATCTTCTGAGTTCATTTCACTCTCTGTTTCATCGAAACCATATCCTCAAACCGTTACAGAAACTGTTCAGCTTCAACATCCTCAAACAAAAATGGTTCAGCTTCAACATCCTCAAACAGAAATGATTCAGCTTCTACATCCTCAAACAGAAACGGTTCAGCTTCAACATCCTTACGAACCCTTTGTACACATCGAATGATATATATTCGAATCATATCTCCCCTTTTTGTTTTATTTGTTCCTTACTCTTCCTATTCCATCTCCTTTCGAATCATCATTACAAGCGGTTACTAAACGGTTCACAATTCAGGTTCCTCATAACTGTTAATCCGCCTGCTCGAATACTCTTCGAATCCTCAACTGTACAGGGCTTTTCGTATTCCTCTTCAAAGGTTACACTGAAGCGGCGGGTGAAATGACAGAGCTCGCAAGCAACATCTCCTTCCGCAACGTCAGAGTTCGGAAGAATTTCTACTTCCACAACTTCGGAGCTCACAATCAATATATCCTTCCGCAACATCGGAGGTCGCAATCAATATATCCTTCCGCCGTTGCGGCTCCCAAAGAAACTAAGCATCCGAAGTCCAAAGCGTTCCGACTTCCGATGCTTATAGTCGTACGTGCCTTTAACCTTTCCTTTTTCGCCATTGTGGTTGGGAAATTCATTCCGCTTTCGAAGTCCAAAGCGCTCCGACTGTCGATTAAGAGTTCATTCCGCTTCCGAAGTCCAAAGCGCTCCAACTGCCGATGCTTATAGTTGCGCGTGTCTTTAACCTTTCCTTTTCCGCCGTTGCGGCTGGGAAAGTCATTCCGCTTCCGAAGTCCAAAGCGCTCCGAATTCCGATTAAGAGTTTTCTCCATTGATACTTGTGTGCCTACCTCTTTTTCAGTAGATTGCCACATCCATTTGACATCAGTTCCCCTTCTTTTTATAGCAGATTGCCATCAATGACAATACTTTAAGACTGAGAACTAGCTACCATCTACTAGTCCTGAACACACCACTCTGAACGATATTCCAACAATAAAGGATTCAAACCTTCATTGATAAGAAGGAAAAAGGAATAAAGTATTCAAAACTTTATTGATAAGGAATCAACCAAATTCATTTTAGCAAGGCAACCCAACTCAAGTAAAAGGGATGAATCAACAACTTAAGTGTGGGGGATGTGAAGGGAACCATATGTTCATATTTTTTCCTCTTAAAAGAGACAAATAGAAAAATGTGCATAGCATCCAAGAAGCAAGCATAGTGGAGGATGTCTCCATAGACATTCCCAAAATTGTGCAGCCTTGGATAATAGACAAGCAAAGCACCAGACCAATTTGATTGATATTGAAGGTAAGATTTTCAATCAACCTATTGACATTCTAATTGATTCAGGGGCAATTCATAGTTATATTTCTCCCAATCTAGTTCAAATATTTCAATTAAATAAATGTAAGCATGCTAAGTCATGGTTGGTTCAGTTGGATACTAGAACAAAGAGGAAACCCAATGAGTTAGTAAAATAATGCCCATTAGACATGAATGGACTTAATATTGTTTCGTATTTGAACATAATAGCTTTTGGTTCCAATAATGTGCTATTTGGAATGGACTGTTTGCATGCACACCGTGTCATTAAATATTTCCACAACAAGACTCTCGCTTGTCTTGATGAAGGAGATCAAAAGAAGTCAACGTCATTCCAATGCTTATTTCTATAAGGTAGTTTTTAGCTATACAATTAAAAAGTTGTCTCAAAAAAGGATGTTAGTTGTATGCAGCTCATGTGGAAGAGTCAAACAAGATTAAATATCCATACTTAGAGGATTTTCTAGTATTACAAGAATTCGTAGATGTGTTTGAAGAAATACTTGGGTTACCACGGAAAAAAAGATATTGACTTCTCTTTTGACCTCATACCTAGAGATTCCCTAGTTTCCAAAATACGATACAGAATTAGTATAATTGAACTGAAGGAATTACAATGCAACTAAAGGAGTTGTTAAAGAAAGGATACACATGGCCAAGTGTACCTACTTGGGGAGCACCAATACTCTTTGTAAAGAAGATGGAACTTTAAGGTTGTGTATTGATTTTAGACAGTTAAATCAAGTCATTGTGAAGAACAAATATCCTTTTTCTATAACTAATGACTTGTTTAATCAGTTGAAAGAAGCAATTAAAGTCTACTCCAAGATATATTTGAGTTCAGGTTATCATCAAGTGAGAATAAAATATGAAGATATCAGCAAAATAGTTTTTAGAACTTAATATGGTCATTATAAGTTTGTAGTACTACCATTTGGATTATCAAATGTACCATCTATTTTTATGTGCTTAATGAATGGCATATTTAGACATTATATTGATACGTTTGTCATTGTATTATTGGGTGATATTCGTATTTATTCAAACTTAGTAGAGAAGCATGCAGAGGTTTGAGAATGGTTCTACAAGTGTTAATAAAGAATCAACTTTATGCTAAGTTGAGTAAATGCTCATTTTACCAAAAATATATTCAGTACTTGGGAAACATCATATTTGAGGAAGGGGTAGAAGTGGACCCAAAGAAGGTTGAATATATCATGGGGTGGCATACATCCAAGAATGTATCAGAGGTAAGATCATTTATGGGAATTGATGGATATTATAGAATATTCGTAGAAGGATTATCAAAAGTGGCACATTTGATTAGAGTCATTACAAAATAAAGGAGTTAAATTTCAATAGACTCCAAAGTGTGAAGAAATTTTCCATCAATTAAAGAAATTTCTCACTAGTGCACCAACTCTCAAAATTGTTGATCCAAATGAATATTTTGTAGTATGTACATATGCTTGCAAAGAAGGGATTGGTGGCATACTTATGAAAAAATGGCATGTGATATGTTATGAATCCGGGAAGCTAAAGGAGCATGAGAAAAATTATATCACGCATGATTTAGAGTTGTAAGCTAGAGTGCATGATTTAAAAATGTGGAGATGATACCTCATGGGTAGAAAATTTGAGCTAATAACATATCACAATGGGATGAAATATCTATTTGAAAAATAGACTTTAAATACAATACATACAAGATGGATAGAAATTATGAATTTGATTTTTAAATCAAACATATTTAAGGAAAAGACAATAAGCTTGTAGGTGCACTCAGAAAAAAAAAAAGTACATGTGATGCATATTACAACCATTAGCATGTACAAATCATATTTAAAATCTAGAATTCTTGAAGTTGTTATTTCAAATCAGCACTATATTCAGGTAAAAGAAGAACCACAAAAGGTAAATGTACATTGGAAATTTAAAGAATAGAAATTGGAAAATGATGAGATTCTTATGAATAATAATAGAATTTACATTCATAATTATTTTGAATTGAGGAAGCTAGTAATGGATGAGATACGCAAGGTACCATATGCAGAACACCTAGGATATCAAATGACTATTACAACAATAAGAAGTCAACACTTTTTGCCAGGAATGAAGAAATACATTGTCAAATATTTGGCAAGATGCATAGAATGTCACAAAAGTAAATATTGAGATTGGACATATAGAAAAATTGCTTCATCCATTGTCGATACCATAGTGGAAATGGTATGTGGTGACAATAGCTTTCATCACCAAATTATTGAGGATAGCAAGACAACATGAATCAATAATGGTAGTGGTGAACAAGTTGACAAAGGCCTCTCACTTAATTCCAATCAAGTCAACTCATTAGGTTGCTAATAAAGTGGAAATTTATATGAAAGATATTGTAAGATTACATGGAATACCCATGGCAGTTGTTTTAGAAAGATATACAAAGTTTGCTTCAAACTTTTGGAAAGGACTATTTAAAGGATTTGGAACAAATTTGAACATGAGTACATCATATCATCCATAGATAGATGGGCATGTTGAGGTATTTAATCAGGTTATTGAATATATGCTCAAAATGTATGTGTCGGATCAGCCATCCAAGTGGGAATATTACTTGTATTAGTTGGAATTTGCCTATATTAATGAATATCGTGCATATTTAAATATGATTCCATTTGAATCCTCGTATGAAAGGAAATGAAAGACTCCAATTAGTTGGGATAATTCAGCAAACAAATTGGTAATTGGGCCATAATTGCTCTAGGAAATAGAAGAGCATGTGGTTAAGATCAAACGAAATTTGAAAATAACACAAGTTAAGAACAAAATTTATGCATTTAAGGGAAGAATAGAAAGAGAGTTCGAAATTAGTGCCCATGTGTATCTAAAAGTAATTAGGATAAAGGAGAATTCTTTGAATATTTTGATATGACCTACGCTGGCACACAGATATTGTGTGTCGTTTGAAATATTAGCTAGGATAGGGCATGTTGCATATGAGATTTCTTTGCCTCCTTGCATAAAAGTGCATAATGTGTTTCATGTGTCTTTATTGAAAAAGTATGTTCTTGATCCTAACCAAATTATTGATTAAGATTTGATCCAGTTGTAATTGGAAGGATATATCTTAGTGCTACTAATGTGTACCATGAAAAATAAAGCCATGTTTCTCTAGAATAGGGTCATTAGGAAATTAAATGTCCAATAAATGCATTACAGCCCTGAATAAGTAACATGGGAGCTTGAGGATACTATGTGGGAGGCATACCCACAATTGTTTTGAAATTTTGGATGTACATTTTGTATATATGCACCAAGGATGGTGCATAAATTAAGGGGGAGAGGAATGTAACAATTTGTTTTACCCCAACAAGTATTTATTTAAATATATATATAATGATAAAATGACTAGAGGTCGAACAAAAATGGTCTAGTATGACCAAGATGATGTAATTATGTCATTGTATGTTTAAAATAAAAACCATGACTACTACAGACAAAGAAGGACAAAGAAGAGAAGGGGAGCTATGATTCCACAAGAGGGAAAGTGAGAAGGGGGTTTAAGGGGGAGTTGACCCTAGTGATTTATTTTTATTATAAGTTTTATAAATCCTTTTTAATTAACATGAATAATACTTAACTTGATTTAATTATCCTAAACTTGGGATTATTTGGGAAAAGGTGAACTTTCCATGTGTGCCATTTTTTCTAGTTCTCGTCACCCTTACATGTCGCTTGGCTATTTATCAACATCCATACAAATTATTGAGAACTAGTTCATTGATCAGTATTCTATCATGTGGCCATCATATGTTTTCATTATTGAGATACCATCATACACCATAGCATGGAATTGTTCCTGGAATATTGTTACCCGGGAAATTAAGTTCCCATGTGAGAGAACTTATCCTACATATGAGTTCCCTGAGTATTGGCATGGAGAGTCCCTGTATGGACTTTGGTGGAACCCTGGAAGGGAATTGGGTAAATATACTAAGGGAGTGTTAACTTGGAGAATGGAACTCAAGGGACTGTTAAATCATAGAATGGAACCTCGTTCCTTGGGTTGTGTAGGTTGATGGAGGAGGAGTTCTAGCAGATTGGGATAGTTGTAGAGGGGATTTGACACATGTTGGTTCATTGAGGATTTTCTTCTTGTGGATATAAAGAACCATCTTAGGGATGGCCTCTATTATAGAGATAATCAGTCTAACATAGCGCCTACGACTGGGAGGAACATCGTTAGTATGCAACCAATTGGAGGATATTTTAAGATAGGTATCCAACTATGTATGAAATGTCATGTATATATGTTCATGTTATGTTTATTGTTTAAATTATTACTATCTGAATATCTTATTGCATGGATTTTTTAGCATGGTATGATTTCATTCATGCTAGAATTTATATGTAATGTTTAATATATGCATACGTTTATTTCAAGTGGCTACATATTTAATTTCCACTATAAATTGATAGTTAAATTATGAAAAAATATTTTCGGTAAGTTATTTCCCCAAAGGCACATTACAGGCACTAGGTATTTGACAAATTAGTATCAAGAAAATAATTCCTCCATAAACAAAATTTAGTTCAATGATAATGCCCAACAAGAGTTGCAATTTTCCTTAAGCAGAGGGATTTGTTTATTAACTATTCAACTATGAAAATTAATCTCAAAAAGGGCCACAATTTGTTGAGGAAAATAATTTTGGTCATTTAAAAAAATAAGTCGTAAGCAATTCCCATATGCACTTCAATTTTTCTCTTCCAATTCATACTATCAATAGCATTTAGACACATAGATCTTATGCTACACAAAGATATAATTAGATAATTTTACATTCACTTCGCAGTTATTACTTACAAAATCAAACGTACTAGATAACGATGCCAAAAATTGCGGCAATTATTCGATTCCAATCATTTTACACATGCATAAAAACTACAAACCTCGTTATTAGATATGTCAATGATTTGTGCAACTAAATCATGGTAAATAGAAGCAAATGTAGTTAATCAAAATATCATAATTCAATTACCAATTTTCTCAATCATAATTTGATTACCAATTTTCTCCATCATAATGTGATTACCAATTTTCTCATCCTCATAGCTTGTTTCCGTACAAAAGAGTAAATAATTAGAATACAAAACCTATGAAATGACTTGTATATTTAATTACAAAATTTACAAATTAATTAACTACAAGTTTTACAAAAATTATTAATTCAACTAAGATACAGAATGTTGGGTATCAATTTTTCCCTCTACAAAATGTGTTATCACTAAAAAACATTACAAGAAATTCATATCTACTAGCAACATGCTCTTTGTCAATATATTCAAGAATTAAATGTAATTCCCCATATTTGGACACTCACTAATTGAAAATGTAATGTGAATTAGCCTAGCATTTTCATTTTCCAACTCCCAAATCTCGATGTGTCGACATCATGAATCAAAAGTTGGAAGTGTTCGTTAAAAATTTTATGTGTTGTTGTCGACTCTCGACTTCCAATGTGTCAATGTTGGGAATCTGAATTTGGGAGGGTTCATTGTAACTTTTTTTTAATCATGCTAACTCCAGAATTTTGACATTCCAACGTCGAGAATCGAAAGTCGAGAGTGGTAGTTGTAATTCTGGTTTGGGTGTATTGGATCTCGACTGCCGACGTTAGGAAATTTGGGGTGTGTATGTCGGTTTGGAGATGCCGGGTTAGTTCACAGTATAGGTTTTTTTTTATGTGTCGGCTTCCAACTTCCAACTTTGAAAATAAAAAAGGTTAGAGTGGCTCTGTAATGGTTGGGATGGAAGAAATAAGCAATCAGGACTAATTTTTATGCTAATTTGTTAGGTATTAGTTATTTTTTATCGGTTGGTTTGGTGTTTAAGTCAGTTATTATTTATGCTTCTGCAGTAGTGATCATCATTGGCTCGATGTTATTGGTTTTGGTTGTGTTTAATTTAGTCTTTTTGCAATTTTTTAGCATGTGTTGTGCTCTATGTGTGGTTTTTGTCTACAGATGTTGATCTGAGTAGCATTTGGTAGTGCACAGGCACAATATAGGTTGTGTTGCATGCAACATAGCCTGTGGGTGCATTACAAAAAAGACAACAGATAAGTAAGAAAAATGAATATAGGATTCAAACCTTCATTGATAAGAAGAAGAAAAATATAAGACAAGACATAAGTAGGAAAAAGGAATAAAGGATTCAAACCTTTATTGATAAGGAATCAGCCAAAATCATTTTAGCAAAGCAACCCAACTCAAGTAATAGGGATGAATCAACAACTTAAGTGTTGGGGTTGTGAAGGAAATCATGTGTTCAGAGATTGTCCTCATAAAAGAGAAAAATAGAAAAATGTGCACGGCATCCAAGAAGCAAGCATAGTGGAGGTGTCTCCATACACATTCCCAAAATTGTGCAACCTTGGATAATAGGTTTGCAGAGCACCAGTCCAATATGCTTGATATTGAAGGTAAGATTTCCAATCAACCTATTTCCATTATAATTTATTTAGGGGCAATTCATAGTTATATCACTCCCAATCTAGTTGAAATATTTCAGTTAAAGAAAAGTAAGAATGCTAAGCCATGGTTAGTTCAGTTGGACCTTAGAACAAAGAGGAAAGACAATGAGTTGGTAAAATATTGTTCATTAGACATGAATGGACTTAACATTATTTCATATTTGAACATAATAGCTTTCGGTTCCTATAATGTGCTTTTTGGAATGGACTGGTTGGATGCACATGATGTCATTAAATATTTGCACAACAAGATTCTCACTTGTCTTGATGAAGAAGGAGAGCAAAAGATAGTGAAAGGCATTCCAATGTTTATTTCTATAAGGTAGGTTTTAGTTATAGAATTAAAAAGATGTTTCAAAAAAGGATGTTAGTAGTATGCAGCTCATGTGGAAGACTCAAAAATGAGTAAAGATCCATACTTAGAGGATTTTATAGTATTACAATGATTTGTAGATGTGTCTGAATAAATACTTGGGTTACCACCAAAAAAAGATATTGACTTCATTTTTTACTGTGTACCTAGAGCTTCCCTAGTTTCCAAAATACGATACATAATGAGTACAATTGAATTTAAGGAATTAGAATGCAGTTAAAGAAGTTGTTAAAGAAAGGATACACATGGCCAAGTGTACCTCCTTGGGAAGCACCAATACTCTTTGTAAAGAATAAGGATGGAACTTTTAGGTTGTGTATTGATTTTAGACAGTTAAATAATGTCTTTGTGAAAAACAAATATCATTTTCCTAAAACTAATGACTTGTTTAATCAGTTGAAAGAAGCAATTAAAGTCTACTCCAAGATATATTTGAGTTCATGTTATCATCAGGTGAGAATAAAATATGAAGATATCAACAAAATAGTTTTCAGAACTTGATATGGTGATTATGAGTTTGTAGTACTACCATTTGGATTATCAAATGCACCATCTATTTTTATGTCCTTAATTAATGGCATATTTAGAAATTATATTGATAAGTTTGTCATTGTATTCTTGGGTGATATTCGTATTTATTCAAAATTAGTAGAGGATCATGCGAAGGTTTGAGAATGGTTCTACAAGTGTTAATAGAGAATCCACTGTATGCTAAGTTGAGTAAATGCTCATTTTACCAAAAATAGATTCAGTACTTGGGAAACATCATATCTGAGGAAGGGGTAGCAATGGACCCAAAGAAGGTTGAAGATATCATGGGGTGGAATACACCCGATAATGTATCAGAGGTAGGATCATTTATCGGACTGGATGGATATTATAGAAGATTCATATAAGGCTTATCAAAAGTGGCACATTCGATTACCTCATTACAAAAGAAAGGAGTTAATTTGAATGGACTCCAAAGTGTGAGGAAATTTTCCATCGATTAAAGAAATTGATCACTAGTGCACCAATTCTCAAACTTATTGATCCAAATGAATATTTTGTAGTGTGTACATATGCTTGCAAAGAAGGGATTGGTGGCATACTTATGAAAAAATTCCATGTCGTATGTTATGCATCCAAGAATCTAAAGGAGCATGAGAAAAATTATATCGCACATGATTTAGAGTTGTATGTTATAGTGCATGATTTAAAAACGTGGAGATGATACCTCATGGGTAGAAAATTTAGCTAATAACATATCACAATGGGCCTAAATGTTTATTTGAAAAGTAGACTTTAAATACAAGACATACAAGATGGATAGAATTTATATGTGAATTTGATTTTTAAATCAAACATATTAGAGGAAAAGAGAATAAGGTTGTAGCTGCACTCAGAAAAAGAGTACATGCAATGCATCTTACAACCATTAGCATGTAAAAAATATTTTTAAAATATAGAATTCTTGAAGTTGTTATTTCAAATCAGCACTATATTCAAGTAAAAGAAAAACCACAATAGGGAAATGTACATCGGAAATTTAAAGAATACAAGTTGGAAAACGATGGGATTCTTATGAATAATAATGGAATTTACATTAATAATTATGTTGAATTGAGGAAGCTACTAATGGACACGTAATGGGTGAGATACGCAAGGTACCATATGCAATACATCTAGGATAACAAATGACTATTACAACAATGAAGACAACACTTTTGGCCAGGAATGAAGAAAGACATTGTTGAATTTTTGGCAAGATGCATAGAATGTCAAAAAGTAAATATTGAGCTTGGACATCTACAAAAATTGCTTCATCCATTGCCAATACCAGAGTGAAAATGGGATCTGGTGACAATTGCTTTCATCACCAAATTATTGAGGATAGCAAGATAACATGAATCAATAATGGTAGCGGTGGAAAAGTTGACAAAGGCCTCTCACTTAATTCCAATCAAGTCAACTCATAAGGTTGCTAATATAGTAGAGATGTATATGAAAGATATTGTAAGATTACATGGAATACCCATGGCAGTTGTTTAAGAAAGAGATCCAAAGTTTACTTCAAACTTTTGGAAAGGACTATTTAAAGGATTTGGAACAAATTTGAACATGAGTACATCATATCATCCATAAACAGATGGGAATGTTGAGGGATTTAATCGAGCTATTGAATATATATGCTCAAAATGCATGTGTCGCATCAGCCATCCAAGTGGGAATATTACTTGTATTATTTGGAATTAGCCTATATTAATGGATATCGTGCATATTTAAAGATGAGTCTATTTGAATCCTTGTATGGAAGAAAATGCAAGACTCTAATTAGTTGGGATAATTCATCAAATAGAGTGGTAATTGGACCATAATTTCTCTAGGAAATAGAAGAGCATGTGGTTATGATCAAACGAAATTTGAAAATAACACAAGGCAAGAAGAAGAAAAGTTATACATATAATGGAAGAATAAAAAGAGAGTTCAAAATCGATGACCATGTGTATCTAAAAGTTAGGATAAAGGAGAGTTATTTTAATATTGGGATATGACCTACTACGTTGGGACCCGGATATTGTGGGTCCTTTGAAATATTAGCTGGGATAGGACATGCTGTATATGATATTCCATTGCCTACTTCCATAAAAGTGCATAATTTGTTTCATGTGTCTTTATTAAAAAAGTATGTTCTTGATACAAACCACATTATTGATTAAGATTTGATCCAGTTGGAACTGGAAGGAGATATCCTAGTGCTACAAGTGTGTATCATGAAGAAGAAATTCAAGTTTCTCTAGAATAGGGTCATTAGGAAATTAAATTTCCAATCAACGCATTAATCCCTAAATAAGCAACATGGGAGATTGAGGATACTATCTGGGAGGCATACCCACACTTGTTTTGAAATTTTGGATGTAAATTTTGTATATATGCATATTGTTGATATGCACCAAGGATGGTGCATAAATTAAGGGGGAGAGGAATGTAACATTGTTTTTACCCAACAAGTATTGATGTAAATATGTATATAATGATAAAATGACTAGAGTTCAGACAAAAACGGTCTAGTATGACCAAGATTATGTAATTATGCCAGTATATGTTTAATATAAAAACCACGACTTCTACAGACAAAGAAGGACAAAGAAGAGATGGGGGATATGATTCCACAAGAGGGGAAGTGAGAAGGGGGTTTGAGGGGGAGATGACCCTAGTGATTTCTTTTTGTTCTAAGTTTTATAAATCCTTTTTAATTAGCGTGCATTATCCTTAACTTGATTTAATTATCCTAAACTTGGGATTAGTTATGGAAAGGTGAATTTTCTATGTGTGTCATTTTTCTAGTTCTCGTCACCCTTACATGTCGCTTGGCTAGTTCTCAACATCCATAAAAATTATTGAGGACTAGTTCATTCATCAGTATTCTGTCATTTGGCCATCATATGTTTTCATCATTGATCTATCATCATATACCATAGCACAAAATTGTACATGAGATACAGTTACCCGGGAAATTGAGTTCCCATGTGAGAAAACTTATCCTACATATGAGTTCCGTGAGTATTGGCATGGAGAATCCCTATATGGCCTTTGGTGGAACCCTGGAAGGAAATTAGGGAAATATCCTAAGGGAGTGTTAACTTGGAGAAGGAAACCCAAGGCACTGTTAAATCATAGAATGGAACCTCATTCCTTGGGTTGTGTAGGATGATGGAGGAGGAGTGCTAGCAGATTTGGATAGCTATAGAGGGCGTTCGACACTTGTTGGTTCATTGAGGATTTCCTTCTTGTGGATATATAGACTCATATTGGGGGTGGCCTCTATTATAGAGATAATTGTTATAACAGAGTGGCTACGGTTGGGAGGAACATCGTTAGTATGCAACCAATTGGAGGATATTTTAAGATAAGTATCCAACTATGTATGAAATGTCATGTATATATGTTTATGTTATGTTTACTGTTTAATTTATTACTATATGGATATCTTCTTGCATGGATTGTTTGGCATGGTATGATTTCATTCATGCTACAATTTATATGTAATGTTTAATATATGCATACATTTATTTTTTGTGGCTACATATTTAATTTCCACTCTAAATAAATAGTTAAATTATGAAGAAGAAAAAAATTCGGTCAGTTATTTCCCCAAAAGCACATTATGGTCACTAGGTATGTGACAATTTAGTATCAAGAAAATAATTCCTCCATAAACAAAACTTAGTTCCATGATATTTCCCAATCAAAGTTGCAATTTTCCTTGAGCAAGGAGATTTTTTTTAACTACTCAACTAAGAAAATGAATCTCAAAACGGCCACAATTTGTTGAGGAAAATAATTTTGGTCATTTAAAAAAATAAGTCATAAGCAATTCCCATATGCACTTCACTTTCTATCTTCCAAGACATACTATCAATAGCATTTACACATATATATTATGCTACACAAAGATATAATTAGATAATTTTACATTCACTTCGCGTTTATTACATACAGAATCATTCGATTCCAATCATTTTACACGTGCATAAAAACCATAAATTGCGACAATTATTCGATTCCAATGATGCCAAAATTGCGACAATTATTCGATTCCAATCATTTTACACGTTCATAAAAACCATAAACATCATTGTTAGATATGTCAATGATTTGTGCAACTAAATCATGGTAAATAGAAGCAAATGTAGTTAATCAAAATTTCATAATTCAATTACCAATTTTCTCCATCATAATGTGATTACCAATTTCCTCATCCTCATAGCTTGTTTCCGTACAAAAGAGTAAATAATTAGAATACAAAACCTATGAAATGACTTGTATATTTAATTACAAAATTTACAAAATAATTAATTACAAGTTTTAAAAAAAATATTAATTCAACTAAGATACATAATGTTGGGTATCAATTTTTCCCTCTACAAATTGTGTTATCACTAAAAAATGTTACAAGAAAGACATATCTACTAGCAACATGATCTTTGTCAATATATTCAAGAATTAAATGTAATGCCCAATATTTGGACACTCACTAATTGAAAATGTAATGTGAATTAGCTTAGCATTTTTATTTTGCTTAATATATGTTATACTCAATAAGGTTTTTTAAGAGTATTGTTATGTGAACATGTGGACTCTTTATGTGTGCATAGTAAATAGAATTTACCATTATATTTTATTAATGGTGATGAAGATCTTATTTCATTGGAACATGAAAAGTGAATGTGAAATATTGATATGTGGATACCAATTTAGTTTGTACCCTGGATATAGAACAAATACAATATATATGTTGCAAAAGTACTTAAAATATTATATTTAAATGTCATATTAGTGATATGGATTACCACTTGAAATATTTGGATATGTTTATACTTGAGGTTTACATTAGTGGTGATCTAACCCACATGTTTATTGGCTATATGATAGTTGCATTCCTTAAAAAGTTCCAAGGGGCATTGGAAAACAAATCACACTTCATTATACTACTCGTCTCATCTCATTACATAACCATTACATCTTATTTATATATGCAATACATACATTAGCTTTTGGTACTGGAGTTAGTTGCAACCAGCTGCTCATTGATGGAAATCCATAACTTCCTAACCACTTTTAGTTATTTTGTTACAGTTAAATGAATCATTCAACCTTTGGTCGATCACCCATTCAGATTCTAGTTGTTTCAATGTTCATCAACTTCTTGTCGACCAATTGTTGTCTTCGATGAAACAAGTATTTCAGTCGGACAAACGTTTATACTTCCATCATCTGTTGACATTCTACTCGAGTTGACTATAGACCAATTGATTGTTAACATTGGCCATCGATTTCATACAAAGAATATAAAATTCCCAACATTTCCCCACTTGTTGTTTTCCTTTCATAAACAAGATATTCATAAATCTGGTTCACTTCAGCAAGGTTGGAGTGCCCATCGATTCCCTACATTGAATAACTTGAAAACATATGCATTGGTCAATTTTCTGCAGTTGAGATCTCCAACCCAAATAGAGAAAAAAAAAACAAGTACATTTATTTCTTTGTTGTTCTAAGGTTCCCCTTGATAGCAGCAATATGTCATGTTACATAGGTACTTGAATGCTCTCTTGACTTTGGTACAGTGCTCTTTTCTAAGTGTCAAATATACCTTCTCAATTTTCCCATTGTATGGGTAATATCCATTCAATTATAGACCATAGTGTACATTATACTACCTACAGCACTAGCATAGGGAACATGTGACATGTACTCTATTTATTCCTATGTCTTAGGAAATTGTTCAACAAATATTTTAACTCCCACAAGAATAAGTACCTTGATTGGTTTTCACTCCTACATGTTGAAGTGTTTCAGAATTGTCTCAACATATTTACTCTGATTTAACCAGAGCCTCCTACTTACTCGATCTCTCTTTATTTCAATTCCAAGAACAAAATTTCTTGCACCAAGATCCTTAATGTTGAACTTGGAGAATAGTTGCAATTTTACCTCCTTAATCATGTCCATTTTATTTCCAGCCAATAACATGGCATAGACTTGGAAAATTACATATATAAATTGATAAGTGACTTTCTTTCCATACACATAGTGATCATCTTGACTTCTCATAATTCTCGGTTGTTGGATATACATATAAAATTTCTGATACCACATCCAAGCGATTGTTTTAGACTATAGAAAGAATTCTTAAGCTTGCAAACTAGCTCCTTTTCTCTTTCCATGTAAAACGTTTTGGGATTCTTCATATAAACTTCTTCTTCAAGGTCACCATGAAGAAATATTGTCTTTACTTTGATCTGTTCTATCTTAATATCCAATGTTTCACCTAAATACATCAGTACCCTAATTGATGTTAACTTAGCGACAAGAGAGAAAATATCACCAAAATTAACTCCCTTGACTTGGTAATATTCCTTTGCTACCAGTCAATCCTTATACTTCTCAACTTGTCATACTCCATTTGCATTTTTCTTAAACACCCACTTATTGTCAATGGGTTTCCTTCCATTTGGTAACATGACCATATCTCATGTTTCATTCTTTCTCAAGGATTCAAATTCCTCTTCCATAGTCATTTTCCATAGTTTACCCTATGTTGATTCAATTGCTTCCTTTACCGACTTGGGATCATACTCTATGGCAGATAATGAAAAAGTAGAGGAAAATTTGGGTTAACTATACCTTTCTAGTTGTTGTCTTACTCAAATAGACTTCCTAATGACTAGATTCAATTGTTCCACCTCTTCGTCGGATTCAGTCGACTCACCTAAATCTATATTTTCATTGTGCATTTCAAACTCTTGATTTTCTAGTTCATTTTATCTTCTAACCTATTCGTACCTAAAAGTACCTCTATCTTCTCTAAAGATTACATCTCTACTATAAACTACCTTTCATGTGACTGAGTTCCATAGATTATACCCTTTCGCTCCATCCTTGTATCTAATGAAGATGCATTTCTCTAACTTTCTATCAAGCTTGTTTATTTTCTCCTTTGGGATATGAAAAAAGGAATCACACCAAAAAATTTGGGATGTGTAAGAGAGGGATTTTTACCGGGGCATGCCTCATATGGAGTTTTTTCGACTAGTCATCAATGGGGACCTATTTAATAGGTAACATGTTATGCCAACTACCTCTACCCATAATTCTTATGTGATTCCTGCAATACTAAGCATGCTCATAGATTTCTCCATCGATGTTCTATTAATTATTTCAACAACTTTTTTATGTTGAGTCATGTATGGATTTGTGTTTTGTCGAGCTAAAAGATGATATCTACATAACTATTCCAACGCCTTACCACAAAATTATCCTCCATTATCAGTTCTCAAAACCTTGATCCTTTTACCAATTTGATTTTCTACAAGACTGTTGAACTCTTAGAGGTTCTCAAATACCTCATACTTCTTCCTTGGAAAATACAACCATGTTATTTTAGAGAAATAATCTATGAAAGAGACGTAATAATATGATCCTCCTAGTGAAGGAACTGACACTAGTCTAAACACGCCACTATGTATTAACTCCATTATTTCCTTAGCCTTGGTAGCACCATATGAGCTGAAACTTGCATGACTATGTTTACCGTAAATACAATGTTCACAGAAGTCTACTTCTATAGAACAGTTAAGGAGACCTTTGACCATACATTTATTGTGCATAGCACGAAGACCTTTGTCACCAATATGTTCTATATGTTGATTCCACAATGATGTCAAGTTGACTAAATAAGAAAATATGTTGTCAGATTCAAGACAAACTACATTAGCACATCCATCGTTGTTTGTTCTTCACAATAGCTTGTACAGGGTTCCAATCCAAACTCCTCTCATCAATACCATCGCTCCTCATACTATTTTGCATGTATATTTCTCAAATACAGACTACACACCTAGATTCCCCACCTTACTAACCAAGATCTTGTTTCAAGAAAAACCTAGGATATGCAGCACTCCTGGAAGTGTTCCTATCCTTCCATCTTTTAATAGCAGCCAACTAACTTTACATCGTTTGGCAATCCTAGTCGGTGATTCATCTCCTGAAAAAACACCACTACTATCAAACTTCTCATATTCATAGAACCATTCTCTATAAGGTGTCATATGATATGTCTCATTGGAGTCGATCAGCCAAGAGTCATGATCCAATAGGGTACTTGTGGAATTCAAATACACATCGCCTTTGTATTCTTGTAAAGGCTTATTATAAATTCATTGTACTTACTCAGGGCCCTTTTCTTCTCTCTAATTTCATTGACTTCCAATATCGCTTATAGTTCCCGACCTTACCGCATTGTCAGCAAATTCTCATTATCATACCAGGAGATTCATAGTCTTAGGTATACCCTTTAACTTCGATATTATTTCACAGTTTTTTCCTTTTCCTCTATCTATCGCTCAACCTCTTACCATCAAGGCATCGTAGGTCGAACCTTCCATGTTCTTCCATCTTGTCTCTTCCTACGGCAAAGATGTTACCACATCATCAATCTTCAATTTGGTATCATTGCTTCCAATATCCACAACTAGGTTATCTAAGGATTCTGGCAAAGAACACAAAATACTGATACATTTCTCCTCCTCAATTATTTTAATATTCACAAATAAAAATTGATTAATCATAGTGTTGGACAAATTCAGGTGCTCTATAACCAAGTCGACCTCACTCATCCTCAGAAGATATAACGTTTTCCGAAGAAACAACTTGTTCACCAGATATTTTGACTTGTACAAGTTCCCCAACTTTGCCGATATCATATTTGCAATGTCTTCTCCTGAGACATTCAGCAATACAGATTCTGCTAAACAAAGTATTTCTTATATGTTTTCTACCAATTTTTTGATGACTTACCTTTCAGAGTTGTATCAAGGCTACATCATCCCATTGCTCTCAATCTACAAGGCGATACTCCATTTTAAGCTTCCAAAGCTAAATGTTTTTCTCATTAAACTTTTCAGTGTATATACTTGAAGTGTTATCCATTCTAACTATGAATCAACATTTATGGAAACTCCCATTAAAATAGGTATTCACTGAATCAGGACCAAGGCAAACCCTCAGCAATAAATCCATCCCCTTGAAGCCAAATATAGATCTAATACCAATTGTTGGGTTTGAATTCTTATTATAGCTACCATGCATATTGATTCATATATTTAATTATAATTAAACCTTAAGAAATGGCACACAATACATAGAAATTACCTTGGAAACCCCTCTTCCTGGGAAAATGAACAAACCAATGAGCTTTACCACTCATCTGTTAATCAACACTTTTAACTAGTGTTTACAACCATGATTTACTAGACAGTAAATCACACTTCATTACACTGCTGATCTCATCTCATTATATCCATTCCATCTTATTTATACATGCAATACATACACTAGCTCACCGTACCCGAGTTAGTTACAACCAACTGTTCATTAATGGAAATCCATAACTTCCTAACCACTTTTAGTTATTCTATTATAGTCAAATTGAATTAGTAAACCTTCCGTTGATCTCACGTTGAGATTTTAGTTGTTTCAATGTTTGTCGATCAGTCGTTGTCTTAAACCAAACAACTACTATGGTCGTCCAGACAATTAGAATTCCATTATCTCTCGAATTCATACTCTAGTTGACCTACAGACCAGTTGGCTATCAACTTCGGCCGTCAATTTCATGCAGACAATATAACATTCCCAACAATCTAAGGCTAAGGAAAGCATGTGAAGTAGAGGAGATAGAGGTTGTTGAAGGGGGTTTGTGCTCCATGGAGAAAAATCCTTAAAAGGTTGGTCAAAAATAAAACATTGCCAAAGAAAAATCAAAATCTTCCAAGGAAGTCCATTAAAGAAAATAATTAACCTTAAATGGGGTTCTTAGAGTAGGAAAACCCTTGAAAAAGTTGTCCTCATTATCATTATCTCGTTAAACATTAGAGGGGTGGGGTGCCCCAAAACCACAAGCCCTAGAAATGTTTTTCTTTGTTTATCATCATAACATTATTCTTCTTCAGAAAACCATGTGTTTAGGGTCTATTATGCTGAAAATTTTGAATTTTTTCTCCTTAGACGCTAATAGTCTATCTGGTGGTCTATTGAGGGGTTGGAATACTAGTTTCAATGCATTCAATACAAGTTTTTTTCATGTAGTAATAATCCTCGAGGGGGAATCTAAATAATTAGGGAAGGATCTCTAAATCACTAATATATAGGGTCTTATAGGGAGAGGAGGCACTTCTAAGACAACCTAAAAATCCAAGAAATTTTGAGAGGAGACAACACAATCATTGGTGGGGACCTCAATTTGACTTTGTCTTCTTAGAGAGGTATGGGGATAAGTGGCCAAATCGGATCCTTTATCAAATTCCATTATCTATTTTTCTAGAGAAGCTAATATATTGAGATAGAGCCTGTTCAACTTGTCCTGACTTGGATAATTCTAGGAAAGAAAGATTAGACATTTTGAAAAGACTAGATTGTATCTTTATGGAAAAAAAATTGATTGAGGAAGTTAAAATATACAATTCTTGGGTAGGTTTTGGGGGATCCTCTTATCAATATATGGTTTTTCCTCAAATAGACAGAGTAAAGGAATCCTTTGGATACTTTTAAATTATGTCATGCTTGGTTGGCAATGGAATAGTTCAAATAACTTTTAGCAACAAACTAGAAGGTGTTTGACCCTACCTTTGGTGAAACAACAATGTTACAATTTTCCAACGATATCAAAAGGGTGAAAAGGCTAGCAACTGAGTGGGGAAGAAAAAAAGGAACGGAAGAAAGGAAAGAAGAGTTGAAGAAGGTGTAGTTTGACAAAATAAATCTATTTGAAAATAATATTTCAGGAGTATTCAATGATGAGGAATTGCAAGGTTTGAAGGTTCCTGAGGAACAAAAAAAAAAGTTATTGGACTCGGAAGAAATATTGGAGATTTAAAACTCAAGATATCTAGTTGGTAGAGGGAGGGAGGTAATAACATGGAAAAAAAATCATAAATATTATAATTATGGAAAAATTGTGAATACAATATGGGACATATAGGTCTTTCGAATGGAACTAAGGTATATTCCTTTATATCCATAGGAGGGGAGGAACAGTTTTAGTATATGTTTAAGGAACCTAAATCTTATCACATAACTTAACAATTTAACATTATTAGGCTCTTCCCTATATTACTTGATCAACCAATGAATGATAGTTTGGAAGCACTAGTGACAAAGGAGGAACTAAAGGGGGCATTTTCTTCCTTTAAGAAGGAGCAATTGGATAGTCAAATTTTATATTAGCTTTTACAAGTTTGTGGAAGTAACATTGTTAAGGGTGATTGAAGAATCTCATATTTATGGTAAAGTATTGGGGACTTTAAAATGAACTTTGATTGTGATAATTCCCAAGAAAAATGAGCCCACCTCTTTCAAGGTCTTCCAACCCATTTCACTTTGTAATCTTATTTACAAACTTATTATGAAAGTAATAGCAAGTAGAATCAATTGGATGTTGTAAAAGGTAATATTGGAGGAATAATTTGTGTTTCTAATCAACAAATAAATACATGATGTAGCAGAATCGACTTAGGAAGGTCTGCATTTAATTAAATTAAACAAAATATCAATAACAGTGATGAATATTTATCTTTCAAAAGTTCATGACAAGATGAATTGGACATTTATTAGAGTGGCTCTTCTTGAAATGGGTGTGGGTCTAAATTATTTTAACTAGAGTATATGGATTGTGTATCCTCAACTTCCTTTTCGGTTTTAATAAATGGATCTCCATTAAATTTATTCAAGGCAATAAGGGGACTTATACAAGGTTTCATTTGTCTCATTTATTTTTCTTATTGATTGCAAAAGGATTAACCATATTAATAGTATCAGTAAAAATAGAAGGTTCTATTAAAGGCATAAAATTGGAAAGTTCAATAGTGCTCACTCACCCTTTGTTTTTCAATGATATATGGCTTTTTGCAGATGGTTCAGTTAGCGAATAGAGACAACTCAAAGGTATTATGGATACTTACTATTTGGTGATAGGGATGGAGATGAGTCTAAATAAATCATTGATATTTTTTAATGCATTACTTTCAGAGGTGGAATCTCAAATTTTCCATCTCTTTTCTATTTCAACAAGTCCAATTGATAAAGGTCTAAAGTACTTGGGATTTCATTAAAGTCAAGCAATTATAGATATGTCGATTGGTTGCATTTATATAACAAAATATAAGCTAGGATTTATTTTTGGTGCCATCGCTAGTTATCCCATGGAGGAAGATTAGTGTTAGTAAAACTAGTATTGGAAAGTGTCTCGGTATAATGGCTTTCAATAGCTCATGTACCAAATGGAATTTTTTACAAGGAAAGGAAAAAATGTTGCAATTTTCTTTAGATAGGGAGGAAGAAAAAATAAGTTATTTCCCTTCTTAAATGGTCAAATTTGGCGAGACCAAATGAGGTTTAAGGTTTGGGGCTCAAAAACATTTATATTTTTTAATATGCCTTAACTACAAAAATCCTTCTGAGACCTCTCTTTAAGGAAGGATTATGGAGTAAAATTATGAGAAAAAAATATTTCAAAGATATATCAATTGAAGATTGGATATGAGTGGAGAAGAAATCTATCAAAGGAGCTTCCAATCTGTGGAAATGATTGTTAAGAGCATTTCTAGTTTTAGGTAAATGGGTGTGTTAGAAAATAGGCATAGAGGATACACTTAACTTGAAGGGGATCCTTGGGTAGGATGTGTAGGAAATTTTAAGTCGCCAAATAGTTTGAAAGGAATCCTTCAAGTGTGAGTTCTTACAACCCTGGAATATCTGAGGAATTAAGGAGATCCTAGGAGATTGTTACAAAATTAGATATCAATAGAGGAGTTGAACTTACAAGGGGTAACCGTTGATGCATGGACTCGATATATTTCCCTTCTAACTCAGAATTCAATATGTTATAAGAAATTAAGCATGAACTCAACTAGACATGGAACATGGAAACAAGTATACTTTCAACCAAGTTAGATTAAGAAGTCGTATTAGTAAATGATATGCCAAGAGAAAGTCCTTGGTGTTGGATTTTGCTTGGAAATTAACACATCCTCTTAAAATGTAAATTTTTACATGGAAATTCTTGTCAAACAAGTTATTGACATTTGATAACGGTCAAAAAAGAAATTGAAATGGTTAACATATACTTTGTAAAATGGAGGGAGAATCAATGTATCGTCTCTTCATTTCCTATCCTTATTCAAAACTCATTTGTTAGGATGTTCTTCAGATGATGAATTTCCCAATTCAATGATCAAAAGATGCACCAGTGTTTTGAAACTTGGTTAACAAATTATGCACTGAAGATGGATAAAGCATTACCATGGCATGTGCTCTAAGGTTTATGGTCGTCCAAATACAAAATGGTCTTTGAATATAGAGATTAAGATCCTAGTATGGTGGCACTTAAAATCAGGATTTGTTATGGAAGGTTGGAAGGATAAAAAAAAATGAAGGATGTCAAGCACCTTAAAGAATCAGTCAATATCAACTATAATGCATATTGGGAGTTTATTTATGGAGCATTTCAAGGGATGCCAGGTTTGTGTGGTGTTGGAGTAACCTTGTTTCTAAACAATTAACCTTGTTTCTAAACAACTCTCACGTCTTCACTCGTAAGTATGGGGCAAGACAAGGTACAAATAAGAGCACAAAATTTTTTGCACTTACTAGATTCTATTAAAATTTGTTTAAAACAAAGTTATTACATATTTACATGTGTTTAGAAATTCAAAAATATTAATGGATTGGTGTGATAAGAATTCAACCAAATTACCAATTTAGCCCTCTGTCCTATATTACACATATTTAGAGAGTTTAACTCAAGCAAAAAATGGTTTTAATTCTCTCATTTGAGCACAGAGAGAGAGAGAGAGTTTAACACTAAGGTAGATGCTCAGTCAAAGGAGGCCATCAAATGCTATGTGAACATGAATCAAGGTAACATGACAGCAACTAGGTTGAATGCTCGGGTCTTTTTGACAAGTAGGCTTCTCGTTTTAGAAGTGGACATGTCTTTTTTCTCTTGAACTAATGTCTTCCAAATGATATCTAAATTAATTATCACTTAACTAACACTAATATGTCCTCATAGTGATGTCTAAATTAAACATTGGTATTATGAACTATGTGATAGTTACTTAAATGACTTTGAATTTAAAATTTTAAAATTCTTTTACTTTTTAATTAAGTTTCTAGACTTTTTATTAGTGATTGGAAATTGATTTTATTTTTTAAATGTATTTGACATGCAAATAAAATTTTTAAATGTCAACAATGATGTTCATATAAATTTATAAAACTTATGCCTTGTCAATGAAATAAACCTTCATAAATGATAATAGTTAATTGTATCTGTCTGAATATCTCTGAACTGAGTTAATGAATGCTTCTGGGAGCTACTCCATGAAACTCACTTTTCACTACAACAATCTTCAATGAAAATAATTGTCGATTCTCATTTATTCTTTGAACTGTACAAGTTAATCGGTACTATGCAGTTCAGAGCTTTCAGCGCAATCAAATAATTATTGCCATGGAGAAAAGATCCAAGATACTAAGTTCTCATTATACTCGTAGCAGTACATGTCTCAAATCATACAACAGCCCGTTCTCATAATATTAGTAACAATATATCTTATAGTAGTCATGTAATTTGTTTGTGGGATAAAGGACTCAGACAAAAGATCTTTCTGAGTTCAGTGATTTAACTGCTAAAGTCTAGTACAAAGGTATACATACACTAACTCTCTGGATTTGAACATGTAAACTCCTAAAAAGAAACACATACTCTTAACCATTCGGCCCACTTATATTAATAAATTGTTTTCAAGATTAAATCAAACGCCACCTGGGTTTGTTACTAACGGTTGAAGCTCAGGCTCTGCTGCAGGCCGCCTGCGACCGGCAACAGAAATTTTCTCGCAATCGATTTCTGCGGAGTGGAGATAATCTGCCGATTGGAATCTGCGGATGCTGCTGAAGATTGAAGGCGCACCATAGCCACCACAGCATGCACAACGCTTTTGAATATCTTCTTTTTAATCTTCCCACGCTGCGGTGGAAGCTTCATCTCTGTTAGCGTTGGAAGCCTATGCCAGATCTCGAACTGCTCCTGTAGTGATGGACGCCTTCCCAAGATCGCCATACGCTCCTGTAGCGACGGAGGCCTTCCCAAGATCGTATTACGCCCGTCTAGCGATGGAGACCTCTCCATGATCTGAATCTGCTCTAATTGCTGTTGAAGCCTGAGTAAATGATGATATACTCTTCACCTGCACGTATACCTATTGACTATTACACACCCACACCCTCACTTTATAAGCGCTTTCTGTAGTTAAAAAAAATCTGACATGATTTTGTGGCATAAAGCATCTTTTCTTTCATTTATTTCATTCCATTTCCGACTTCTTTAGAGCTCGAATCCCTTCCTTTACAAAATTGTGAAATTATATTTGTACAAATTATTCTATGTTCTCATGTGGTGCTTATGAGTTGGCATATGCCTCCGTTGGAGTTATTCATCCATATGACTGCAATATTCTATTTAGGGTTTGGCCATGCATATTCTTAAGGTGGAGATGGGCTTGCCTCATTGTGGTGGTGTACTCACGAATGAGATCTCCATGTCATGTCAAGCTTACCTATGACATTCATATTTGATTGAAAATTTCAAATGAAATTAATATTTCTTATTTTAATGAAACTTTGGAATTCATATGACTATGTGTTAAGTATACACTTAACAGTGATGTTTCTCAACAAGGGAGATTTCATTTCACAATTATTAGTTTGAAGTAAGTATCCTTATTGAATCTCTTTGTTTTAAAAAGTAATGAGATTAACAATAATTAGTTTGAAGTGAGTATCTTTGTTTTGTGTTAAAAGTATTGTTACTTTTTAGTTGTGATATCCTTAATCAATAAAGAATTTTTATTTTTTTATGATTAGATTATTTGTTTCTATTATAAATATTTGTAAGAAAGTGCATTTTTTAAATATCTAAGGTTTAAAAGCATTTCAAAATAGGGTTTCACAACTTTATAAGGTAAATGGACAAGAAAAGAATTTTAGGATGCGTTTTTCCATTAAACATAAGCATTTGAATGCATAAAAGTATAAGCATCATTCATATTCAACAAACAAAGTATAGTGACACTTTCTAGAACTAGTTGGAGACTTAGAATCTTACCTCACGCAGATATTGTCCTCATATACAATAGATTAAAGGACAAACAAATCAAGGGGAATAGCCATAGATATAGGGAGTTCAACTTAGCAACATTTTGGGATAGAGCCCCTTCAAACAAGCCTTCCACCAAGTAATTTGCTTATTTTCCTACAGCAACCCAAAAATTTTTCTATATCCTTAACAAGAAATAAATGTAGAATTTGCATTAGTTCAGCTTCCTTAAGAAATAGATTTTGAGTGATTTAGAGATATTCTAGGTACAATTTCCCCCAACAATTCTAAATCCAAGCTTCCTTGGGGGAGCTAAAATTTGTTGCTTCCAAAAACAGGTCCTTAAGTTTGCAACGAAAGAGGGAAAATTTGACAAGAGGTTATAGACGTAATAATGCTTCAATGGGTCTCCAGGAATCTAAAATCATCGTGAAATTGCCATAGGGAAAACTTAGAGGGACCCAACCAACCTAAGTGAACACTTGTCTAACCTCGTAAGCTAGCATGTAACATAATACTTTGAACCATTCAAACATCTTCAAAGTCCAAAAGTATTGTAACTTGGTGGATGCAAAGATAGAAAAGTGTACGGGAAGCTAATTTGGTAAATACTTGCGCCTTTTCATCCCTGCACTAGTCATTGCATCATTTTCCTTGACATGGTCAATTAGATCGGTCACAATTGCTAACTCTTGTTGGGTCTAATGTAGCTTCTCCAAAAATCATTGTCATGGGTCACGAAGGTGTTGGTTGGATTTAATTAGAACTTTTAAAACCCTTCACATCTTTCTCTATAGACATGCCAAAATATGTACACCGAAGTAAAGTAATATGATTTTGTTCTTAATCATATAGACCACTTGAATCAATTCTAGACCTAAAGGGGCACTTTTTAAACCATCAATATATCACTGCCACAATGTTAAATGGACGTTACCAATAGGAAAATACTTGATATGTGTTTTGTCAAAGATAGGCTACATGTGGAACACCATCCTTCTATTAACTATCCCATAAACAATTTCCAATAAAACATCACTCAAACAAACAAATAAACAAAAGCCAACAAGAACCTCAATTTCATCATCCATAGAATTGATCAACCAATCAATAATTCTACTAAAAATGATTGGAATATTATGCACGATCAATAAAAATTACAAGTTCAAATTCATGCATAGAGATAGGCCTACCTTAAAACAAGTTGGTTAAGGATGAAGGCCGAGCTATGCATCAATTGTGTGCTAAAGAACTCCAAAAGAAAATTCTAGCACCAAACCAAGACACAAGTAGTTCAAGGCTTGATTCCTCCAATGCCAAGCCAATTTTTAATGGTATCACAATCAATTATATTGGATGGATCAATTAACATCCAACGCAAATTTGCTAAGATAGCTATAGGCCTAACTTGGAGCCAGAATACTTGTAGTGTCGTTATTCAATAGCCCATATAAAACTATCAAATGACAAGACTTATCAACCTCAAGTCCATATAAGAAAATAAAACAAAGATCATGGGTTAGGAAAAGGAAGACAACCCACTTTAATAAAATAAAAAAATATCGGTAAATTGATTAGTATCATAATGTAACAACTTCGAAGGATATTTAGCTTAGTAGTTACAAAGTTAAGTCCACAATTCTACAGTGATCACACTTACAAGGGGTGTTATTATTTTTATCAATCTTTCTAGAAGGGAATCAATGCAACGTTAGAGCTACAACATGCTATATGTAGAAAGCAAATAGTTTACATGTCTAGAGATTTCTTCAACTAAGCATGTCATCTTCCAAGGATTTTTCTTGAAGCTAAACTTATATATTTGTAAACAAGGTATACAAAGCAGTTCCACAACAAATAGTTTGTAACCATTAGATTACAAAGCTATTTGAAACTTATAGACAACACTTAACTATGATAACATATTTTTTTGTTGAGATGCCAAATTGAGGAGATAATTAAAGAAAAGAAAACACAATCAAAGAATAAACATGAAAGCTTATTATTTTCATTAACAAAATCGAATACAATCTTACGAATCTTGGTTTCATAGTCCCAAGGAATCCCATGGATTTTCGAGAGGACGCTTTGTCTTTAACTAACCCTAACAAATTAAGTTACAACATTCCCCCCTTAATCCAAAGGGGTGTATAGGAGTTCAAGAAAAGAGTTGTAAATGGTTGAAAGTGCTATTTGAGTTAAAAGCTAGTAGAATCTTATGTCTTCTACTATATGGATGGTTTCGGATGGCCACAAACTCTGGAACTCGGCATTCACTCTGGTACTAGCTCAGCAGTTCCCTTTGGAACTTGGCTCTAACTCAAGTTATACCTCAATGGTTCCTTTTGGAACTTGGTGTGAAGGATCAGTGGTTCCCTCTGGAAAATGGTGGTTTAAGGACCACCACAAACTGATGTCCAAAAAAAGCATATGTCTTCTACTAAATGGGTGGTTTTAGGAAAACCAAACCATGCACAAGTGGAACATGGCTTTAAATCTAGCCCAAGGCTCTAGCAACTGGCACAAGATTCTGGCTACGGCTTTGGCACTAGTTCAAGCTCGCTTGTTTCTAACTGGCCATCATTCCCCCTTGTGAGGAACAAAGTGAGGAGAATAAAATATTTCAACAGCAAGATATATGTCATTACTTAAGAAATAACTCTTTGACATGGTGTGTGTATATATATATAGTATTGAGAACTATTGCCAAGAAGCAATCCACCCATTGTGAATGTTAACACTTTGTTAACAAAATCTAACCACACATATTTGTGTCATCCAAGATGCCTTTATATTATGTTGGGTATTTTATTCAATAGTAAACACACACAAGTACATAAGGAAACAAACAAGGGACAGCCAAAGTTTTTAATCAAAAATATCCTCTAAGAAAAAATGTCATTCAAATATACCTACTTAACCTTAAAAGTCTCATAAAATAAAGTTGAATAATTCATAGAGATATTATTAAAAACCATTATGAAAATGTCATTCAAAACTACCTACATAAGCTTGAAAAAGTTGAATAATTCATGAAAATATTGTTAGAACCCATTATGGAGATAATTTAACTAAATATTAAATATTGTTATGGTCCATTATCCTTATATAAAGGATCTATTGTACAATAGAATCACTAAATTATATGAATAAAACACACTAGAATGATATGATTGATTGGATAAAAAAAACTGAATATGCTCAATTATTAATTAAATATAAATAATTAAATGTGAAATAATGTTATGATCAATTATTGTTATATAAAAGGCATGTTGTAAATTAGAAAAACACACTAGAATGGTATTATTGAATGAAATTTCTCCTCTTGAATGCCAGTAGCATGGATTTGTCATCCGGATCAGAACTGGGTGTACAAAGATTGTAGTCCACGATTGTTGTTGCTGGTATTTGTAGTTTGGAATGCATCGAGTTATACAGCATCACATCAAAGTATGGGAGAAGATCGTTGGTTTCTTTGCGGCCCACTGTTGCAATGAAAGCGTTTGATAATTGATCTCACATCCAACTTCGCCATGAGATCACCAATCCAAGCCACTGGTTTATATACTGCATGTTTAGCAATAGAAGTCGTTAAGTCGGGTTGTATTTTTGTCAGGTGCACATAAGGCATGCATGAAAACATGGAGATAGAGAAATTTGTTCGTCTCCATATGGGATAGCATGCATAAAATCTTCACTCAATCACTCTCTTCTTCAAAAAAGCATGTATTGTGAGGGAGTGCAATTTGTACATGAGGTTGTGAAGCAGATACCACAGCAAATATATTGCACTATTAAAAAAGTCAGATTGTGCTAGGTTTTGCTCGTGTTCTTCACATACGTGGGCCTCTTCCTCTGACTACAAGGCGAAACATTGCACCTCTCTTTTCATTAGCAGCTGCATTTTACTGCGTGCCTTTTTTGTGAAATGGCATCTGCCTCATATTTGGGCCACGTAGATTTTTGTAAGGAAGAAGACAAAGTTTATGTTAGTTTGTTTTTTTTAATGTTTTATAGTTTTGATGTAAAATGTCCGAGAGAAAAGTCCTTTGTAAAGCATTCAAGAAATTTAAGTGAAAGTAAGTTTAGACTCGTAAGGAGGATGGAAATGAAAGTTATTGAAATAAGTTATGAAAGGTTGAAAGTTTGTTGAATGTAAGGAGTTTTATTTTGAAGTTACGATGGTAAGAAATAGAGTTGAAAGGGGTCATTTATGTTAAAAATTAAAATAAGTGAAAATGAGTTTATGCATATTAAGTAAAAGTTATTGAAATTAGTTATGAAAGGTTGAGAGTTTATTAAATGTAAGGAGTTTCATTTGAAGTTATAATTGTGAGAAATCAAAGTTGAAAGTTTGGTCATTTATATCAAAAACAAAGAGTGTGGTGATATATGTAAGATGAAAGAATAAGAAGCAAGATGAAAGAAAATCTTGATGAGAAAAGCACTAAGGACAATGAAGAAAGTTTGAAGCAGCAAAAAGAAAGAAGAATGAATCAATGAGGCAAGGTGAAATAAGTGGTAAAAAATAATACCATGTGAAATATAACTAAGTGAATCCATTAATGATGAAAGTTTGAAGTAGCAAAAAGAAAGAAGAATGAATCAATGAGGCAAGGCATTAGGGGAATTTTGAGGTCAAAAATGGGCCTCAAAACATGAAATGTACTATCAAAATTAACTTTATAAGAACCAATCATATTATAGAAAATGACATCATCTATTATTTGAGTCCGCATTGCTTGAGTTAAGGTTACTTACTTGTTATCTTCTAAATGGTGGATGAAAATCCATAGTTAACCATAGTCATGATGAAAAAAGTACTTAAAAATCATTTTTGAATAGTACTCTCAGAGTACTTTTCTATACCATAAATAAAAGTACCTTCCATATAAAATCTTACATTAATACTCAAAATTCAAATTTTGAAAAACATCGTACTTTTCTATGTGCTAAAGACCTGCTTGTTTATTTATTTAACATATCCAAATATATCACTTATGTAATCGATATATGTAATCACGTGTTTTTATAATGTGAAATGCATGTTTTTAAATATATCTAATACATAACATTTATATGTTATAACCTGTAATGTGTAATAACTTTTAATACATATAATAATTTATAACGTTAACTAATTTTGAAAATGTGTGTTCGTTTACTCTATATAATATAATATATGACCCTTTTTTAATCACGGTATGTAACTTGTAATATGTTAGTAAATTAAAATACATATAAAAAAGTAGGTGTTATATATATTTTTATAATAAAATAATAAACTAATTTTTATTACATTATGTAACATGTAATAGGTTAGTAATCTAAGGTATAATATTTTGGTAATTTAAAATACATGTAATAAGTAATGTGTAATAGGTATGATATAATTTTTTATAATTTTATATAATGTGGATTGTTATTTTGTTGAGATATTTTGGAGATTTATTTATGTTTAAATTCATACCATAGATATAGTAAATAAATGATTACTCTAAATTAAATGATTATATATATATATATATATATATATATATATATATATATTATAAGTATTTTAATACATTTATGTAATTAAAAGTACTCTTTTTCTTGTCATATCATAGAGTGTTTTTTAATTATTTTTATTTTTATATATTTTCAATTTAACTTAACTAGAGTTATATAGATTGTTGTGCAAAATGTGAGTTGTAAATATACATTCCCCACAAAATGACAAATTCATAATATTTTATTATATCTCTTATGAGGCCCATTTTAGACATCAAAATTCCCCTAATATGAAATAAGTGGTAAAAAATAATACGGTGTGAAATGTAATTAAGTGAATCCATTAATGATGAAATCCCTAAGAAGTTTCATTATTCTCATTGATAATGTTATTTGGATGATAGAAAAGAAAATAGTCTTGGTCTTACATTTAAAATGGATAGAGTAGCCTAAAAATAATATGTATGATGAAAGTTTGGTATATGTATGTGAGAGAAACGATAATGATGTAAGTCATGATAAGGCATGTATACTCCCATAATATGGTTGTTGATGGTTAGTGGTAAAACAAAAACTTCTTGTCATACAAATGAAGATTTGTGGTTAGCTAGAAACCACTTTGTGTAAAGATTGGTTCATGGTAAGTTAAAACCACTTGGCATGTAATGGTTGAAGGTAATCCCAAATAAAACATAAGTTGTGGCTACGGCTAAGCCAAAGAAAACCTAAGATGCTGATTGATTATGATGGAAGGGGGAGTAATAGATACCAGCAAAGATTATGATCCAAAGAATTGTTGTTGAACCATGTACAAGAAAGAGTTTCTTCGAGAATTGACGGATATGGTGGCTGGTGGCCGATGTAATCCAGTGGATGGTATCTTTTTTATTTGGACTTCAACAAACATGATGTTTTGCAAGTCAAGATGGACATTGGAGAAGATTGAAGATGAAGAATGAAGATTCAAAAGGAAAAAGGTAAAGACAAAGAGTATAGTTGAAGAGTGAAGACAAAGACCATAGTTGAAGATTGAAGACAAAGACCATATAAGATGATAAAGATTGAGCCAATTTAGGAGACTAGTTGAAGAGATAGAGGATGATGATTTCATATTGAAATCATGAGTATTTGTTAAAGGTGAGCATGAAGGATTAACTCATACTTGTGATGTTTGATGGTAACATTATAATATGTAAAGATGTATATAATGCAAAAAGTCTACATATGATCCAAAGATGAGGACAAGGAGAGAAATTAGGGATGAAGCTCCCATAGAATCAAGTTGAGTGATTCATGAAGATGTTGTCGGAGATAATTATGGATATGGTTGAACTAAATATGAAATAATGTTATGGTCATCTTTTGGTATATAAAGAAACCTATTGTACAATATAAACACACATGGGAGTGGTATAATTGAATGAAATTTCCTCATAGGGGGTTTCTCAACTAAAAATTGGGCCTAGTGTTCTTTGTTTCATATGTGCTTACGTGTATTTTTTACTAAATTATAAACCCTTGGTCTTCCACACGACTTCCATCACCAAATAATATCTCCCTGGATTTTTTTAGACCGTGACAATGTATCATCTTCTAGTCTTACTTTAATGGAGCACTACAACAACATGCCTTGTAAATTTAAACAATTGATCATTGCTTACATGTGTTTATGTTGACTTGCACAAGTGATCCAAGGATCAATCCATGGCCTACCTTTTTCCATATTCCCATTTTTTCAAACAACCAATTATCGCACACATTAGAAATTATTAAAACTAGTCTTGAATATGATAAATACCTTAAAAATAGACTCCAAAAAAAATCTAATTTATTCTTAAAATGATAAAGGCTCTAAATAATTTTGAAGAATTACCTTATTCCATAACTCAAATTGATTTATAAGTCTCCATAAACTCTTTGGAACAAGGGCTTTATCAAAAAATACAAATACTCTCAAGTCTCCATTGAATGCCAGTACATAAATATAGCTTCTAGCACTCTTTTAACCAATGTCAATCTACCTACTAATGACAACCAACAATTACAATATTGTTATTATTTTTCTATCCTCTGGTATACTCAAATCCAACTCCTAAACCCATAATCATTCGGCTTCATAATGAAGCCAAAATATTTCAAACCATTACCAAAGGCAACTACTTATGTGGCAATGTCTCAAGATGCATCATCTCTTGGCCCTTTGTTAGTCCATTAAAGTAAATAAAAGACTTGTGAGAATTTGAAGCAAATAGAAAGACTTATGATGGTTTACATCCCTATTTCCCTACAACAAAGTGTTATGATCCTTATATTTCCCAATGTCTTTGATAGTATCATTTCCAAACCAGAGAAGTTACATTATCAATGGATGGAAAATGAGTTGAAAACAATTTCCTTCCTAATTTAATGCATTTTAGTGAGCCATTTCTTTTATATGCATTCACATTTATGTTGATCCCTTCTACTACTATAAGAAACAAGAGAAGAGATAAGGGGAACCCTTTTTTAAACCACTTGAGGGGTTAAAGAACCTTGAAGCTAAGTCATTGATCTACATTGAAAATAATACTCATGAAAGACAACCTAAAATGTCATTTGTCGTAGAAGACACAACCCCATGTAGATAAACGTCAATCTCTAATATGACCAACTCACCCTATCATATGCTTTAGATTAGTTTAGTGACCATAACAAGAAGCTTCTTGAATTTAGTAATATGTAATCCCTTTTGAGCCACACCAATTTCATCATGATTAGGTGTTAAATTGTTCATGAGATATAGACTCAAAACATTGGCTTCAATTGGGTTGCTATTATTTTTTAAATACTCTTGTAGATAGAATTACATAATGAAATTGGCATCTTAACATTAGAGGAAGGGGCATCTTTCTCTGTAATGAGAGAAATGAAAGAGGAGCTACGAGCCCCCAAATTTATCCAATATTTTGGATATACCCTCTTCACCAGCATTGATATTCCTCCATGTAGGCATAAATGTAATAGGCTCTACATCACATAAACCTACTTCCCTTAATCTATAGGAAATACTAAACTAAAGGGCACATCCCAGTAAAAAATCCCCATACCTCAACTCTCGTAATAACAAAATGTAGGTCACCCCAAACAAAAAAATCTTGGGTAAAACATGCATCCCATACACTTTATGATCGTCATATGTTCCATGCAAATTAACTAGAGTAAGGCATTCTTGTCTCGAACGAACAAAGTTGTGTCCACATACCTACATTGGTCAAAGATGAATTTAGACATTGAAAAGATCTATTCCACCATGTCACTAAACCTAAAGATTTCTCGATTGCATCTAAAGTCAAGAAATCTTCATGTTTGGGAAATGCAGCTAAAGTTCATTTTATTTAACACTCTCCCCGTAGTCTCTTGTATTAAAAAATATATGGATTATAACTTCACAACCTTTTAATGGGTATTTTCTATGGGAACTAACTAAGCCGCTAATATTAAGGTACAACTAACATATTTTACTCCTCCCAAAGGTAGAACATGCTCTAAGTGCCCCTTTAATAGTTTGTTGTTACCCATATTGAATTTACCTCTGTAATTTCTGTGGAAAATTATGGTATAATTTCCTCCTAAGGGTACATTCCCTAACTATTTGCCCAAAATCTAAACCCATCTCTCCTTTGACACCATCCCCCTCCAAAATGATTTAATTTTTCTCAACCATTAACACCCTCTTTACCTCAAACAAGAATTTCCTCCACTTGTGTAATTGGTTAGAGTTTCAAAGTCCATTACATTGTCCTCATTCTCTAGAGTATAAGTACCTCCACCCTTCCATAACACCATCTAAGCAGTACCAAATTTGTTAACATTTCTCCACTCAATTATGGAGTTCACAGGGCACTCCTTTCGATGCCCATACCTATGAATAATTCAGCAAATCAAATTTCCACCTTCCAACTTACATCTCCACTGGTAGGCCCTCCCTTAAATCTATATGAACAAAAAATTCTAGCCCAAAATTTGCTTACTTGTGATCCCACCCCTTTATGAATATCTACATTGTTGCCAATTGCCATCAAAACAACACAATTCCACAACAATAGTAGGAGCACAAGACAATTTTCCCAAATCAACTGACAAGTTTTTTCCACATGCAAATCGAAACAAGGAGACCGTTCCTTTAGCAATAGCATAATTGAACCACAATACCACTCAACTTGCTTAACATAAGCAACATCATCTCCAAATTGAAAAACAAAAGCAAGCCACCCCTTCCACGTAGATAAAAAGTCAAAACACAACCTAAGCATGTACTCCATTCTTGTCCTATCCAATGAAGGTTTTTCAAAATAACTATTCAATAAAAAAAAACTAACCATAATATTATCTTGTATAGATAGTCATTGAATCATCATAACGTCCTCTCCTAGCACTAGTTTAATCTTCTCCTTCCTTGAAGGAACACAATTTCTCTTCTTTGTTTTAACTCAATAAAATGCAATGTTTGGATGTCTAGGCATGTTACTCCTACCACCACTTTGTAACGTAAATGCCATGTAAAAAACATTTACGCAAAAACCATTTTCTTGACCTAATTAATATTTCACGTCTTGCACGTCCTCCAACCCTCAAACCTTAGTCAAGAAACAATGAAGGTCATAGCAGAAAGCTATTGTGTGACATTGTGAATTTTTTTGTGTGCAATGGCTTCCCACATCCAAACTCCTATGTTGGTATCTATGTATTGGTCAAGGAGTTAAACCTCCTAACTTCAAAACCATGGATTGCAATTGCACCATAGTGAATGAGAGAATCATCCTCCAACCAATTGTACTTACAAGACTTTTATTGCCTTGTCAATCCTACCCTTTCACCAACCAATGTCTTGCCCATATTTTCAATCACCTCTCTTTTCCCAGCTAAAGATATTAACAACAGACTTCCAGGGTATATTCATCCAAATCAAAACCCAATTTCAATTCCTTTGAATCAAAAATCATACTACGGTACATTCATTGTTCATATCCAACTTGTGCATAGAGCCTCTCTCTAGTCAATGAAGATCTATTCATCTTCCACAAACGTAGAATATCTTTTTACGAAGAAAAAATCACAAATCATCTCTAGTTGCACCAAGGCACTTTTTACAACCCATAATGGATGAGATGTGTTACCTCTATCACATGTCAACTCTAAATTTAAATTGGCTAGATTGTAAAATACGTTTATATAAATATACACTAAATTTCAATTTCAATTCATGCATATATTGGATTATTTATGTTAAGTTAATAATAAAACAATAAGTTAGATAAAATTTATCAATAATCAAGTAAATTGCAAACATTTTTTTCATAACTAAATTATTAATATAACTTTTGTGTATTTGTAAAATTTATGTGTTTTAATTTACAACATGAAGTAGTTGACACTTGAACAATTAAGTCTAGGTAAACAACTTTTTTACTTCATAATTAATGCAATTTTTGCCTATTTGTAGGATTTGTGTGTTAAAGTGACTACATTGTAAAACACGTGTACAAATATTTATCAAATTTCAAATTCAAATTCAATTGAGACACACACATACATGTAAGTATATATAATAAAAACTTGTATAACTATGGCATGCATAACAAGAATACGTATTTACTTCTTATTAAAGAATTATTGCAACTTTTGTCAATTTATAGGATATATGCGTTACCATTTACAACACAATTCCAAATTGAAGTAGTTTTAATGGGTAAAGTTAATGATAAAATAATGAGGTAAATTTTAGACTGTTGTCTATTTGTAGGATTTATGTGTATTATTTACAACATGATTCCAAATTAGAAAAAATTGTGTAGACAATTATAATTGAGAATATATTGTATTATGTGTTGTTACAATCCAAGTGGGTGAAATGGCTCCAAATATGCATATAAAGAATAACTATTTCACTTCATCATTAATGAATGAGAACAACTTTTGTGTATTTATAGAATTTATGTGTTATCATTTACAACACAACTCCAATTTAATAGTTGGCACATCGAAAATTATAATGGAAAATATACTTGACTATGTAGTGTTAAGTTAATAATAGAATAATGAGGTAGATATTAGTTTTAAGAGTAAACCAGCATATATCTATTTAACTTTGGCTCTACCAATGCCTGGAGGGATCCTTTCTAGAGTGTTAACCTAAAGAGATTTGATCCCTCTTAACTCTTGGTAGAGCCAAAATTAAAATGGATCTATACTGGTAACTAATTGATCCAAGGAGAAGTTTAAAAGTTACTCCATCATTTCTGATATATCCTGCCCCATGCATAAACAATTCCATTATTTGGAATGAAAAATCTTTAAATTCATAATACAAAATTATTTTTTACTGCAAGTAAAATCTTTAAATTCATAATACAAAATTATATTTTACTGATGCACAAATATTTATCATTTAAAAAAATATTTTGTTAAAATAAAATAATGCATTGCTATATTTCTGCATTTTATTCCAATCCCTAAATACAAACATAATTTTGTAATTTAAAGAAGATTTCAAGAATAATTCCAAGTCATATTTGTGAAACATTTTCCTTTAAAAACTGGTAAGTTTCTATTGGTCAAATGGCAATACAACTAATAAAATGCATTCATATAGTCAGGCCTACCCCAGGATCCTGACAAAAGAAAGTCTACCACACGAATGATATTTTTACCAGTAATACAACACGCTAGGAGCAATAATAAGACACGGGACCTATTACCTGAGAATATCGAAAGAATGCTACAAGTTCAACCATTGATATTGAAATAGGTTTTTTTTGTAGATTTAAAAAGAGTTCGAACAGATCCATTGGTAGAATGAGGTCAGGCCATCAAAATCAACGGGACAGATTGCAATTATCAAAACCGTAACTTCTGGAAAACATTTCAAGCTAATGATTACAGATGCCAGTTATCATAACCATGACTTCTGGAAATCTTTTCAAGCTACTGGTTAAACTTCTTGCTATTATGAGAGTCTCTAGATGCACATCTTTTAAGGCCCGAAAGCTGGCACATGTAATAAATCCAATCCAAGATCAATCTTAATGTCCTTCCGGATCTTATTGAAAAACACGTAGCAAAACAAAATTATACCATCCAAAAGGTTTTTCCTTGGATCCCAAGGAATTTCACCAAAACAGTATGCCTGAATCTCAGAATATCGGGGCTCACCCCTACCATTGAAGATTGTATTCAGGCTTTCTCAAAAGAAAGTTCATCAAAGGCTTGCTTTTGTAACATCGGAGACATTATCAGAAGGAAAGCAACATTTGAAAAAGTTCATGAGAAGGTCTTTGTCTTTTGATTGATTTCAACTAAACTCTTTGGAGCTTTCAGGTGAATAAATATGTCCTAATCTTTCAAACGCCTAACCGAAAAATGCCAAAAATAATTAAGTATAGCATTGAATCAGAATTGTTACCCTGTTCAGAGAAAACGTTAGACAAACAAGAAAATAACTCTCGGTTGAAGGAAATCGTGTCACAGAATCAGATCTAATGGAATGTAAGGTCAAGGTGAAAAATCGATCTTAGCATCTTGCCCTTTACCCTGGACGATCTGGGGAAGAAAGCAAATTCTGAAAAACATTACATACTTAATCTGCAGATTTGTGATTACAAAGATGAGAGAGGAAACAGAAGAAAGAATTTGGCCATGGCACACCGAACATTAGTGTAGCATTTGGTGGGAATCTTAAAAAAAGTCCATATATGCCAAAGGAGACGGGGAATTCCATGCAATCTTCTATCGACCTCAAGGCAGAAAAGATTAGTTGGTTAACATGAAAGCCACCAAATACTTAGTGGTTATAATCAATAATATCAATCTAAGCAAAAATATTAGAACCAACCAAAGAAGAAAGATACAGAATTGGACGGGCTGGTAATTCGGTAACCTCTGAAACCAAAAAAGGAAAAGTGAGATGCCAAGTCAACAACATTTTTAAATGAAAAGACCCTTCAAAAGTGCGAATATTTTCAACTTAGAGAGTCTAAGCAACACAAAAAGAGTTATTTCGAATTCTACAGTTGGATCTTAGAAAATGCAACGCAAGCTGTTCAAGTAAGGATAAATGGCACACTGGGACTTATCAAAACTGCAATTGCACCTGCGAAATTTGGTTTCCAAATTATTGAAAAAGCAATATGTATTCTTAAATAGCCTATTTTCTCTTGGAATCAGCAATCACAAAAAATTGAAAAGATTACTTACCGTATTTCACATCAAATTCAGTATCTCTAGACTTTACCAGATCAACTACATCTACCTTCATCGTTCTTCTCATCAAACTATAAATGAAGCATGTAACTTTTGAAGTTATAAAAACAGGTTTAACTACAAAAGTCTAGTTATCTTTCACTTAAGTTTTCAAACACGACCATCCTCTGTTTTCTTTAGTATATTCCCCAAAAGACAGTAACCTTGAATCATTCAGGAATAGCAGTTGCTCAAGACTAATGCCATCTCAAAGCAGAACTGAGAATGCATTTTATTATGTGGGTTGTCACTCATAGTAACAAGTGCATAGAAGCTACTCCCAGTAACAACGAAATGTAGGGAAGCTAAATTACACCCTCAACAAGCTGGTTAGCCATACCCCAACCAAAATTAATTAAAAGTATATACCAGAGAATATGCCACGTAACTTTGGAATTATAATTCAAGTCTGAGTGGATGGAAAAAATAAAATGAAACCAGCCTTTCTGACAAAAATTAACCTCAAAAAATAAGACTTGCAGGAGCACTTGCAAGCTGTGTGAATCAGCCTAAGTTTGGAAGAAACAAAAATCTAGAGTCAACCCTCCATGGTCTTTTATTCAGCCATATCTAACTTCTGCGCTGCAGAAAGAACTTTAATCCTTGAAGTTTGATCTCAAGAATACCGCCTTCAAACTAGCTCAATTTGTTCAACTCCTTGAGTTCCACAGCAGGGGGGGTAACTCCACCAGTAGTCGGCCTGTTAAATAAAAGTGCACAAGTTATACATCGCATTGTAAAGGCCTTCCTTCTGGAAGGCGCAAGACAAAGAAAGAACAAAATGCTACTGAACAGTGATTTGTTTATTTTTCATAGCCTTTTAGAGCAGTATAGTGTCATTAACAGTGTAAGATAATAAAACAAAAATAACCACATCAAATGAAAATTAGACCATAAAATGATTCAGGCTTCCCAAAAGAAGTCAGTAGCTTGTATATGTCAAAACACATGAAATGCAAACCTTATTCAAGAATCAATACATGGTTTTTGCCCAACATCCAAAGCATAAACACTTCAAAAAGTACCCCTACAGTAATTCAACAACAAGAACAGTGTTTTCACTTCTACAAGGAAAGAGAACTTACAGGCCAACGAACACCTTGAAAGCATCATAGATACCCCATTGTGCTCCAGTAAGTGTTCCAATCATAACAATACGTAAAGGAAGACCCCGAGTAAAGAGACCAACAACACCCATCTTCTTCACAGCCTGATGACCACAAACAAACATTACTTGGTTGTCATAGAGCGACTAAGCATCCATGGTAGTGTAAGTACTACAAACCACCCAATATACATACCAGGACTACACACAAATGTAAACTAACTGTAATAAAATCTGAAAATGTGTTCATAGCTTACATCTCAGCCTTCAGGACTACACACAAATGTAAACTAACTGTAATAAAATCTGAAAATGTGTTCATCGCTTACATCTCCCACGGTAGCATCCTTGGCATTGTTTAGGAAAGAAACCAGGTTGTCAGCAGGGTGAGAAACAATTGCACAAAAGACACCAGCAACGTATCCTGCCGCAAAACTCACTCCCAGCTGTAGAGGTTTGCTACATTGGTCCTTGGGGATGGGGACTGCATGCTTGTAGATCAACTCTACTATGGTTTCAAAGGATGCAAACTTCATCATGGTGTCTGCAACAACACACGACACCACTATTAGTCACGAAAATACAGTTACTATAACTTAGAGTCATAAAATGCCACTGAAGATTAGAAAACATTAAAAGGGAAATTTCCTCATAAAACATTCAACGGATCCAAATTTAAGTGCTTCCATTGGCTCATCGATAATTAATTAAACAAACTGGACATGAAAATAGAGCAAGAAAATAATTTAACGTAAAAAAACGGTGCTAGAACAGTTTCATGGGATATACTTTAAACAAGAAGTCAAAAGGACGGTTCATCAGACTCGTCACTTGAGAAATAAAATGAATTGGTTAAGAATGCTCCAAAAGGGAGAAGAGAAAACGCAAACCCTGGCAAGTGGCAAAAAGATTGCTAGTATATACCTACATTGAGCAGACAAAAGCCCAAAGAGTAGAATTAAAATGCATATCATGGAGATGAGATAAATTATGGGAGACTAGCCTATAACGCTTGGAATGGTACTAGACTTGTAAGTGATTATTTTTGTTTATGTCAATGATAGGATGCTAGAGGATCTTTTTGGTAAAAACAGTTTTACTCTATTGAACAGTATGTTCCAGGAAGTCATTGAGGAAGATATATAGAATATCTTTTTGGTAGAAACAGTTTTACTATATTGAACAGTATGTTCCAGGAAGTCATTGAAGAAGATATAAATTAAACTTCATTTTAAAATTGTACTGAATATCAGCAGGCATCTACAAAATGTAATTTTGTTATCCTCAATAAAATTACGAATTTGTTTCTGCAGAAAAATAAGAAAAATAAGGATACAACATATCTGCGCCAGCATACCTCAAAATGTAAGTGATTTTGAGTACGGCAAAAAGGAATGTTGATAAGCTGGCTCATTAGAACTGGCAAACAAGCGTAACTCAATATGTAAGTGATTTTGAGTACGGCAAAAAGGTATGTTGATAAGCTGGGTCATTAGAACTAGCAAACAAGCGTAACTTAATATAACTTAATATGTAAGTGATTTTGAGTACGGAAAAAAGGTATGTTGATAAGCTGGGTCATTAGAACTAGCAAACCAAAGTGAAGATATAGACACATTGTCATGTACAAATGAATACTTAAAAGTGTTCAGTAGTACTGAAAATAAAGAATGGATCTTTAAAAGAGTGATGTGCTTCCTCAACAGAGCAAAACTATACATGAAATATTAGGCAGTGGGATTTTCATTTATCCAACAAAATGAAATACCATCTTCAACTCCGATATGTATTAGCTTATGCACACACTCACTAGATATCGGTAAGTGTTTGAAGAAACAAAAATACATAATAGAAGAATATATTAGATCTACGGACATAATATATGATTCTGTATGCAATGCGTTGCCTTAATACCATTGACCCAGACAAACTGCGACAGAGAAAATAATTTTCCAACTGTGGATCAAGAACAGTAGCAGAGAGTGGACCATAAAGGCCCTCCCCTCTAAATGAAGGTTTTGCCACCTGATGAGAGTGTGAGAAAGTACCAACAATATAAACAAAGAACATTCAAATCGTGTAAGGCTTAAGCTAAGCAATAAGCAATAGAAGAATGAAGATGGCAACAGTCAGGGAGCAAGGGACCAAACAGATGACAAGTATGAGTTCCTAAATAATGTGGGGAAAGAAATGAATATTGATTCCAATCAAGAAAAAAGATGTCGAGGAAGAGGAGATTCAGTCTGATTTAAAGAAATGGTCAGATGGAGAAAGAGGAAAGTTTAGAGAAGGTCCAAATAGCAGGAGGAAATTACACCGAGAAAGTGGAATGGAGGAGGAAAAAAACAGCATAAAACAAAGAACAGTTAAAAATCAAAAGAAAAACAGACTCGAAGCGAGATGGGGAACTTAAAAAGTGAATAACATGCCACTAGCAAAGCACACTTAGGAAGTGATAAGAGAAGATGGAATAAGAGAAACGGCTGTTGCTGAGGAAGTGGATCAAAAGAAAGAAAATATAAATGACAGAAATAACTAGGTAGAGGAACATGGAGTTTGGCAAAGATAGTCAACTCAAATGAAGAAGTATTACTAAACAATATCTATGCCTCCTGGCAATCAAGGGAGAAAGTTATATTGGGATCCAGTAGAAGCTCTAGAAGAGGGGTGGAAGTTGTGTATGAGATGATAAGGGAATATAGCAACTCAATTCTACATCTAGAGGGGGAAAAAAGGAAGAAATAAGACATTGGTATAGAGAATCCAACCCCTTGTTGGCAATTATATTCAGAAAGCAAACATGATAGATTCCAAGGAAAGACCAAATGGATGTTGGTGCAATTCAGACTTGACCTCTATTCAAGGCAAGCCAAGGCAACTAACGGACTTTTAGCATTCACCTGGTTGTAGAGGAGATAATTTCGAGCGTGCCTCTATTCACAAGGGGCATGCCTTGGGACACACCTGTCCAACGCAGAGTTACACTTAAACCCAAGTCTCACCAATTCAAAAGCAAAAATAAGTTGTGCTACAAGGAGAAGAATCAAATTTCTAGCACTGCCAGACTATATGTTGCTCAAAACTTGTAAAATGCCACCTTGAGTTTGATAAGATGCAGTTTAACTTATATACATCATATATGATGGATACTGATGAACATTGGCGGCAATAGAGTGCCAGAGACAGCCTAAAGTTAGGACTAAGATGTATTCCTAAGATAAAAATCTTAAATAAGAACATAAACATGAAAATACCTAGTTGGATATCTTAAGCAGGAATGTTACAGAAACATTAACAGGGAAAGGAAGGAGCGACAAGAGATATAGATGGTTATACACAACAAGGTTTAACAGCATAATGCCTTTTCAAGGAGAACGAGCTGTTGCATCAATTAGAAGTGTTGGAATACGAGGAAACTTTTCAGAAACAAGACTAAACTATGATAGCGAGCACAAATTTCCTCCACAAAATTGCAATCCAGGAGTAGCATAAAGGTAGATATATCAGGAAAAGAAAAGATACTTTCACAATTAGAGAACTAATCGTTTACCAAACATCATCCCAAAAAAACAAGACACAGTAAAAAAAGAGCTTTGACCCCTTACGAGCACAGAATATTATAATACTCTATAGAAAGCTTCAATATATGTATCTATCTATCGTCTGCCAATATATATAATGAAGAGAGGAACTGCAAAGATTTGGTACTTACAAGGAATTTGACGTCCCCAAAGTGGACCAATACCTTTGTACAGACTGCAATCAGAGGAAACACAATAGCGTTTCATAAACTCTCCATGAGATTTTATTCAAAGTTCATAGAAAATATGTAATAAAGGGGACAGAACTCACCCAAGAACTCCTTCTGATCTGACAAACTTTGGAAGCCCATCAGATAATCCTTTCGCAAAGCCAGGTTGTGTTTGTACTCTAACTTTTACAGCCTCGAAAGGACAAAGGGCAATATCAGCAATAAATTCTGCGGATGCAGATCCTGCCAAGTAGATCAGTGTCTTGTATTTGGCAGCAAACTCGGGCCCTGCAATGTCTGAGTAGTACTTCTTGAAGAACTCATAAAAACCAAACTTGCAAGCACCCTGAGCACTGTATCCAAGAAGTGTTGGCACCCAGCCTCTGAAAAAACCCTTTGCTCCTTGTTCTTTAAGCAAAACACCAAATCCAGTCGAGATGCTCTTGTACTTTACAGGGTCAATCTAAAGGTAACAACAAGACAACCAGAAGAGACGAAATATTAAACTTTGTTGGAAAACAGTAAAATTTAGAATCAAGTGAAAGTCGGGGATGAAAAAATGTAAAGATAAGTCTATCTTATTACTTATGAAAGAAAAAACATATTGAAGTCAGTAGAACTTCGAGAAGTAGAGGTCATATCTTATCCTCAAGTCCAGATTCCAGGAATATTTATTTTGGTCAATAATAATTTCTATAGTCATGTGGAACTCTTAAATACAGCTAGGAATAAGATTCTTCTTTTGCAGGATACATATTACAGACAGTTCAAAATCTCACTTGAATCAAGTTTTTTGTTTACAAAAATATTCAGTTGCCAGAAAATGATAGAGAAATGACGTGTAGGCTACTTGATTTTATAATTTTGACCAATCATTAGAAAACAGAAAAATATTCATGCGTCCAAAAATAATCTATTAATGCAAGGCTTGTTGAGCATCCACGTCATCCAAGTCTTCAATGAAAGAAAAGAAGATCGATGATCCAAATGGGGATCCTGTTTCAGGAGTTCGCTGAAAAATTAGAATGCCTATTTGCCAATAAGTACATTGAAAAAACTATTCAGGTGTTTGTTCACTGGTTCTTGAGTTGATATCCTTTAAACAATTTGTGATTTTCTCTTTCCCAACAAAAAGTAGGTTACACAAGACTGAAAACAGTTTTACTGAGATAAAAGAATCAAAACGAATAATTGGAAAACAGAAGCATATATAATTAAATCTGCTTGGCCAAGTGGTTGAGATGTGGCATCACCCTGCAAAAGTCCCAGACTCAAACCTCAGCGGGCTTAGAGCCCTATTTGAAATTTGCCTAACGCTTTTAAGAAATTCCAAGCTGTATAGAAATTATTAGAACGACCAAATGTTTAACATAGATTCAACTCAAAAAACAAGTAGATGGCAAAAGCCAAATTAAATCTTATGTTTGAAATCTTAAGATAAAAGAATCAAAGCAGATAACTGGAGACTTCAAAAAAAATTAACAAATGCATATGTACTAAAACAAATCTTGAGTCTCCCTAATCAAGTGGTTGAAATGGGGAATCAGCATGCATGAGATGAAGATCCAGGTTCAAGCCTCGGCAAACTTAGATCCCTATTTGAAATGAATTTTCCAAGATGCATAGACATTATCAGAAACAGAATATGCTTGACACCGATTTCAATAGACATCGAGATGAATAGAAATAAATCAGTGTCCAGAAAAGCAAATTAAACTCAACAAACAAAAAGTAACAAGGGCCGCATTAAGGGATACGCTCAGAATTCTAACATATATTAACGGATGCCCACAGGCCTAAAATTTAATAAAGGTTTCACTAAGATGAAAAATTCAAAACAGATAATCAAAAACCAAAAAATAGCTTAAACGATGCCTGTACAGCTAAAACAGATCTTGAATCTGTCTTGTCGAGTGAATGAGAAGCCACGTCAACAGGGGGGAAAATCCGAGATTCAAACATTGGCAGGCTTAGAACCCTATTCAAGATGGATTGTCCAAATCTGACCAGGTCTCCACGTTCACGCGGGCCCCTATTAAAGTGGGTTGAGGTTCATAGATAGGCCATGACGAGCAAAAGCATTTCTAAATGAATTAATAAAGATTTTGGGATTGCTTGTGGCTAGTTGGCAATCAAGGTAGAGGTCAAATGTTCAAATCTAATAATAAAGCTCCGGTTTAATGTTAAAAATTAAAATAGATGATTTTAACATATTATGCTTCAAAGTTCCAACATATCAAACAAAAACAATTACCTTTCAAAACTATATAAAATACAAATCCCGCAAGAGAATTTCGCACTACATGGTTAAAACATTAGCGCATACCTTGCAGCTATAGATAAGGAAAAATAGATTCAAACCCATCAACAAGAATAAAACCGATTTAACAGATAACCAACTGCAAGAAATTGATTTGATACCCCACAAGATGAATAAAACCAAACTTTAAGAGGCACCCAGAGCAGAGATTTTTTTGAATGCCAAATGAGCAAAAGAGATCTGTTTAGGAAACCGACCTGCATATTACATTTGACGAGATCCAGAGGGGTTACGCCCGTGTGGGTAATACCACAACTGAGAATGCCTCCCATGGTACAGGCTGCATAGAAGGCCGGGGAATACATGGCGATCTTCCCTGGCTCGCTGGGCGCCGGCACAACAAATGCCTTTGGAGCATTGACTTTGGCAGTTGCATTTTCTGCAGAACTCCTGGCGCTGTTGCGATTCAACAGAGGATTCCTGCTTCTGTTTAGAAGGGTCTCTGATACAAATGAGCCTCCTCTGAGATGGCTCAAAGAAGAAGAAGATGGGGAATAAAGAAAGCTTGGCAACAGAGATCGGCTGTCTTGCTCTGAAATCGCCATGGCCATGGAGTCGATAGATCGATGTGTAACACAGAGATGAATCGAATACACCGGAGAGATAAACGGTTGCCTCTGCCCTCCTTCCTCCTTCCCTGTCAGTGGTTAGGTTTTAGAGAAGGCCTTCAGCGTTCAGGGTTGCCTCTTCTTATTTCTTATTTATTTATTATTATCATTAATCTCCTTTTTGTCCAAAGATATTGGAATATTCTCCCTATTTTTCTAGGTTTTTTTGGGGATTTTCAATTGGTTGTTTTTTAACTTGATTCCTTCTCGTTTTGGGGCTGCCCACCATTCATCCATGAGGTTGGCTACCCGTTGTTACACATCCAAAGGTCAATGCTCTTCAATAACGTGGGGAATCGATTGATAAAGGGGTAAAATTATATGGTCGGTGCTGTCTCCAATAAGGGGCTGGTGGGGCTCCATCCATAAGGTGTGAAATACGTTTAGGAGGAATTTGAATATGGTGAGGAATATCATACCTTTTTCTTTTTTATAACCATCAATATTAAAATTAGATAATTTATATTTTAATTTCAATAAAAATATTTTATTCATAAATTAGATGATAATTTATATTTTTAATCTCAATAAAATCATTTTTAATTGTGAAAATTTGAGAAATAATAATATTTATATTCTGTCATAGTCGTTTTTTTGCTGAGGACGCTCTGGGCGATCAGCATGATTTGGGCGACTTGGACAAGACGAGGAGGAGCGCAGCTCCTTGAGGGCCGAGGCTGGACAAGCCCGTCCCAAACTTCAAACAATTAGAGGGGATGGCTGACTAATCGATTAGCTGCTGAAAGTGGTGGAGGCCCCTGAATCCATGCATTGAAGCTGGCCCGGAGTGGGTAGGGCATCAAGATGGTGGAGGAAGTAGGCGATTCCTTGCCTACCCAGTCAGAAGCCTTTGCTCGGCTAATCACCAATCATGCCAAGCGATCAGGCAAAAGAGAAGTGCCGAAATTTGTTAAGCGAATAGAAGATGTGCCGGAGGTAGCCCTTCCCCCGGAAGAAACGATCCAGGTTTCCCTGTCACTGGCAGATCGGGCTTTGATTGGGCAATTCACAGGGCTGTGGCCCTCACCCAAAACCACCGATAGCTGGGTTCAAAGGAACTGGCGACCGCTAATATCCAAAAACGTGGCCTCCTACGCCATCGGAATGGGATACTTCCTCTTTGACTTCGAATCCAAAGACGACAAAGACTTAATCTTCAGGAATGGGCCCTACTTCATGGGGCCGCAAGGTCTTTACCTCAACGGATGGTCGCCGGACTTCGATCCGGAAGCCGATACCCCCAAAGCTGTCCCAGTCTGGGTCAGACTGCCTAGTCTACCTATGCACTGTTGGAATCCCAAATCCCTACATGCTATAGGGGACGCACTGGGAAAATATATGGACATGGCCAGCCCAAAGGACCAATATGCATGCGCCCGCATATGTGTGGAGGTCGACCTCGAAGCTGGACTGCCAGAAGCTATAAACCTCACGGTGGGGAACTGGTCTCACATTCAGAAACTGGACTACGAACAACTTCCCTTTAAGTGCAGAGGTTGCCATGAGTACGGGCACTTCATCCGAAACTGCCCTAAAACTCCGGAAAGCCAGCAGGAGAAGGGGGAAGGATGGCATAGGGTGAACAGATCCAGATCTAAAAACCAAACTGGTGGGGGCCCTAAGAAAGGTGAGGGGAGTGGCCCAACCAAAAAACCCCAAGAGCGTCCAAGATCTACAGAATTAGTGGAAGCAAGGGAGGAACCCATAGAAACAGAAGACAGATCTAGCCCCGAAAAGAGCAAGGAGCCGGAAACAGTCATCTCAAACCAAGGGAGAGACAATGAGGAAGACACAGCGAAAACTAAAGCAGGAGAGAGTCAGTGTAAATCTGATGAAGAATCAGACTCAGAAGAGGACGACGAGGAAGAAGGGGAAATTGAAATAACAACCCCAAGAATGACCAAGACAAAAGGAAGGAAATCAAGAAAAGAAGTACGGGAGCAAGCAACATACAAGGATAAGCTGCAAGGATCCCAGCTAACCTTGGAAAAGCTGTTGAAAAACCCAAGAAACACCCGCCAACATGGGCATGCCTTGAAAGGGATGCCTACGGCTCCCAAAAGTAAGTAATGAAGACTATTTCCTGGAACTGCAGAGGGCTCAGTAGCAAAGGCAAGGAAGAAGCTATGCTAGATCTAGTCTCTCTCCACCATCCGGACATTCTGCTGATTCAGGAAACCAAGCTGGAGGAGACAGCATTCCTCCAAACCAGTAAAAAATTTTGGAAAAAAAAAGGTGTTGCTGCTTTAAGCTCCAGAGGAGCATCCGGGGGTATAGGAACCCTATGGGATGACAGAAAATTTGAAGCTATGGTCATCAAAAACAACACTCATTGGATCCTTACAGTGCTGAAGCAAAAAGACACAAACTCTCTGGTAAGTATAATTAACATTTATGCCCCTAATTCTTATGGCGAAAAAATAAACTGCTGGAATCTTCTCCGTGAAGAACGAAATAATCTGCAGGGTAATGTCATTTTGGCCGGGGATCTAAATCTCATTCTCAGCCAGAATGAAAAAAGAGGGGGCTCTAGCCCCACATACCCTATCAAAGACATAGTGGAAGACATCATTATGACCTGGGACCTCATTGATATCAAGCCATCTACAGGGAAATACACCTGGACCAATAGGAGGTTTGGGCCCGGGCACATTGCGGCCAGACTTGATCGATTCTTAGTTCAGGATAACTTCCTTCTGCAAGGCCTGATTATATCCTCCAAAATCCTCTCCTTCGGAGGCTCCGACCATAAGCCTATCCTTCTGGAAATGGTGCAAGAAAAAAACTTGGGACCCATACCATTTAGATTTAACTCCATGTGGGCCAAGCGTGATGAATTCCTTCAGATTGTAGCAGACTCTTGGGCCCATCCGGTCACCGGATCTCCCTTCTTTGTATGGGAGGAGAAGCTGAGGAGGCTCAAAAAAACATTGAAACGTTGGTCTAAGTCGCTCCCAAATCCAAACACTGCCAAGATTCAAGCTGCCCACGAGCTGGAATCGCACCAGGCAGATATGGAGGATAAAGATGTGACTTTAAATGACATACAAAAAGAGACAACGCTGCAGCTGAACCTTCACGTGGCGTGCAGAGAGGAGGCTGAATGGTGGCACCTCAAATCCAGATGCAAATGGTTGAGGGATGGTGACAGAAATTCAAGTTTCTTCCACAAATTGACTGAGGTCAGGAAAAATCAGAATAACGTCTGTGAGATTCAGCTCAGTGATAAGATAATCAGCCAATTTGATGAAATTAAAGCTGAAGCCACTAACTATTTCAGCGACCTGTTCACTGAACATCCTATCTCCAGCGACGGCCAGCTTTTGAATCTTGTCCCCAATTCTATAAAGAGTAGTGACAAGGACCACCTGAACCAAGTCATCACGCTGGAGGAGATTAAAGACACTGTAGATAACATGGAGGAGGATAGGTCACCAGGACCAGACGGTTATAATGTGAACTTCATATCTATCTGCTGGGACATAGTTAAAAAAGATTTACTTAAAATGATTAGAAAGTCTCAGAGCTGTAATAAGATCGGAGGAAGTACGAATTCAGCCTTCTTGGCCCTCATACCAAAGGAGAAAGATACTAAGACCTTTGACAGGTTCAGGCCAATTTCATTGTGTAACATAGGGTATAAAATCATTACTAAGCTCATGGCTACAAGATTAAAGCACATTCTGCCAGCCATTGTCCCGGAGAATCAGGGTGGATTCATCAAAGGATGGAAAATATGGGATAATATCATCTTAGTGCAAGAAGCCATCCACTCTAGTCTGAAGAATGGAGACAAAGGAATGGCGGTGAAATTAGACCTGGCAAATGCTTTTGACAGAGTTAGCCATTCATTCCTCCTTCAGGTAAAGTTCAGATTCGATTTTGATCCCAAATTTGTCTCTTGGGTCAAGGCTTGTATCAGCAAGCCTTGGATTGCTCCCCTCATTAACGGAAGAGCTGCCCCTTTTTTCCAAGCTACGAGAGGCCTAAGGCAAGGATGCCCGCTCTCACCCCTACTCTACGCCATTTAGGCCTCGGTACTCAGTTTCCAATTGGAACACGCTAGACTAGAGCAGGAGCTGCCAGGCATAAGGCTGGCCAGAGGAGTCAAAGATATTAACCACTCTCAGTTTGCCGACGATACTATTTTAATGGGAGGTGCCAACCAGATCATAGCTCGCCGATTCAAAGTTGAATTGAACCGTTACTGCCAAGCCTCTGGAAGTAAAATTAATCTCAAGAAGAGTCAGATCTTTGGATGGAACATTAACCCGAGGGAAATGTCAGATATAGCCAGAATCCTAAATATGAACGGAGCTGTAAGTTGGGACTCATTCAAATACCTAGGGGTGCCTATTGTTAAAACAAAATCCAAGTCCTCGGACTGGAACCCCATAGTGGAAAAAATAAAAAATAAAATATCAGGTTGGGGGACTGCTTGGCTGAATCTAGCGGGGAAGGTTGTTCTAATTAAAGTTGTCCTGAACAGCTACTTGCTCTACCAATGCTCTTTGCTTCTAGCACCGGGCAAAATCATAAACCAAATTGAGGTATTATTGAAATCCTTTTTCTAGAATGGTGGGAACAACGGAGGAGGTAAAAAGTATGCTCTGGTAAGCTGGAAAACCGTTAAGCTGCCCATAAATGAGGGAGGTCTTCAAATCAGGGACCTCAATTATCAAAACTTGGCCATTGGGGCCAAATTACTTTGGAATATGCTAAATTCTAAGCCAAACTGGTGTAGTCGGGCTCTTAAAATCAAATATTTTCCAGGGTCAAGGCTTAGATGCCTGGAAGGAGACCACGTGAAGAAACAGGGGTCCCCCATCTTCAAGTTGTACAAAAAATCACTGTCTCATTTTATCAAAAACTTATATTGGATACCGGGTAATGGAAAAGACATAAACTTCTGGAAGGATTCAATCCTTGGTAAGCTCCCTCCACGCCTACCTCGTTTGCAATCATGGATGGAGGCGAGAGCACTGTCAACGCTTTGGAGCATTTCAGATTGGGAGGTGAACTATCCAAATCGCTGGATATCATGGGTAATGTCAGACTGTCTAGAAGCGCTGGAAAATGATAAAATGAAGTTGATCAATCACCTGGCCGAGATAGCTCCGATTTCCAAATCCTTGAAAGATAGACGTGGCTGGGGAAATCGAAATGGCAATTATACAACCGATGAGGGGTATAACGTGTTTGCAGCAACTTATATGGTGCCAGCGAATCCAACAATTTGGAATCACAATTGGAACAACAGAACGTTGCCCAAAATTGATGTGTTCACGTGGACATTGATTCACCAAAGACTGCTGACTGGAGAGAATCTGGAGAAAAGGGGGATAGCAGGCCCTTTCAGATGCCCTCTTTGTGCTGTAAACTCAAAGTCTATTTCTCATCTCTTCTTCAACTGCCCATATTCTGTTTCAATCTGGAAGGAAGTAATGCTGAATGAAGAAGATGGGTTTCACTGGAATGGAAACAATCAGGAATTCTTCATCAATTGGGAAAAAATGTACAAAGGCGAGCTGGGGGAAAAAAAAAGGTGTGAGAGCCTGCTGGCTGAAATTGTCTAAAATTGTTTGCTAGTGCATCTGGTTAGAAAGAAATCGGAGAATTTTTCAGAATAGGAGCCAACCAGCGTGGAAGGTAACTGTCAAAATCAATGCTCTTTTAGGTGAGGTGGTAAGAAGCACCACGATTCCGTATAATAAAGCCGAGCTAACAGAAAAAGAAAAAAAATGGATGCAAAGTTTCAATATTCAGGAAAATAACAGCATAACCATCAAAAAATTGGAGAATTGGGAAATCAGAATGGACAAATCCCAATTCGAAAACTAGTTAAGAGAAAGAAAGATATTCAAACTGTTCTTTGATGGAGCTTCAAAAGGGAATCCGGGGAAAGCGGGAGGAGGAGGAGTTGTCATAAACCCCACAGGGAAAGTGGAAATCGAATACTCCTGGAACATCGGACACGAGTCTAATAATATGGCAGAAGCACATGGGCTTTGGCAAGGCCTTAAGCAGGTGCAAAAAGTAGGAGCGGATGAAGCTGTGGTTATCGGAGATTCGAGGCTAATTATCCAAGCAGTGAGCGGAGGAAGAAGGAGCAAAAATGAGAGGATGGAAAGACTGTTAAAAAGAATCAGATATATGATCAAAAGGTTCAGGAAGATTGAATTCTTTTATGTTCTCAGGGAGCTTAATATGAGGGCGGACAAAGCAACTAATAAATTCATAGATATAGGGTGCTATGAACTCAAGGTTAATTCAAAGATAAGTCTGGAAATTCCACCATAACTTGCCTTTTGTCTAAGGATGGGGAGTTTGAGCAGATCTCTGTATTCTTGATCAGCGTCTTTAAGCTGAATCTCTCATATTAATATAACCGTTTTTGTTAAAAAAAAAATTATTTATATTCAAAAAGTTTTGAATTGTGTTTACTGTCGAAAATATGTTCATTGATGAGAAATCAAATTTCAATTGTGTTGATAAGACGATTGTTTGTATACTCGGATGTGGGTGCTAATGTTGGACAAAGGACACACAAGACGTTTACGTGTCATTTGACGGCGCACTAAACTTACCTTAAATGGTGACGGCACTCCCCAAATCATCGACAGTTGGAGCATTAATCGTTACTACCCCCACTTTGATGAGAGGTGATAGCCTTCGAGTCACTTTGATCCTCATGCTCAAGATTATGGCAATCCGCGCGAACTGTAATCAAATCATCATCAAAGGGAGTTTAATGTTGTATTAGCATGGAAATTCCTCCATTTCATCCCCAATCCTTTGGGCACTGCAACACACATAGTTGGCATTCTGGTGTCTTTGGTGAGTGTCTGCAGAACTCGGTCAAAGTAGTTGAATTCGACTCTCAAAGCCCCCCTTAGATCTCTCAAAGCCTGGTATTTGAATTCTTCAAGGCCTATAGTCCATATAAACATGTCTCACAAACCGAGAGCCACTCTGCGCCATGGGAGAGGGGGGCAAGGGAGCGCCAACGAGAGAGCTAGGACTCTCTCGACGATTTTCAACACGGAGGGCTTTGATGTGGAAATCCTTGAACACCTACGCCAACTCATGAACAAGTGGGAGGATGAACTCTTTGTCACCCCTTCTGTAGTAAATCGAACGGTCCTACGCGGACATAATTTATGGGTTGTAACAAATATTTTGTCTAGGCTCATCCTTCATCTCACGGGCATCTAGAATGTTGTTCCTGATCCTCCTCTGGCTCCTCCCAATGCTCCAATTGCTTCAAAGCCTGTGATTCCTCTGTCTCCGACCCACGCTTTTGTAGCTCGGACAGGAAAAGCAGCCACCACCCTCCACTCAGAGTTCAAGAAGATTGAGTCGCTCCCGGTCAAGAAGGGCTCCTCCAGCTCCACTTTCGGCACTTCGGGTAGTGATGACGACACTAACAACAACTCCAAGAGTCCTGAAGTTGAAGGTAGTAAAAGCATCTCATCCCCGCCGAGTCCCCCTACTGATAGTAACCAGTAGCCGAAGACCCTCTCACATATTGGCTTTGGCTTCGGTGTACCATTGAGGAGGAGCATCCCTCCAAGCATTGAGTTTCAAGTTCCATTGGTTTTTTGTTCATGGACAATCTAGATTTAAGCAGTTATAGATCTTGCTTGCAGTTTCATAGGTCTACTTTTTGTTTAAAACTGTCTTGTATGATCTGTTTTCCCTACCCAAGGGAGGATCTTTTAGACGTTCTGAGCCTGATTTCTCGACAAGGGAAGACTTATACTTTCACTCTATCGCTGTCAGTTCACATAACTACTACGATGACATGTATCTTTATTTGTACTTTTACTACACATCAATAGATTAGACTTTGAACTTACCAAGAAAAAAAGATGGTTTATATCAACATTCATAATAATAATTTATTTTGAAAGTTGCAACTTAGCGAAACGCCAAATTATACATGAGACCAGTTTGTTTGTGAAATGATGCACCATCTTCATATAATGATCTAAATATTTAGTTTAAAGAGGTGTACACACCATATAATGAAGAAGTTGTTTTACTTTTCTTTCTTACATCAACATCAAGTTATCCATCGGCTCATCAAAAGTGGGGATTAATCTTTTTCTACCTATCTAAGAATAATGAAGTAGTATCTAAGAATAATGGAGCAATGAGGCCTTTTGAGACCAAGGAACCTCTATGTCCTTGGGTATTTTTGAGACCAAGGAACCTTTATGGCCTTAGACATTTATCATTGGCTTAATATACTTTAGTCTTAAACTCGTGACCTCCCGAAACCCCAAAGAACCAGTGGACATTAGGTAAACCGCTTGCCTATAAAACTAAGCCCACAAACTTGTTATGTTATGATTGGAGTAAGCTAATATTGTATCAAACCAACATGTTTTCTTCACACAATTTTGATAAGAATCTCGCAAATTTTTAAGTATAACCATAGTTTCATTATGATCCAAGCTTTGTGCATAGAGAAACTATATCACTCAGCGTTTTTCCTAATTTTCGTTATGATCCAAGCTTTGTGCATGGAGAAACTATGTCACTCGGCCTTTTCCCTAATTGAATCAAATCCTCATAAAAACAACACAAGTCTTAAATTGATGGAAACTCTAGATTCATTTAGTGTTGAATTATGATTGTTGGAGGGGAGTTTACTATAGTATTAAAGAGCTTATATCATCATGTTATCTATCATTTTAATATGTTATTTTTTCTTTGAAAAACATCTTTACACTTAAATAATTATATCAATAATTGAAATGGTCCTTTTGATTAAGTGTATGTGTATATATTGGAAATGTGGCATATAAAAATTTACTATAGACTTTTGGTTATGTTATCATGTTATGAGGAATGTTTTTACTTTTTCAAAATTATATAGCTTCGTGTAGACTTACTCAAATAATTTTGAAGTAAATTCTTTATATTAATAAAAGCTTGATTGTCTCATTGTCAGCTATTAAACTAAACACCTAAATGTTAAGAATAATAACAAATCAATCCTAGATGCGGGTGATTTACAGTTTAAAGGAGAAACGGGCATGACGGTTGGGGCATCCAGCTGCCCCCCGATGTCACTTCCTTGATATCACCTCGCTCGCCATTAATGTACAGGTTGGCCTCCATTTCACAAGGCGCGATTTCCAAACTCTTCATGGGATGTGACCCTCCCGTCGTCACCCTGTACTCCACCTACGTCTGCAACATCATTGCCATCTTTAATTCTCCTATGGAAACACATTTTCAGGTTCTTGTTAAGGATTGTTTGTTCCTCATTCCACCCTCCACCTACCCGCCTTTGTTCATCCCTATGAAGTCTGGACACCCTGCCATTCTGGAAGCGACTGAAATTTGCCACAGATCTTAACCTTCCGCTCTCATCTCTCCCATCATTTCACAGGCGCCGCACCTTTCCGCATTACCTGCACATAGCACTATGTCACGCATATATCGTGCTACACCCAGACGTGGTCATGCAGGCCGAGGCAACAGTAATAAGCATGCCACCATATTCAATGCCCAAGCCAGTTCGGAAGGATACGAATTGGAAATCCCTGGCCCCCTCTGTCTTATGCTCCATGACTGGGAAGATGAACTTACAGGCTCTCACACAACAACCAACATGACCATTGAGCGCAAGCGCAATTACTGGGTCATGAAAAACCTTCTTGCATGTCTTCTCCTTCGCTCTACCGCCCCCCAACTTACTCCTCTAGCTCCTTTTGTTACCCTACATGTCGCTCCCCACGTTAATCCCTCGGTTGCGCCCATGGATATCGAGCACCAACCGCCCCTCCCCAGAGGAACATTGTCGACACTAAGCATGGTAAAACCGCCCTCAACGTTGCAACGAACTACAGGAAAATCGAGCCTCTTCCCGTTAAGGGAAATCTCTACAATAATGAAGAGGAGACCGGCAACGACGACGCTTCCAGCAGCGAGGGTGGGAGTCCAGGCAACAACGATGAGCAAGGTTCCACAAAGCCACCTAATTCCACTGCGCGAAGCCAACCAGGTTCTCAGCTAGGCTTCGATTTCGGGACTCCAATTGAGGAGGAGCCTTACTCAAAGCCTTAGTCCATGTTTATGAATTATGCACTCTTTTTTTATTGAGCTTCCGAGGTTTCAGATTTCCATGCTCATTACCATACTGTTTTATTAGTTTTATATCTACAAACTCTATAAGCCCCACACTTCTATGATACGTTTTCCCTCTCACATGGAGGATCTCTTAGACTGTGAGAGTCTAAATTCCCTTCGAAAACATGTTGTCTTTCTTTTTTGTTACTCTATGCTTGCAGAACAAACTCTCTAAATTGTATTTTTGTTTGTATTATTACTTTATTTCAATAAAATAGTTCATGAACATAAAAAAAAACAATCAAGTCAATTATATATTCCATTACATTTAAAATGACTTTTTAATACTTTGCATGAGAATTTTAATTTTATTTTTCATTTATTAAATATAAATATTTTTATTTTATTTTTTATTTATATAATATATATATATATATATATATATATATATTTAATATAAAAAATTATAAGAAAGGGAATTTTTATTTTCACGTATAAATAAAATAATATAACTTCATGGTCAAAATGGTCGACCAGATCCACCCATCCTTCTAGAAAAATGTGAAAAGCATTTAGCTTTTCGATGCAGTGTGAACGAGATAGTTTTTTTAGATGGAAAGATCCACGGGAAACCCAGCAATACTTCCCCACATTTGTGGATGGTAGAGGTGGTAAACCGTCGGCCATCCTAGCAAAAGGCCTAACCCCAGAGGACTCAAGGCTCGAACCCGTGACCTCCCCCGAACCGAGAGAGTGTGCGCACGTCTTACCAATTGAGCTAACCCTTGGGGCTAATGTGAATGAGGTAGTTATGCAATTGGTTTCAAAGATTTTTTCAATTATGCAACTGGATTAATGACGTAGTAATGGGCAAAAAATACTCTACATGTTGTAGAGCATTAAATGCGACGGCGGTTGCACTATCCGCCGTCGGATCCTTTCTTAAATGCGACGGCGGTTGCACTGTCCGCCGTCGGATCCTTTTTCTACAGCATGAAGAGTATCTGTCGCCGTAGTAATGTGGCAAGTTCTCACTCGGGAAAGCTCGTTGCGCATTTCACTCCATGAACATATCATACGTAGCCAGACTCATGTAATACGTGACCTTTTACGAATCGAATCTACGTTATCCATGATTTTTAAAAATCGAAGATCCAACTTTTTCAAGGTAAGATTGTTAAGAAGTTTATTTGGGTTATTAGTCCTTAATAATAATTATGAGTTGGCAATGTTTTGAAATTTAGGTGATTTTTTTTTAATATATATTTTATTTATTTTAAATATTTTTAAATCATATTACGTATAAAAATGGATATTGGTGGCATAATATTAATGAGTGCAAAGAAGTTACTTTTAAATCATAATTTATACTTGATTAATCTTTTTGTTTTAATTTTAATTTTATCTTTTAAATTTTTATTTTAAAAAATAAATGCATTATATTTAATAATATATATGATTTTCTTCGGATGGATGCGTAAGCTACATCGACAGCGTGGGGTGCCTTGGCCTGTGTGCCAGACGCATGGCACCATGTATGTTGGAGCTACTACAATGCTCACATCGCCCCCCAGTTCTTTTGTGTGGATGGGTGAGAAGATCTTGTCTCCGCCCTTGTCTTAGGTTGGCCCCTGCTGGGAGCGGTTCCATCACATTCATTATGGGTTTAATGAGATTTGATACACGGTTAATGCAGGTTCAGAGAGGCGTCATTAAGCGGAAGGCCATGGACGAGCATGGCATTATCACTTGTGGAGTGGTTGTGGGTTATTCTGAGAGGCCTGGTGTTCTGTTCTGGTTTGTTGTTCTCATGTTCGTTGGGATTCTCCAGTGATCTGACGCTCCTGCAGGGATGACCATTTTCGCAGGCACACTCGGTGGTAGTCTGGTTCAACACCATCTCTCGACGCCACGTGATATTCAGTTCCACCACCCCATTTCGCAACACCCAGGTACCTGGTTCCTCAACATGTCTAGGCAGCGCGACACACCTAGACGGGGCAGCAGCGGAAGGGGGAAGTCCCATCGCGGACTTAACGTTCAGGTGGAGGAAGGCTATTGGGTAAACATCTCAATGCCTGTTAGAGTCCTCATTGACGACTGGGAAGGGAGAGTGGTCAATCAACGCCTGACCACAGGGCATGGTGGTAGCAAAATCAACCATTATTGGTTGTTCAAGAATATGCTTGGAAACCACCTGCGACCTCCTCTGGTTAGGGCTAATACTGTATTTTTTATTCTTTCAGCTTAATTGAATTCACAGCTTTACAAAATATATATATATATAATTAATTTTATATATATATTTTTTCCATTTTTACTTCCTAAATGTAGATATCCAATCCAAACATTAAACTTAAAAACATAAAATTAATAAGTATACATAAAAATTCTTAAATTAGATAAAAGAACTTAAAGACATAGAATTAATAAGTTAAAGAAAATATTACTCAAGTCAAACAAGGATTCAAACCCACCTTAGTGTTCGCATTTTCATATACTATATTTGCTCCCGTTGGTCTATCATTATCACGTGAAATAATCACAACTGCACCAATTGGTTTAAACTAGCAATTGTACCTAGGGGTCCAATAAAGAACGCCGTGTTGCAAGCTAAGTTTCATACGACTGCATCACCTCTTATTTATATTTGCTGGATCTTTCAGCCCAATATCCCCTTGCAGATGATGATTCATTGGTCTATTCGGCTGGCTTTTCTGAATTGCGAAGGTGGTTCTCGACGTAACCTAAAAAAACCTAAGCAATCCAATGTTCTCTCAATCTTGAACGACTACTGGAATGCATTGAACTGTTAAATTCTTGGAATCCCTGGGAACCAATAGAAGACTCTCTTCCATCAAAATCCTATGGAGCTTAGCAACTGACAAAATGTCCTTTACTGATATATACCTCGGGAAACTCCCAGAAACCCTAAAAAGAAATAAGTCAGCTCAAGCCTGATAAAGACAGGCTTTATTGTCCTCTACAGCAACCCCATCTGCTATGTATATCTGCCAATCAGCAGCACCAGCAGTCGGCCTTGCTGACATGAGAACGCAAACTATATGGGTTTTTAGAAATGTAATAAGCTCAGATCAGCTTCCTCAGTTCTGCATCATCAGAATCACACAAAAAATCAGACAATCAACGCAAAATTAACCATTAAGATTAGTTGGGGACCAGTGCTTACTGTTAACAGTTTGCCAATCGAGATTATATACCAGCAAACCCGCATCATTAACCATCGATTATAATCAGCTATAAATCAAACTTCGTAGCGACCATGGCTTTCTACTCCCTCCCACAGTTCGTCTCTACAATATCGTAGCTAACTTTTCAGATGCTTCCCATTGACACAAATGGCCTTGAACCATGGGTCAGGAATCACCACCTTCACCAGAAACTCCCTGAGCTTCTCTTTGGATTTAAAGGTTTCCCATGTCATGAACTTTGTCACTTCCTCATCGCTCGCCCACTCGTACAGGTCATCCAAGTCTGCCAGGCAGAAGTTCCTCAACTGAATCTGCCCGACAGTACTCTTGTTACTCATGCCACGGCTAGCTTCCATTTTTTCGATCTTCAACTCTCTCAAATGCTCAACGTTTCGCAATGAGAATTGTAATTTGAATGAACAGTATGAGCAATGATTGTCCAGTACAACGCAGCTACTTACTTGAGTTAGATGTATATTGAGGTGAGAATGACTGAATTTATAAACACCCAAAAGTATATCACATGCCAATTAATGTCATGAACATGTCTGCAATGAGTTCCTTCTAATTATCATCTAACCCTAACGCTAACGTCAAACGCGAGTGAGTAATGTAGCTAGCCAGAATCATAAAAAAGCTTGATGAATGATCCAGCAGAGTAGGCAACACGAGGTCTGCAGTGAGAAAAGAAGAGAGTATAGGAAATAAGAATCAGAATCTTCTCACAAGAATTCCGCAGAGATATAAAATGTCTCGGCTGGCGAGGGAAAAGAAGAAAAAAGAATCAGAATCTTCCCTGATGACTTCTGCATATAGAGAGAAAGTTTTTTGCATAGATACAAAAAGTTTCCTGGATTTCCATTTGCTCTCTGTTCTTGTTTGCAACCCAGTCTAGCACATAAACATCCCATCGAAGCATTGAAATAAGTATAGAAAATCTCCACATACCTTGACCTAAAGCATGGCAAAATAAAATATATAAGAAATTAACCATAGACTTTGGCCACCAAGTATCAAACACTGATACCAAACACCTACAATCCCACAAACATATTTCTCACCACGGGGGAATCTCCTTCAATCCCAATGCATAGAATACAGATTTTTTCTTTAGATGGTTTAATGTTGCATCACGGATTTGGAATTTGATGTAAAAAAGTTGGAATTATAATTTATTAAAACTTTTTAGAATTAAAAAACCGATACCCAGACACCAATCTGACAAACATTTTTCTTATTATAAAAAATCTATCACTTATGAAGCTTCATAATAGCAAACTTCTCTGGAACCAGCTGCCCAAGGGAGCCCACGTGAGCCTCGGCTGCATGCACACCACGTGGTCTTTGATTTCACCGACTAATACAATACGATACACTCTCAGAGAGAACACAATAGGAGGCGTCATATTTCCTTTCTCACAGGTGGGGACGCATGAGGAAGTCTGCAAAAAGGGGGAGTATTTTGGCGCCTGAGGTCCATCTGCTTGCAGTTTTCATGGCAGAATTGGCCTTGAATGCCAGGGAGGCCATGTCTGTTCCAGAGAGCACAGAATCAAGTTTGGCCATGGGCAGAAGGAAATAAAGATGCCCGAAATCCAGGTCTTCCTCTGTCGAGAGAGGATTAATCCGACGCCCGATCTAGAGACCATTAGCGTGGCATACAAAGTGCTGAGGATTTTCCAGCATAAGCTCTGCTGCCTTTATCTTCCTCTGAAACCCCTCAACGCTGCCATTCCAGTGTATGAATTTCACAGTGCTGGAAGGTACAACAGTTGAAGCACACAAAACGGAATTGCCCATGCCTGGTGGGTTCTCTATTTTCTGCAGAATTAATCAGGAGGGGAACAGAGTGCAGCAACTGTATGCATGGGGTACAGGGCATTTACGGCAAGCTTGAGAAGCAGAAAATCAGCTTCAGTTTTGTTGGTGGACGGCAGGATCTGAAACTCAGAGCACTGCAAATTGGCATGCCATGGGACTTTGCAACGCGCACAGAACAACCTATTACAGAACGGGCATTCGGCTATCTCAACGTCTTCAAATTCCAAGGTTCCAACATTTTCCTTTACGAGAATTCCAGAGAAATCGGGAAAAGGGCAGTATACTTTCAGGGCTTCGGGTATTTCTGCCTCCACCATCACAGCCGACCATTGCTCAAATATCACAGCGGGAAGAAAATACCTGCATTCATCCAGTGTCAAAGCCTCACCGCAAGAATCGTGGGGGCAATATATCTGATGCCACCTCTGTTCGAGCATTGAATGGATATATCGCGTCATGCAGGCCTCGCAAAACCGATTCAAACAGAGGCTTCCCTCGAACATATCGGCCGAATCCTCAAAGCAAATTCTGCATAGTTTCACAGATACAGACCGTGAAATAGCAGAACATTCCTTCTTCAACAGAGAAACCCTTGAATCCATGATGATCTTCTTGCCGGTTTCTCTTCTGGCCTCGCCATTATGGACTCACAGAAATCAGGGCCCTAGTTATTCTTTCACAGATATTGCTCTCCTCCAGGTTTGCACTGTTTATTTTCCTGTTTTTCCCAGTTTATTACATTGTATTGAAGCCCATACCTTTGCTTACATACAAATCTCTCGGTTTTGCCCCCATGAAAATACCTCTAACAAAACATAGATGAATTAGAGCAGTAACAAAAAATGCAAAAAAATTGAGTTTCAACTTTGTAAAGCAGTGAAGTTTATAATATTATCCAACCTTTTTCCTGTGCAGCAGCGAACTACTTCAATCGCTGAAGAAACCCTCTTACCGTGCTTGTAATCTCGTCCTTCAACATAATGTTTCTTTCTTCCAGAAGTTGCCATGTGCTTTCTTCCAGCTCTTCAGTCGCTCTTGAGACTGAGAAGAAGACTCGATCCATTGCTATACCAGATGCTTGTGCTATTGATTTTGCAAGCAGAATTGGAGCTATGCAGATCTGGAACAGTCTTCCGACTTCCCATATGAGTTCGGTTCCAAAATGCTCCCTTCGACTTCTGTAAAGAATCTACAGCTCTGCGAGTACTGCGGTGAGGAATTTTTTTCCTGGAAGACTCTCATCAGGCACATGAGATGCCATTACAACCTAACAGAAGAAGAACAGCAGGGGGTTTCTGAGGACAAGGAAGATGTTTCCAACAGTGAGTGCGACTCAGATTCGAATCCACAGCAGAACAAAACAAAGGGAAAGATCTAAACGCCCCAGACAACATCGACCCAATTCGGAAGAAGGAGCGGCAACTCCAGCGACGACCGCGGCCTCTGAAAATGAAGAAGTAGAGTACATTACTAATTGCTTGGATTTCGTGAGGAAAATAGGTAGAAGGGCTCGAAGAAGAAAGAAGCAGCCACTGTGGATTGATGGTGATGGCACATGTGCACCTGTGCATCTAACCTTATCACCTGTGCACCTAACCTTATCGTTGATCAACGATCGAGATTACTCCAATCGTCAGACGTTTTCATCTGACGGATGAAGGAAAAAAACGCAATAAGTGAGGGGAGTCGACTCCCATTTGGTAAACGCCTTACGGCGTAATGAGACAAGTCAAGAAAAGTTTGAATTTGAAAATATAGGGAATATATGAAATGATCACAAATACAACAATTGCCACAGCTTGAATTTGAAAATATGGGAAATATATATGGCTTGCCTAAGGAAACGAGGGGTTGTGCTAGAGTTATACAACAGAGAAATGATATCAATTGGAGCAAAATATACATTCCACTAAGAAATTATAAGGCGAGGTAGCCATAATCGTCTATAGGTCTCAGAAAATAAGGATCTATAAATTTGTCAAGCAAGCTATTGAACTATATATAAAATATGCATATCATTGTAAAGTATCCCTCTATTTGAAATCTTAGTGAATTCGGAGAGCGAATGAGTGGGCATATGTAATTTATAATAGGAGCATGAGATAAGATCACAACATTTCAAGAAGATAGAGACAAAAACATAGAACTTCTCACGATTAGTTTAGAAGTAACCATTATTGGGAAGCCATAAGCACCATGTAGTGCAACATTGAATGTTGTGGCATGTAATACCCAAATTGTTAAGCCCCAGACTTATGATCATTCATGTGACTTATGTTCTTTTGCATTATGGACTGATGATATTTTATATGATTATGGACTTATGATCCTTTGCATTATGGACTTATGATATTTTATATGATTGTGGACTTATGATCATTTGCATTATTGATGTGATTAGGGACTTATGATTATTGTTTGATAACGTGACTTTGGACTTTGGCACTATTATAAATGTTTATGTTATTACTAGCATCTTTGCTATCTTTGAATGTTGTTACTATTGATTAAATAAACAGCTGTCTCAACAAAGGAAACTAAAAGAGTATGAGACCATGGACTCCACAAAGTGAGGGGGAATGGGGACATCCCTATCACCTTATAACTTGTTGTTGGCTTAAATTTGTCCATCCCAATTCATATTTGCACCTTGGTGAGATTAATAATGTTGGTCACCCAAACCTTGTACAACAAACCCTATTCTCAATATTTTATGGACTATGGAGTTAATATTGCATCTTTTGCACACCTTAGTGGGCCCCTCTTGCCTAAGGCTCCCTCCTTGGGGAGATATTCCCTCACAATTATGGGTTTTTGGTCATTTATGAGCCATTTTCCTAGTTTTTAGGGGTTGCAAGCTATTTTCTAGTTTCCACTCTTACACTATGCATTGATGATCCTATTTTTGGGCTTCCATGATATTTATGACCATATTTGATGCATCTCTCACATATTTATCCCTCCTTGATGTTTTGTAACCCCCTTTATGCATTAGTGTGCCTCCGTGTGCTCTTCATGGCTCCACTCCTTAGTTTTCGGTAACTCCTCCTCATGGTGCTAATTCTGGAAAGGGAATCTTTTCACTAAGGCACCACTCCACTAATTCAAGTTAAGTCTCAAAGAGGAAGCTTAAAACTCACCTCTCTCTAATTTGAGTTGATCCCTTTGGGTTAGAGTTGGTATCCTTGTGCTATAAATTCCTATGCCCTCTCCTTGTTGAAGTTAATCTTGAGCTTTGGGCCATATGACTTATGCTATCTAACCATGTTGGGAATGTTTATATTATTGAGAGTGTGTTGAGACTTAGAGTGATTCTATTTGTTTCCCTTTGCTTCCATTATATCACTCTATTAGTCCAGGTTCTTGCACAGGAAGCTAGGAAATGGGAATGGCGAGCTAGGTCACATCCCATAGGCAGTGGAGATGGACAAGAAAGTAGCAATGGGAAGTATTGTGGGTCTTGAAAGAGGTAGCTTCGAGAGTAGTGAGACTAAGTGAGCCTCTACTTGTGAATCCATGGTCTCAACTCGGGGGTGACCTATTAAAGCGAGGAAGGCTTGACGGTGTCTACGACTGGGAGGAAAGTTGTCCTACTGCAACTAGTTTCCCATATTTTGGGATAAGTATTTCTCTTATGTTATGTTTTCATTACATTATTTTATTTGGTATATGTGCAATGGCGGTTGATTGGCTGTTTGAGTGTTCATGTATTGAATGTTAGGATCTGCATACAGGAAAGACGAATTTCATATAATATGGAATTGAGTTTCTATGCTCGTTACCTTCTTTCTATTATTCTTCTTCTTATTAAAAAATTGTAATTTTGGTTCTATTGTGTTGAGAGGGGCGCAAGCATATCATATGGTTCGCCCATATCTACTCATTTCTGTGTTGTGAGACATGTTCCATTGCGTCTGGAACAATGTTTCCAGTGAAAAAACCTTTCGTTTCATTGAAAAATATTTTTGGATGACCAAGATATGTTTGTTTTGGTCCGATAGTTTTTCAGTGCCAAGATGAGCGCACATGTCATTTGATTGTAAATGTTTTGTTTGCATATTTGTTCTTAGTTGCAGATCTAAGGACAAGTGATGTATTCTATATGTAAAAGTAATCGATGACAGGAGAGTGGCATCCATACAATCTAATTTTTATTAATGAGAGATAACTATAGGGGACAGTCACCGGGAGCTAATTTTGGGGGTTTTAGTTGCAGCTGATGTTCTTTGTTTGCTATGGTTTCAGTGTGCCTATAGATTGAAGCCTATGGATGTTCCATGATATGTGGTTTTCCTTACTTTTAATCCTCACTAACAACACACACATAACAACACCGAAAAAATAGATTATTTTGCAAATAATCAATGACATCAATGCTCACTACAACAAAACTCTGTGATTAATATCTATTTTTCCTTCCTTTTTTGTGTCTAGACCATATTTCAATGTATTTTTCTTCAATTTTTTAACAAAGTGGTGCAATTTCACGGGTTGGTGCTATTTTATGTGTTTTTTGCGTCCTTTTTTTAAATCTAGCGCAATTTATAGTGTAATTTGCAATGGGTTTTGCACCTTCTTATGCGCCAGGTTTTGCCCCTAGTTTGTACATCTACTCTTGTTGTGCCCCCTTTTACATCCATGTTTGCCTCCACTTTTACACCCATTTTTTCATCCACTTTTGCATCCTTTTTTACATCTTCTTTTGCATCCACTTATGCTTCTTTTTTTGCATCCCTTTTTGCATCTCCTTGTGCGCCAAGTTTTGCATCAAAGTTTACATCATGTTTTGAGTCTAGTTTTGCTTCACCCACTTTTGAATCCACTTTCGCATCCATTTTTTCGTCCACTTTTGTACCCGCATTTTCATCCCTTTTTGCATCCCATTTTGCATCCATGCTTATGTCTTTTTTTGCATAGACTATTGCATCCACTTTTGTCATGTCCCAATTCACACCCATTTTTGTGCCTACTTTTCCACCCACTTTTGATTCAACTTTTGCATCCACGTTTTCAATTTTTTTGTATCCAAGTTTACATCAATTATTGCATCCACTTTTGCATCGTGTTTTGCATTGGGTGTTACGTCTACTTTTGTATCTAGTTTTGCATCTACTTGTGTTGCATCCAAATTTACTTCCATGGTTGCATCCACTCTTACATCACTTTTTGTCATCATGTTTTACTTCCACGATTGCGTCATTTTTTGCATCCACTTTTGGTGCACCTCATTATGCGGCCACTTTTGTTGCATCCATGTTTGCATCTTTTTTTAATCCACTTATGCACCTAGATGTTGAATATGACAACGAGGATAATGATTATGATATTGAGGAGAACGATGACAATGATGATGATGATAATGTTATTGATAATGAGGAGAACGATGACAATGATGATGATGATGATGGCGACGTTGACAATGATTATGATGGCAATGAAATGAATGATGATGATGGTGATGATGACAATGACAATGATGATGTTGATCATCTTAAAAAATAAAGTTGTTATTGTTCATGCATAAATCGTATGTGTCCTCCATGACCCTTTTCCACTAATCAAGTATTTTGGGTAGATGTTATTTCTTATGCCAAAGTAATGATGAATAACTAATGACAATGTTAATAATGATGATGATGATGATGATGATGATGTCAAGGACAATGGCAATGATGATGACATGAATGATGATTATGACAATGATGATGACTATTGTGATAATGATGATGACAATGACAATGACAATGATATCGATGATGACGATCATCATCATCATCATCATTTCCATCATCGTCATCATCAAAAACATCATCATTGTCATTGTCATATAGTTCATCATCGTCATCATTTAAAGCATATGGGATACGGTTGCCATTTAAAGCATGCATAACAAGTGGGATATGGTTACAATTTTAAGCATGCATAACTTATAACTATGATTGAGCACATTTTAATCTTGGAGCTTGTAGTGAAACTGGGTTTATTTACCTATACCAACACTTTCTTATAAGGATCATCACCATCACTAGCACCATCCTCATCATTATCATATAATCTCATCATTGTAAACTTCATTGGCATTGCCATCGTCTTCATCATCGTTATCGATATCATCGTCGTCATCATATTCATCATTGTTATTGTCATCAACATCTTATATAATCACATCATTGTGAATGTCATTATCATCAAATCAATTACATTTATTGTGTCCACTTAAGCACCCCAAATCAATTACATTTATATTCTCCTTATGCTAGGTTTTCTATGTGCAAAACTAGGTGTATTATATCAGGATGATGCTAAAGTAGATGCAACACTTTAGCATCCCAAATAAATTACATTAAATTCTACTTGTGTTAGATTGTCTAGGTGCAAAACTAGGCACATTATATAGAGATGTTGCTAAAGTGGACAAAAGATGATATGATGAAGAAAGATGACAACAAAATCAAAATATGAGGTTTCCTTTATTTGGCATCTTAGTTTTCATTTCCTATTGTATAGTTAATCAAAAGTGTTTTGAATTGGAGGGTAGTGCGGGCTAGGAAATGGCTTTGGGGTGATATCTTATGACGAGTCGAGGTCCGACAAGCATCCTCCATGCTTCATACCCTCCAGTGGGTAGCAGGATATCCATTGTACTTTCAAAAAAAAAGTTTAATGCATGCGTGACATATTACATAAAAATAAATTGTGTATAACAAAGACCATATCATATTGAACATAAATTTTAAAGGGATGTGATGACATTGCACAAGTCCAAAGGTATGATTATTCCTAAAAATTTCATAGAGCTTGAAAATTTGAAACAATTTGATAGATTATTGCACCAAGATAAATCTTCATCAAAGAACACACATCGTGTGCAAAATAAGTTTTAGAACTGTGTGAGGGAATATCACATAGGTTACAAACTTTGTAATCAATCATGGGATTTAAATTTTTAGTGAGCACAACATTAGAAGTTAAACCCAATTAAAAACAATCACCACAGGGCTTATATAATAAACTTCATGGTTGGACCTCTCATTGTCAAGTCTCATTGTCGAAGCCAAAATCCATGGGTTCTAACAATTGGAAAAGAGCATGGCCATCATCAACACTCAAGCAAACAAAATGGGATATAGTCATATTGCTACACTAATGACACTTGTCCAAAAGGTAAGAGTTCCCTTCCCAAAAGCCTATGGTTATTTTTTGATAAAATCAATGTTCTTGAGCTAGGTATCCCAATATCTATTGTTTTTTTTTTGTAAATAAAACTTGTATTACTATACAAAAACTAGATTACATTACGATATACATTTAAAGTCGTCCGAAAAACATGGAGGCCATGGTCCAGTCTGGTGGAACCCAGTCTGGAACCGGACCTGATCTGTTTTGCCAAAAAAATACAGAGGTTTTCCAAGTCTGTCTACCCCCCCTTTTACAGCCGATCCTACCAAAATTCTGAGCCAAGTTATAGAGATTTCCATCCCACATCAAAATGAGCAGGCTTAAGATACTGTCACCATGAGGGTCCCTATTGACTACCTGGTTCCCATTAGAGCTTATACAACAACTATCTAAGATACTTAAACCATAGAAAACATCTTGACAAAATATAGACATAAAAGACCTCATAAAGCACAAACAAAGAAGGGAAATCAGATCCGACCCGGAGGAGGAGGTCCCCAGCGAGGAGCCTCAACCGAGGGAAGCATTGCCACAGTTTGCTGGGAGCCTGTCGCGCAAGCTGACAACGCTTGCAGGGGGCCAGCCATGATCTGGGAGCCCACAGGGTATCTTTCTTCCACTGCTCCTCCTCGGTTGTCCCTCACCCGAGGTCTAGCAGTTTCCAGGGCCTGGTGGTCAACAGGGTGGAACGGGAAACCTAACCGTGCCGCGAAGACATTGAGCTTTGGGTGCATAGTGTGGCATTCAGAATTGTGCTCTTTCCAGAAGGGCACAGGTTCCGAATCGCCATCTTTCTTGGCCTCCTGCATTGCTAAGGAACTGGTGTACATAACTCTGCTCGAGGAGGGTTGCCTTGCTACTGTACATAACTCTGCTCGAGGAGGGTTTCCTTGCTACTGTACAGACCTGCACGTGTCACCTCCACTTGCTGTGGCCAATAATGGCATTCTAGCATACACTTTTTCAGGTACTAAAAATCCAACATTATTGTGCTTGGCAATTGAACTGCCCTCCATCTAGATATTCTAGGGAATATAAGGGTCATCCCCTAAGGTTTTCCTTCGGTTATATATATATATACAGAGAGAGAGAGAGTAGTGCAAAAAATAAGGATATTAGTTGCTTGATGTTACCAACAAATTGGTAGATAGATTGTTGCATATGTAAATAGTGGAACTAAGAAACTGACAAAATGATTGAAACGCCCTAGCTTTATATATATATATACAGAGAGAGAGAGAGTAGTGCAAAAAATAAGGATATTAGTTGCTTGATGTTACCAACAAATTGGTAGATAGATTGCTACATATGTAAATAGTGGAACTAAGAAACTGACAAAATGATTGAAACGCCCTAGCTTTATATATATATATACAGAGAGAGAGAGAGTAGTGCAAAAAATAAGGATATTAGTTGCTTGATGTTACCAACAAATTGGTAGATAGATTGCTACATATGTAAATAGTGGAACTAAGAAACTGACAAAATGATTGAAACGCCCTAGCTTTATATATATATATACAGAGAGAGAGAGAGTAGTGCAAAAAATAAGGATATTAGTTGCTTGATGTTACCAACAAATTGGTAGATAGATTGCTACATATGTAAATAGTGGAACTACGAACACCCTAGCTTTTCCTGTGTACCATTAGAAAAAATATTTTTCCTTAAATTTGTCTTTAAGAAAAAATTGAACTCTCAATCATGATTCCGTTGTCTGTGTCTACACCACTTACCAACAACATTAGAAAGACCTCAACAAAGAAATGCGAATGAATCACTCTGTAAAGAAATCAATATGGAATAGATCAACAATCCCTCTTAATGATAAATAAATTAGGGGTTCAATAATTTTTTATGCATACCTCCATACAAAGCAAAGAAGAAAAGGAAATGAAAGGAAAGGCCAAAAATGGCCTATCAGTGATACCTCTTCCATTGAAGTAACCCCGGTCTCCTCTGTTCACGTCTCGGCACTTTCCACAGGGTTCTCAGCACTTTCCATTGGTTTCGTAGCACTTTCCACTAGGTTCTCGGCACTTTCCATCGGTTTCTCAGCACTTTCCACTGGGTTCCCAGCACTTTCCATTGGGTTCTCAACACTTTCCATTGGATTCTCAGTGATCTCCATTGGATTCACAGTACTCTCGACTATCTTCATAGTAGCATCAACCGCATTCTCATTATCTCCATTTATCTTTTCATAAGTATTATTCTGATTCTCTGTGCTCATTTCTTCATCAAGTTTATTTTTGGCAGGATCCATTTTCACATCATCACCAGGGATCTTCAGATCCGCTGGTAATTGACCAGACTTTAATGCCTGTACATGACAAACACCACGTAATAAAGAAACAAGTGCAATATAGAAATGAAATATGCAAATATTTGTATAAAAAAAGAAAATGAGATGTCCTACAATACTTATAAGTTATTGCAGGAGTATACTAACAGTCACAGATATACTGTGCAAAGTCAATTACTCTGCAATGATAGTAAACTCCCAATAATGTTACCATTAAATAAAAAAATATTGTTTGTGATGCTATTAAGAAAACTCAACTATTCGATGTAAACAAAGTACCTTTTCAAGTCTAGCAACTTCTTCAAGAGTTTAAGAGTTGGAAATTGCAGCCTGCAAATACACTCATCAATAACCTAGACCACCTTATTTTATTTGGAAATTTTCACTGCTATTCAAACACAGTATAACACACTATAAATCAATATTCTAAGCTCAAATAGAGTAAACTAATCTCACGATTTCCACAGTCCATGAGCTTAAGAAAAAAACAACATTGAAAGAAAACTATTACAAATCCAAATACAAATTGAAAGAAACCATAGCAGATACATCAGTAACACATGCCACATGAATTCAAAAGCATGACAGCGACTAAGACACTTTTCAATCAGTTTTCTACATGTCACTAGAGAAAATTAAAACATGAAACCAAAATTATATTAGAAAAGTAGCAACTTGCACAAGCAGACTTGGAGACCTTGATGCAAAAGTATAAGTTGATTAGTGCAATCACAATTCCTACTCAAAATAAATTGGCCATGTCAATAAGCATAGCCCCAGCACCCTAGAAATGGCCCTTCCAATATGGCAGCATGAAGAATGCCCAAATGGATTCCAAATTAATCAAATACCCTATCTGAAAACAATAAAAAAACTAAAAAACAAAACATAACCATAGTACAAGCTGTGAAGGGCATGGAATGCACCTTTATGGCTAAGATTTGTTCTGGTGTGGGAGCAACAACTTTGGGCACCTTATCTTCAATAGGTGTCTCTAGTGGTGTCGGAACTTCAATAGGAGTGAATGTTTTTGCAGGTTCCTTCCTATCCTCCTCTTCAGCTTCCTTTAATGGAAACTGCTTTTCTGCTTCCAACCTCTCCTGTTCTCAACAAACCCTTAATGTCAGCAAATGAAGTTAAAGAAAATAACTGTACTATAGTAACTAGTTTTTGGTTCCAAAAAAGTAAACCTTGGCCATTGATACATAATGTCCCATTCCTGCAAATGCCAAATGCTCCACCAGCCCCAAAGTTGAAAACATCTGGCACCAATAGTCTGAAGCCTGCAAATGATCGATTTGTAGTTGCAATCAATCTATCTCACATATCTCCTTGTTTGACTCAGGCTTCCATTAATTTAGATCAAGGAAAGCAGGCTAACATTCGTTAATCACAGTAAAGACAATAGATAACTAATTTGCCTCAAAAGTTTATTGAAAGGAGAAATAACCAACAAAACTAATTCTCTATAGTGCAACATATTTCAACATTATAGTAGATAATAATCCCCATTCTATTCTTCACATTGTTGCCACAGAATATTCCTATGTGCAATTGACACTAAAACTTTTACATCTGAACTTCACCATTTTCAGCGATTATCTGAAAAGGATCAACACCACTATACTAGTAGCAAGATCCAATACAACTTTTTATGTTGCAAATAAAATGTCTTATATACAGGTATACTTAATTATTGACTTACATATATACAATTATACTTATTTATTGACTTGCACCAAGAAGATATCCATATGCTAATACTAGTGTACATTGCTTAGAAAATTTAAATCCCAAACCCGACATCAGATGCAAACAAACAAAACAACGAACCTAAATAGTCTAAATCCTTACAGCATCCTAGAAAATTTATTCATAACGATTAGTCATAGTGTCCATTATTTTCATGTAAGCCTTAAAACTGAAGCAATGTTTTAACTGACCTTCTTCATTACTTTTCTGAAGTCGAGCAACCGTAGCTTCTTCAACTTGTTAATAACATATAGGTGATAGTTTGGATTCCTTGTAACTATATTATCCAGTAGGCTAAGTGTCTGCAAATTCACAAGAGCTGCAAGTGGATCAAGATCCACCAAGTTCACTAGGCTGTTATTTGGAAGAACCAATGTCTGAAGTTTTGGCAAAAACTCTGCACATAACATCAATGTAAATTGATTCAAAAAAATTGGTAAAGACAAATTCAAAGATGTGCTAAGCACCAGGCTACTAATATAAATGCAATGAAAATTATAGTGGTATGACATAAAGAACAAATCATCTCCAACATTTGGGTTGATGCGGGCAATACGATTGTTATTTATTAATAATGTGGTCAGTCGCTTCAGATAAGGAAAGTTTTCCAGATTAACAATTTCATTGTCTGAAAGATTAATACTGTCAAATTGGTCCTGCAAAGGATCACAATGAAGATCAACTGAGAAGCTAGAAAATCTTAACACTAAACAAACACATTTTTCAATTAAAATGCTCCAAATAATAAGAAGCTCAATTATACTTGTTCAGAAATAATATGAGAGACACATAAATTAAAATTGTGCCATCAGAGAAAGCATTAAACAAACTTTCAGATGAGTATTTAATAAGAAACATGCAATGCAAATGATTAAGTGAAACGAACTGTTGGCATTAACTACCACAACCTTAGGTAACTTGTGAAAAACATATTTGTTGTATGTTATGCACATGTGGTCATGCAGGAGACAAACCCACTAAGTGGAATGTTGACTTGAGTCCTTAATGTTAGAATGGTTCTTTAACTAATTGCTTCAAACTACTCTTTTGAATATATGTAAGTATGTTTTAGTAAGGTAATCAAATCATTCATCTGGCACGATTTCCTAATGTGCTTGCCATTGCTTATTGGAAGCATTGGAACTTTCACAGTGGGAGAATCAAAAATAAAAAATTGGCAAGAACTTGATTGCTATTATGAGTAGTATTTGTTTATCAAGTATGTGCAAGATTGTTTTGGGAGTAATTAACAAGCATTTTCTGAATGTAATTTTGTTATATTAATAAAATTTATGATTTTTTTCCACAAAAAGAGTATGCAATACATGGGTGATTACATATTGAAAATGGAGGAATCAGAAATCGTCCTGCAAATAGTCTGCGATTCTATGCAAGAGATATGCAAATTTTTAGAAACATTAAGACAATAATTTCAGCATAATTTTCTGCTCCATGAAATTCCTTCCGGATTTACATAATATAGAACTTACAATTAAAATGTACCCAAAAGAGGTAAAGATATTAGAAGAGCACGAACATGTGATCTCGAGCAGGAAGAGACAGAGGATGACCAATATGATGAAGCAAGACCCAAATTATCACAGAGCACATCTAGCAACTGGCACAGATGTGTCACATCCATCCCCACTTCCTATACCTAGATAGTAACCTATTTCTTTATCTAGACAGTAACCTAAAGATTGGCACAAATTAGTCAACTTTCATCACAAGATAAAAAAATAGTGCACGTGGACCTGTTATGCCACATACTGTATAGCAGTTTGCTGATGTATTCCAGATTGTTGTGGCCCATATTTCTGCTTGTGGGTCTCCTATATGATATGGGTGATTTGATGACCATGAGATGATGTTATATTTTTGCCTTGTTCTACTACTATTCCATGTTAAATGATGATGATGATTTATTACTTAATGTCGTACTAAAATGTCTACTATTATAGCATGATATATTGTATTTGATTGTTTTGATGTGTATAGCTAGTGGTACCTTGCATAAGTCGACAAGGTTGAAGGGTTGTTGGTTTGATGACATACCATGCACCAAGATGAGTACTCTTAATTTGGTATTTCTAAGAACTATTTCCCCCTTCTTTGGTTCCACAATTTTTATCATTTTATCCATACCACTCCATCTTGTGTCTGCATCCAATTGGCTTGAAGTTGATTGATTGATTCTTGATCTCCCACTTTGTGAATCTGTAACTATCTATGCTTTGCTTCTCTCATAAATATATCTAAGAGTTGTTGTGTTGCAGTGAATCCTCAATACATAAATCTTTGGAGTTTGCTCAACGAGGTCGGTTGTCAATAGTCAAGAAGAGCTACAATTGAGAAATGTTTTCTCTTTAGATCCAAAATTCCCTATGCTATTGTTATATAATGGTTTATAGATGGAAGAATAGGTCATACCTGCAGAGGCTATGGACGCTCATTGGCGACAGGTGCTATGCCTATTTGCAATCATATGCATTATTGTGGCAACTCTGTCGAGGCTACGGGAACTCACTAGCAGCAGAGCTAAAGCTGTGTCATCACTGGTATACAAAAGGTGTAAGACCAGGGCCAATATCTCCCAATACGTTAATCCGATGCTCAAGAAAAAAGTTAAATAAAGCGAACTAATACTGTTGGGATCAAGGGAAACACACCCCATAACATGCCCCTTTTGCTCAACACATGCTTTGGTTATCTGTACCATTGGTGAAACCACAAAGGAAGCCTTGATTCCCTTACCCTGAGTCAGACTTTCAACCAAAGTAAATTCACTTCCTAAACCTCTTGCGAGTTATCCATCTCCACCCCAAAGAAGATCAAGTCCTTTGGTAAATACTTTGACATATTTGCATGGTACTAGTATGCTCTTAGATCATTAATCCAACGAACTTGTTTGAAAATACTTATGGGGTATATCATCATGAATTCATGACTATGCTATAAGATCACTCACACTTAAATAGTTAAATGCATTATGTCTATTACGCACATTGATTCTGCAAATGTACGCTACTACTGTTCCACCTGGGACACTCCTTAGCAGCAGTACAGAATGAAAAAATTTCAGACATACAGAGACATTATCATGCCTCCATCAAAGATATTCAGTAGATGTTAGTCAAGTTCTATGTGTAGCCAGTACCATCACCGAGGGGAATGTTCAACCATCTTTTGTTGTACACGGGATCCATGCAATCTAAACACATACCCATTTGGCATTTATCAATGTATATTCCACCCGATTGGTCACCAGTTCCATATACAGTTATTATTGTAGAATGGTGGACTTCTTTGCACAGTGTTCTAAAGTCAAATTTTCATGACGCTCCTTTTTTCCTAAGGCAAAGTCTGTGGGGTAATCCTTGTCCATAATCTCATACACATGCTTAAGCTTTTAGATTTGCATATATCATGAATATTTGAATGTTCTTGGTAGCCACACATTCACACACCCACTTTCCTAAAGTTACATTGAACATCATCCGTTTAGAGGACTAGTACTTGTGAAAGCTAGCAAATATTGGTTACTATTAAGGAAATTCCTAGGTTTCCTTCCGATAGTGACATGTTGGGAGGGACATCCCATTGTTTTGTCGGATTAGCAGCTGGTTTTCCTTGCAATCATTTGGCTGCTAGGTTGTGCAACAACAGGGCTTAACTCTAGATAAGGCTACATAAGAAGCAATAATCCAAGATTTCCAATTGGAATGCCAAGCAAATAGAGCAACAAGGATGATGATCTACAGGGTAAAGGTGTTGAAATTAGCACACACTAGAGTGACCACCATGATGAGCAGTTCTAGGATGAGGACTGGACTATAGCTATCCACTCACCCCATGTATATCTTAACAAGTAATTTTCTGCCTTCCTGCAATCTTGATCCCCTTCACTTTTGTTAAGGTGAGCACCATGAAGATGTAACACTTTGTCCCATAAGCCAATAAGGTATCACAAACATTTAATAAAAAATATATTTCTATCTCTCTTCTGTGTGAGAGTGACCACTATAAACTTTGGTATCAAGGCTGCATCAGATAATCACATATATTATTAGAACATCATTGAAAAAAGATCTAAGCCACTATCAACCACAGTTATTGGTTCTTCATCGCAATATAAGATACCTTTTGCAACTTCTGCTGGGCTCCTTCCTATCAAGCCACCCTCTTTACCAAACCGACCTAAAGTTGGTTCATATACCTGCAAATAAAAAGTGCACTTCATATCCATATAATTTATCCATGGATTAAGCACCCATTAGCCAAAGGAAACAAATATACAAATTCCAAATGTTGAATATAATAAATAAGTACTTCCTTAAGGCCTCAATCACAAGTTCTGCTATATGCCATACATACATCAAAACCACAAACACGATAATTTGATTTGATGAGTTGTGTTGCCATGCCAAATCCCATCGCTCCAAGGCCAATGAAACCAATATGCTCCACTGTATTGGAAATGGAAATAATTTCTTGTGCAATCTGTTCGAGAGAACAACCTTCATCTTGCAACGCAACATTGACACCTGCTGTCCTTTGCCAAATCTATAGAAATTCAAGGTAACAGAATAATACACACATATCAATGATTAATTAGGCATATCAAGAATGGTTGCTTCAAGCATCTTTAAAAACTTTCAAGTAAAAGTGGATGATTTGAACCACAAGACAATGTTTATAGTAGGCATTCCTTGTGAGTGTGCATCAACAATGTAAGCTTATTTTACAAGAATTACCTTGACAACTGCAGCATCAGCTTCCTCACCATATCCACAAGCAGAGCCTGCCAATATTTCAAAAAAACAACAGTTTGTACAGAGCAAACTATTAACTTCTAAGAGTTGTTTCAAAAATTAAATAAATATTTCTTTCTATAATTTATCATTGGTGTAATTTCAATGCATCAATAAGGCACTTATCTATGGAAATACCATGAATAAACTGTTGATGTGCTATAGCAGTCAGAGGAAGAGGAAAAGATAGTGACTTGGCTTCATCCAGCACAATTCCCTAGATTCACATAAAGGCATCAGGTAAGCACAATACTATTTTCTTTCCAAAGAAGAAGCCAGATAAAACATAAACTAAAGTAAAGGCATTCTATTTGTCCACAATATATTTTTAAGCCCTTTTAGTATCCGTGATTCTGCTAGGAATTTTTCTAGACAATGAAATTGATTACTAAGAACATATTTCTTTTCTTGATATTTCCATTTACTTACCATTCGATCCTCCTTTCACTTCGTGTGCAGCTTAGGTTAGCAAGTTTATGATTTAAAGGAAATGTTGGCATTGATTTTGCTAGTGTCAAATCCCCTCTCTTGATATTTCAATTTCTTCTACCAGAAATAACACTCCAAAACTTTTCCAAGCAATGCACAAGGATTAGGAATTGAAATTTATAGTATGTCCTCTAAAGACAAAAGTAGGTCAAAGGTACTTGAAAATACAGCCTGTATTTATAGCCAAGTAAAAAAGGTGGTGCAAGAAGAATCCTCTAAAAGGAAAAGCAAGTACAAAAAAGCATCATGAAAGGACATTAAACATACAAGTGGTTTATACCAAAAAGGTAGACCATAGAAAGTGAAGAAGAGCCAGCAAAGAAATATAGCCTAAGAATAAGGTGCAGCTACCTCTATGGGAGGAGGGAGTTAGCCTCGTCATCATCTAAATCAGCACCACAGATATCAACACCAAGTGCTTACATAAAGTGCTTGTTGAATAATGTCCTCTAGTGAGTAGCTTATATTGATCAGGCCATATTGCTTAATGTTGAAATATTGCTTAAACATCATGTGCTATCTACAGTCAATCTTCTTGTCAAATATGATATGTGAGGACTGATGGGTGGTTTAGTCGAAGTATTTCACTGCCATCATACCCAGTTCCTATCATTTACTTGTGCACTATTAAATATGAAATATCTAAAGCATAGGGGTCCCAGAAAGGGAGGTTTATTCGTCATCCAAGAGGATAGTACGATGGTGCTACTTCACAGGTCTGTTAATAATGTTAAAATCTGATTTAGTTACCTAATTATATTATGCTGTTACAATTGGTTAAAAGTAGAAGCACATTCATTTATTTCTATGGTATGTCTTTGGAAATAAATACCATCTATGGTCTATGATTATAATAGTTTGGGAATATTCTTGTTAAATTCTTGAAATGTAATTTTGTTTTGTGGTGTAATTTTGTTTTGAAAAGTATGGTATTTGAAGATACCCAGTAGTGTTGGA
>LPNX010406300.1:82037-145015 GCA_001517045.1 Pseudotsuga menziesii
TAGCCCTTACAGACTTTATTTGAACAGACACATAAGACCATGACATATTGATGAATTCTAAAACATTGGCAGTGTATACTCTTCTTGTACAAGTGGTATTCAGTGTTCTAGAGACCCCTTATAGCTTGATGCCATCTTATTATAAGCTAAGATGTCAGGTCCAAAGAATATGTAGCATGAATTCTGCCTTTCTGGTTTAAGAGTCTGGACAAACTAATTAGAAACTGATTGTTTAAGAAAAGCCTGTATGTGGCACTGCCGCCCTCCTCTTCAAGAACTGTGTTAAATGTCTAAATGTGATAATTTCAACTTCTGAGATAACAGATGACAAACACAACTGCAGTAGTTTAGCTAGATGAAATGAAAATAAAATTTTATTCATTCCCATGAATGACTAAAATAGGTCAATGGGACTAGAAAGTACAACCTTTGACAATAGCAATAAGGAATGCCCATAGCATCTCCTAGGCAGTTATAAAATATACAATTAAGCGAGTGAGATTTCATTTTGAGTGTAATGCCTAAAAGATCTCAGTAAAAGAACTGCTAAAAATAGATATGAGATAGCAGTGCGAAAGTCTCAATTCGTATTTGAGTATTTTATGTAGACTAGTTCCTAAACAGAGAACACTCGAACTCTTTTTTTTCCATCCTTGTCTTAATGCCCAATAAGACCAAGGTGGTATGTTGTAACCATCATGGACTAAAAAAGAGTGAGTTTATTTATTCTTGAAAATGTCAGTAAGTTGTTGGAGCAACTAGGTATGGTATCTCATACTTGTACGTATGATTTTGTATTGCAAGAGTATTAATACTCATTCTCCACAATATTATTATTTAATATTACACACCTTACATATTATTTTCAGGTGTTATGGAGTAGTTCATCTTCCCTGTCTCATCATGTAGTTTATGTAAACTAGTTGTGATGTTACTGATGTTCATTTAAATTTTTCAATAAATACTTTTGTAAGGGTGTGTTGGTTTAATGAGATTTGGGTTGATTTGCATAGTCGTTTACCTCACTTTTCAAGGGCATAATTTCAGGAATCCATTGGGTCTCAATGTATTTTTCCTTCAAGTATCATTTTACTTTTTTACTTTTTAGAGATGTTAAATCTAGAGGGAAGTTAGAAAATTACCCATCTGGTTATTTCATTTGTACCATCTTTAGTCCATCCTTACTTTAACCTATCAAGTTCTACAGTTCCAGAATGCAATTACTCATACCCGTTCTTTTTAACACCTCATTCCTAATGACTTGATCTCAATTGGTGTCACATCAACTTAATGACTACTATAGAATAACGATCCTATATTTTATCTTCAAGGTGTTTAAAATGCAAAGCATTTTCACACTTCTTTGATTTTTTTGCCAACTCTGTGCATCCATATAATGGGACAGGTGCAACTAGGATGCAAAAGAGTATCTTCTTTTTTTGCCCATATCCAGAATTCTGCATTCTACATTTGTCTTATAGCCCAAAGTATGTTTTCCATCCCTTGCTAATGGCTTTTTCTATAATGTAGCTCCAATTGAGACTTATTGGGAATCTGATCCAAAGATATATATTTTTGGAATCTTTCTCAGGTGTGTCCTCGAAATAGATGTCTTGATATTCTGAGCGTTTTGAGTTTATGATTATAATCTTAGTTTTCTGAATAATCATCTTATCCTGCGGTCATAGATTCTACAGTCAGAGGAACTGCGGTGAGGGGATTGTTTCTCTCAACAAGTTTCGAACCCTAAAGCAAGTTTGAAAACTGGGCATATGTTGATTCAAGTTTCTGTCAATGCAAATTCCAACATGCTTGTGGCTAATTGCTCATGGCTCTTCCACTATTCTTTCTAGCTTGCTTCTTAGCTATTAATGGAATGTAAATTGATTGAATGTTAAACTAAATTAAAGCTATGAATGTTGTAAGAGATGATGTAAAATTAGAAATTATAATACTAAGAACAATAATGCAAGTTCTGATTGAGAAAATATTGTTGAGACACTTGACACTTCCAGATTAAAGGAGCAAGAATAGGTAACCCATAATGGATACTTCATGAGAAAGCACGTTAGCTTTGGACATGTTCATCTTTCATAATACTTCAAGAGAGGCACAACAAGCATGTCAAATGGGAAAGATAAGCATAAAAGGTAGCCACTCGTTGGATTTTGTTTCTAAAACCAGGGATGTTATACTAACCTTAGGTAGGTGATCAACTCAGACAATCAAGCAATAAAATAAACAACTAAAAAAAAGAGCTAATCATACATGAAAGGAAATCAATTCCATGTGAATGCATTTAAAGATAAGGAACTCACCCCAATTCCATCGCATTCATCTGCCATAACTCTCTTACCAACCATTGCTGCAGTCACTATCCCTTCTACATTACATGATTCATGCCAATTGAAGTTTCAAATTCAATTAAGAAACCAAAATCTAACCTCTATCCATGTGTAATAATTGCAGAAGATCAATGGAAATTCCTATATTATGGAGCTACCGTATTAATTGGGAATCCATTATGTGATTAATTTGATTAGTCTTAAGATCTATAAATAGTTCCTCCTAGAATATGAAGTCCATATTTTTCACCCAACTGATAATATTCCAATTTTCCAACCATTGGCATTGATAATATTCCAAATTTCCATTGGGTACCAAGCAAGAACTAAAAGGCAATTGCATGGAATGATTTGGTAGTGGAAGCCACCCTACCATCCAGGAAGTATATCCAGTACCACCATCAGTAGCAGGAGGTTAAGCAGTCTCTCCGTTGTTGAATAAGCAGTGGATTCGGTTGGTTCAGCAGTGGCAGATCCAATTGTCGTTGTTCCAACAATGTAAAAATGACATGAAGAGATATAATCATTTAGAAGGTAAAACCCTCATATTTCACTTCCTAAACAATTACATAATGGCTCGCAGAGTAAACAAACACATGGTTGAAGGAGCAAATTTAAAATTGGATCTACAGAACAAGGGAAGTGAAGTATATGCCCCAAACCTTTCATTGGATTATGCCAGCCAGAAATACGACAGTAGCCAGGGGCGTGTGCTGTGAATGAACCACCCCCTGAAACTTGGGGGTTTCCAGAACTAGAAAGCTCTAGACCAAAAATGCACTAGTGAGATGAGTGCGGTTACACAATAGCCCCCCTATTTTTTGAGCAAAAGTCTTCCATAATATTATAGCACTTGCACTCATATTTAACCCGATAGCATTATTAGCCATTTAGTTAGGCTAGCACTACCAGCAAACGAGTACACCCGGATTTAACCCGATTGATCAAAGTTTTCATAGTTTCTAGATAAAGACCCGAAACCACCAATAGCCGTGGGAGAGGCAGTTTACCGAGTGAAAGCAGCACCAATAGCATAGGTAGAGCCAGTTCCAAGCGCAGCACCACCAAATTGAGCAGTCGATCTAGCAGTTGCTTTAGTCTATTCTTTTGGTTATGTTGTTTATTCAGGTGGTTTGGCCCTTCCCCTCCTTTGTCGGGAAAGAGCTCTGTGCCTTTATTTAGCCCTTTATTATCCATATTTATAGCCATAGATTGCTCCATCCCGTAAGGACTTGGCCCTATCACTGTTGTATTTAAATTGAAGCATTTGGACCAAGTCAATTTATTAAACAACCAAATGAATAGCACGGGATTTCCATAAGAGTTAGCCCTATCATTGTTGTATTTAAATTGAAGCATTTGGACCAAGTCAATTTATTAAACAACCAGATGAATAACACGGGCTTTCCATAAGCTATTGACCACTAATTTGTAGCCTATATCCTATTAGCCAAAAAGATTGTCATGGGGAGAGTTTAGTCAGAGCAATTTTCTTAACATTTCCCTAACTACACTTTTTACATCACTTATAAACATCTAAGGAGAGTGGGATCGAGAACTACCATACTGGATAATATCAATACCCTATTGATTGGGTCGTTACACTAAAGTAATTGGAATTCTCTCTATTCCCATAATCTAAATAAAGGAAGTATGGTAGGTGTAAGTGCTGGTCAGAATGATGGGAATGCCTCTCATGCTTATACCTTTTATGACCTTTTTAGTGCTACTACTTCAAATCATGCCCTGCCAACTGAGGAAACTGGATATTCTCCTGGTTAGGCTGCTGGATATTTTACTGGGAGGCCTTATTATGATAGTCCAAGTGTTGATGCGGATGCTGGGATTTCTAGGACGAATGATTTTATGACAAATGAACCGCAACATTAGATTTTAATAGGTGTGATGATAACAAACTGGGTGATTCATAATTAAAATATAGAAACATTCAGGTTAATGAGCCTTGGTATGCTCCGAACCTAGATCACCTTCATCAAAAAGTACAAAACTTAATGCTTTTATCAGGGGAAGGGTTCAAACGAGACAAGATGCTACTGAACTAGTTTTGGGTAAGATTAAAAACACTGCCCCAGGGGAGCACCTAAGTTTGATGCTACTCAGTAGAAATCAATTTGAAGAAAACCCTTAGCTTACTAGATTTAGTGGGTGTATTCTCGACCAGTTGGCCCTTGGATCTAGGCGATAAATATAGGCATCAAAGGTAGATGCTAAGTTTATTCAAAACTTCAAAACCTAGTCCAAAGTATCTGTTAATCATAGGTTTACTAATACCACAAAGATTAAAATTGAAAGAAACACTAGCACCTTCAACAAATGCACGAAAAATATTGATATTGTAAGAACTGAATAATAGATACAAACTTCCATAAAAACTTCCACTATAGTTCCTAATTATGAAACAATTTTAATCTCAGAAACAATACAATACAATTATCGCTATTTGAGATTTGGTTTGTGTTCTCAAGGATTGATACAGACCTTGCTCTCCAACTTGCAATCCATTCCAAACGCTCAAAGCCTCCTAAGTGTTTCTGTAGATGTTCTGCATCGATCTTTTGCAAGAAAGTTGTGGTAAATATAGAATCTCACCATGTGGGTTGAATTTGAAATTAGGCGTCTTCAACATCTTTTCATGGCATTGGTTGCATTAAGTTTAGGTACAACCAATTCTCAATCGAGTGGGGATGATTTTCCCCTTTCTCCGACTAATTTTTCTGGCTATGAATCTTCACATAATTTCAAAATGCTTACAAACACTGTTAGATCTTACAGTGAGTGTTGGGTTTTAGTGTAACCTGATTTCATTTATGCCCTTAAAATCACCCAATGAACAAAAGAAATTACAAATTTTATAGGTTAACCAGAAAGTCAAAATCGTCCCCTGATCAAACGGCTCCATTCACAATTATTAGCACCCACAGTTTTGTTCTTTGTATTTGGGATCGCCCACACTGACATACAAAAACCCCACTATCAGGTCCTGAATCCCAAAAACCACCCGCATATCAAAACCCCATTTCAGTTAGGAATCCATTGAACACTCTCCCATTAAATCTCCAATTGGCTTATCAGATCATGAATCCCCAAGATCATACCGACATACAAAACCACCCTCCTACACTACAACACTTATGCAAAAATTCCACCACTAAAGAATCTCCGAGGAAGAAAGCATATACTCACCAAGAGATATCTACTTGGGACATTTATCCTTACAAAAAAACACAGAATAAAGGAATTGAGCTGGAATATGGGTGCTTTAACCCTCAAAAGACTACAAGTTCAAACTAATCACATGGTCTGATTGCATGAATCCTGCGCGGTTTTCTTTGATCTTCTTTTTTTTCCCTAACCCAACAAGGAAAAATAGTATTTCATATGCTTATGAATCTTGTCAATGTCTTGGGATACTTACCCTTATCTCTTCTCACATTCTAAATTAGAGAAACTATCTTCTTCCACCAAAAACCCTCACTCACAAGCACAAAAGCAATCTGGTTTGATTCCTGTCAGCCCCATTTCGTTAAAGAGTTCCAAATCCTTTTCCGTGCATCCAACCCTTCCATAAGGTGCATTCTTGCATCCAAACCTTCCATAAGCTGCATTTATCACCATCCACCAGACCGCTCAGATATTTGATCAAAGCTCTTAATTCGGTTGGATTTTGTGAATGGAGAATTTTTCCCTCTTTCTTTATTTTATCTTTTGTTCTTTTTGTTTATTTTATCTTTTCTCTTTTATAATGGAACACTGTTTTATTTATTTTATTTTATTTTATATTTTAAGTAAATTAAAAATATTTTAAAATGTGAAACCTTGTCATGAAAATATTATTTTCATTTATTTAGTTGTTTTTATTTTTATTTATTATTTATGTTTAACAGGTTACTATAAATATTACATAGCAAATTGACATAATATTTAAATATTAGCATATTGTATATTATATATTATAATACTATAAATTAACTCATTGGATGGGGTGATGGTGCAGGAAAATGAATAGATCAGTGGTGACGAGACAACCATTTACACTGAGACAAGGTATGAGATGGATGGAAATTTAATCATGGCCTCCAATCTGAATGCTTGAACCTGCTAGGCCAACGTGAACATTAACTGTCATTTATGGAGAACGAACTAGGCACAATCATGACAGCAACAACACCAATGCCTTAAAATTCTGTGCAGCAAAGTCATTTTAGCTTCATCTATAGAGAGACAAAGGTAGACATAGGAATTGAGCAGAGAGATTGCACAATCTGAAACAAGATTTATCGATGCATTGTTGTTGTAGACATGGTAAGTGAGATCTAGGGTTTTTTTTTTTTAGTTTAATACAAAAAGATCATTGATTTTTTATGCAAATAGGTACTTACGGAAATTTCGACCTTTTGAACATAGTCGTGATGAGAAGACTAGCAAACAGGTAAAACCAATGAATTAATGGAGGATGCAAACTTGGTGAATTTCATTAACAAGACTTAAAATACTCTTGCTTGTCGAAACTTCAATCGACTGTCGAAAGGGTCAAACTATGATGGTTTTTGTCAAATGAGATGTGGAAATCGCCAGGGTGATGAGCTAAATGTGATGGTATAAAAAACAAGACATGAAAATGCACAGTGCGAGAAACGACAAATCTTTGAAACTCGACTTTACCTCTGCATTAGATGTCTTTAAAGAAGAAAATGTTGCCAAGTGACACAGGGGGGTGGATCTCTAAAGATTGAGGTGCACGGCACCAATATTACTAAAAGAAGGTAGACAATTTACAAAATTTACACTTCATTGTCAAATTTGCAATTTTCCATGACACAATTAAAAATGACTAATTCATATTCTTCTAACTAGTCATTTTTATGTCGTGACTAAATTAGTTGTTTATGTTAGTCATTTTTAACTCTATCACTTATTATCTAGTCATATTTGTTAAATGGTGACTAAATTAGTTGTTAATTTTAGTCATTTATAGTTGGGTCAATCAAAATTGCTCATATTTAGTAGTAAATCACTTGAAAAACCTACGGTGACTAGAATTTTTAGTCACCTAGTAGCTAATTCCTCATTTTGTACTAGTGATAATTGGGCCTGCTAGAACAGATAATATCTTCACACAAGATACATGGCACCTATAGAATTTCACTGCAAAACCAAAATCATTCGAACTATATTGGAATCAATCCTACCCTCTCGACATGTACACTTTCTCAGGGCCTGCCACGCTCGCACTGCCACTCTGAATAAATTCATAGGAAGCAAGGCACTCTTTGCGGGACTTTTGTGGAAACCCAACTGCTTCTGGTGTACAATGGACAGTAGACAGACTCGAAGCTTTCCTGAGATGGATCTGATACCATATTAGAATTGTTGTTACACTATATCATCAAACAATGAGTGCAATCATATTCTTAATTATTATGATATGAAGGAGAACGAAAAAATACACACTGAACAAATCAAATCTCACGGGAAATAGAGAAGTATTGCTCAGTTAATTACAATATCATCTTCATTACATGATCTGGTGTTACAATAGTGTTACATAAGGAATAATTCTAATCATTAGGGATGAATTCGAATCTACCAACTGAATCTAACCGTATCTGACTACATGGCTAACTAAAGATGTCTAAATCACTATCAGAGTGGACTAGCTAAGCTCCAATTGTCTAATTCAGTCTCTCAATCAGTAATAATCAGTTAAACTAGTCTATCTGAGGTGGTAGGCGAGAAGTAGGTGAGAATAAGTGCCTATCCACATGCATCCATGCAAGACTGGTGCTAACTGAACTGGAGGACAACTAACTGAATGTAACTGAAGCATAACTAAGCTTAACTAGTTACCAACTACCAACAACTGAAGGAGGTTGGTGCCAACACTCCAAGTGGCTCCTAAATTATTGGGATTGGCCTAATAGGTGCCTAAACTAATGCATGCAAGTGCATTCAGTCTTAGTTAGCCTCTATCGGTGTTCCCCCCACTGTAGTGACTGGTACATGTGGCCCCATTAGGAAAAGTGGACCCAATAATAACTAAATGACTCCTAAGTTAGGCTAATATAATCTAATAGACAGTTCCAATAATGGAGGATTATAAATCCTAACATTTATAGTTCATTGTATGCTACCCTAAATAATACAACCATTGTACTCCCAAAACCACATTTGTATCAGCCACATTCACTACATAAAAATTGTCAGTGATAGTATGATTTCCTATAGTAACTTGAAGCTTTGGAATACAGTTAGTGTAGTCCATAGAATTGTTACATGGAATGATGGCTGTGAAACCATCAAAAGTTTTATCTTGTAACTTTCTCCTCTCCACCAAGGCTGGATATATGAAGTTATGAGTGGCTCCACCATCCACTAGAACAGTGACCTTTTGGCCTTATATGTTACCCTTGAGCCTCAAGGTGTGGAACCTAGGTACACCTGAGAGTACTGCAAATTTTCCTGTCTTGGGAGTGGGTTGTTCTTCTTATGTTCTTTCATACCACTATTCTTGGGCTGCAAGTTGTTCTTCCTCCTCCTCCTCCCCCTCTTCATCATCTTCAGAGAAAACTGCAATGTAGTGTGCCTTCCACTTGGCATATTTATGTCCCGGAACTCAAGGTTGTTGGCATGTGAAACATAAATTATGTCTTCTAAGTTCTTCTTTGCTTGGTCTTCCTTTATTTTCTTTGGTAGATGAGTCATTTTTCCATGGTTTCTTACCTTCCTTGAACTTGGAAGCGAAATTTGCCTTGGGGGGTATTTGGTTCTTGGCAACACATTCCGCAAATCTCTTGTCAAATTCATGGCATCCTTCAATGTGGCTGGCTTGTGGGCTTTCACTATCCCTCTCAAAGGTTCTATCAATACTTAAATAAATAATAAAACCAACCTAGCCATAGATACATCATGAATCATTACTGAAATCTTTTCAAATTCTAACATATATGCTTCAGGAGTTCCTACTTGCTTTTCAAATCTCTCCATTAATGCATTGGATAAACCCTCATAAGATAACATATGATCCTGTCCCAAGGTTCTAATACCATGGAACCACCAATCACTAGATTCCCCTTCAAGATGCAAAATGGCCATTTTCAATGCATCTTCTTCAACCATAGGATTTAACTAAAAATACACACTTAATTTGTGCAACAGGCACTAGCAGACATTTGTGAGGAACCATCCAAGAAAGGAATAGTTACTTTTCCCATGGTGTACTTTAATTCATGATTAATAGGAGGTTCCCTATTCCCCCTTCCTCCTTTCTTAAACTGAAGAGAGGCTATAATGAACTGATCAAAAGGTAGGGCATTCCTACATTCATCACTTAGCTGCTGCTAATCATTTGTTACTTCCCTCACACCATACGTGGTGTAAGGGCCTTCTTTGGACTCTAAAAACTTAGGTATTCCAAGTCCATTCTGATTCTTGAACTCATGGGGTCGTTTATGAGGTCCATTCTTCAAAAAAATGGCTTCCCCATTGGTCTTCTTCTCAACATTAGGTGAACTACTACTATTCCCTTGTGTTGACTTGCCCCCAAGTTGGCTAGCCAACAATTCAAACCCTTTCATAAAATGTTTGGTCATACCTTCAAGATATGATTTAATGAATATCTTAAGGTCCTTATTATTTTATTTTTCATCCATCTCTCCATGTCCTAGTTTTTCCTTAATCTCCTTATAAAAAGAAACCACCAATCACTAGATTCCCCTTCAAGATGCAAAATGGCCATTTTCAATGCATCTTCTTCAACCATAGGATTTAACTAAAAATACACACTTAATTTGTGCAACAGGCACTAGTAGACATTTGTGAGGAACCATCCAAGAAAGGAATAGTTACTTTTCCCATGGTGTACTTTAATTCATGATTAAGAGGAGGTTCCCTATTCCCCCTTCCTCCTTTCTTAAACTGAAGAGAGGCTATAATGAACTGATCAAAAGGTAGGGCATTCCTACATTCATCACTTAGCTGCTGCTAATCATTTGTTACTTCCCTCACACCATAAGTGGTGTAAGGGCCTTCTTTGGACTCTAAAAACTTAGGTATTCCAGGTCCATTCTGATTCTTGAAATCATGGGGTCGTTTATGAGGTCCATTCTTCAAAAAAATGGCTTCCCCATTGGTCTTCTTCTCAACATTAGGTGAACTACTACTATTCCCTTGTGTTGACTTGCCCCCAAGTTGGCTATCCAACAATTCAAACCCTTTCATAAAATGTTTGGTCATACCTTCAAGATATGATTTAATGAATATCTTAAGATCCTTATTATTTTATTTTTCATCCATCTCTCCCTGTCCTAGTTTTTCCTTAATCTCCTTATAAAAGGAACTAACTTCTCCACTTTCTTCCCTTCCACTGTTAAGGTCTCCAGTGTCAGTTTCTAATGGGGGGAGGTCATCATTGGGAAACATGAATATATAAATCCAACATGTGCTAATATCATGCTCTAATACCATTCTAATGACCCATTTCTAAAATTCCCAACAAAGGAAGAATTTGGGGAAAAATTGTTTTGACTAGTCTTGAACTTAGGGGATTTGAATGCACAAGAGGGTCTTGAATTTGGTAGGGACTGATATTGGGATTATTAGTACCACTCAATGGAATCTATAGTAACTTTATGACAGGTTATAGACATCTGCAACTCTATTTGGGAACATTGGAAAGAATGGTAAAATTACTAGTAATTTATGGTGCAATTCCCCCTAGGGTGTGAGCAGAAATGGCTCTCCAACTCCTATGTGACCCTCCCAACTTGTCAAAAAAAGTATGGGGAATGCTATTAAACTTAATTTTCTGTAATTTTTTATGTTTGAGAGTTATCAAACATAGGTGTAAAGATTCATATTCGAATGCATAAATTCAAAGATATTTGCTTAAGGGAAATGACATATAAAAGCCCAACTTTTACTCACAAATTGTGTATATAATGGTTCAAAATAGAACATAATGGATATATACCATTAACATAATTTTAATATATAAAAAATTAACATATAACATCAGATCCAAGTAGCAACATACATTAGAGATACAACTCCATTGAAATGGGAAATCAACACATGGAAACTAGTCACAACAAAGCTTGGAAATGTGGACATTTGCATCTGTATTTATGCTGATTTCTACTTACAAAGAATATGCGAGACATATTAAAGAGCCATAAATCATTCACCCATGCATGGTAATCAAATGGGCTAAATGGTGTGCAACCACCATTCACACAAGTGCGGCATCATAGAGAAATATGGAAATATTGAAGGGGGGGTTGAGAGAATGGGAGGAGAGATGGGTCATGAACAATGGCAGAGTAATATCTGTAGTAAAAATATTCCATTAAAATCCAAATTAGATGCCATGGTGGCCTCTACCACAACCAACTTGGATGATAATATCACTCTCTCGAAATTGGCACACTAGAAGGGTAAGTAAGCACTCACCGTGCAATGGACAAGCTAGTGCTTTCCAAAATGACAAAGGAAAATTCACAAATGATCAAAATATATTCTCATTCCTCATGACATATTTAATAACCATCCTAAGGTCTTCAAAGGTTGAATTCACTCCCCTATGCTTCCTCCAACTCATCCTTAATGTTTAGTAACCTCCATGACACTTGTCCTTCTCCTCAACCCTTCATCTTCCTCCAAATTCGAATTGTTGCCACCAAGCCCCAAGTGCACCCTATTGGAGGTTATTTTTATCCCTGACATGTCATATTTTCATATTTCTACAATCAGGTCTGCATTCAAGTATGACTTGTCTTATAATATTCCATCATTGTTATCATAAAATGCAGGGAATCTCTCTCCAAGTGCAACCTAGTTTCTTCTTAGCCTCTTCCTCTTCACCCATTCAAATACTTGGGCTTGTGATATGTTACTTGACACATATTCACCTTCCAATAACATTCCATTACTCATAATTTCGAATGTGGGTTTAAGTCATCACATGTGTAAGGAAGAATCTAGACACACAAGGTCTCCATGAACCTCCAAATGTCTTTATGAAGCAATGCCACTTTATTTTCCCATATTTATTATTTGTATGAACCAATTTAATGTGTAAACGACAAAGTAAGGTGCTCTTGGGTCCCATAGCTCCCTTATTGCAATATTTAATGCCTCCTCCCCAAGTTAGGGAACTAGTAGGTGGGTAAAACATTGTCAACTAGTAGTCTCATTGGGATGGGGACATGACAGAACTCAAACCAGCAACCATCCATTAAGATAGGTGACCCAGTGCTCCTCAAAGAAAGGGATTATGAAAGGAAAGACCAAGTATAGTGTCCTGAAAGTGTTGAAAAGAATAAAGAGCCGGATATAAGAAAAGAAATGGAGGGTGTGAAGCTTCAGCCATGAATTGTGCTATGGATGGAAGATTCACATTGGGAAAGAGGTTTTCATATCCATTATATTCCAGGAGTAAATTGTGTTCCTTGCAGATTTCTAACTTTTTTGGAAGAACCGAGAAAGCTTTTGGTTGTTTATGGAGGTTCCCATCCTTCTGATTTTGAGCTTGCATGGAAAGTCATATTAAAAAACAAGTTTGAGCCTGCATGGGAAGTCATATTAAAAATAAATTATTACAAGTATATTTTGAAAGCTTTGAAAAGCTATTTGAAACAATATCAAACAATATTACTCCTTTCCTTGTTTGCAGTCGTTTCTTTGTTTGTAGTCCTGTATAGCATATAGAGCAACCAAGATACAACCCATGATGCAGCTAGTGGATGATGTAGTGGTGAAGTTGAAGCTGTTTGTTGAGTAGATTTATCAACAAAGTGTCTCGGCAAGCTGAGGATGAAGCAACTTTTTCATTTCAAGAGAAAATATTTTTTCCTTTTGCTTGCGTCTCTTGCTCCAAACCAACTAGAGATGAATAAAGACAAGTTCTTATGATGATCGTGACAGTGTTGAACTATGGAGGTGGAGTGACAAACTCGTGGCCAACATGCCAATAGCCAAACATGATGACTACGTGTAACTTGAAGCCAAGATGGATGACCTTTATGAATAAGGCTATGATAACCAAACATTTAATGTTGGAGAGGTAATGTTAGCCTTTTCCTTAACATTAGTTCAACCTCCAATATGTTATCCAATTTTTCATATGCTATCCAATGTTTTAAACTGAATATTGTCTTTGGATTCTACTATCACCTCGATTTGAATCCAAATAAGATGTCAAAGTAGTTTATTGGTGGACAAAACGGTGTTGAAAGAGGTCCAAGTTTTGTATTGCTCAAAAAAATGGTGTTCTTATGGTCTTCAAAATATAACTAGGTTATAGAAAATGTTATTTCCTCATTTTATGTGCATATTAATAAAAACAACGGCAAGCCGATTCATAGAGTTCCTGCCAACCTGAAGGTAGGGACTAATAAGGATATTAATTTTACCAAGCATGGATTCTTTTATGATGTCCCTGCTAAAATAAATATATGGATTCTTTTATCACATTAATTACAGGTTTTTAGGTTTGATTTTCTTAGCTATAGTTTTATTTTGGTCGATAATTAATTAATTTATTTTAAATTTTTTAAAATGTATTTAATTGTATTTGTGTTGTACATATAAGGTTGCCATATTTTCTTGTACCCAAGGATGTGGCAGCCAAATTCTTTCCTCCTGGAAAATAATTAGAGTTCACTTACCATTCATTTAGTAGCTCACACAAAGACAACATACATTCACACAAGAATTAAATCGCATAGGTTGGAAGAACAAATTACTATCACATAGGAAATCATTAGGATTCTCGTTACATACGATGAACTCATGCAATAATGACGAATGGAATTCAAAACATCAATCACTCATCGTCATCACTAGCTAAGAGTAGTTCTTATTTTGCAAATAGTGCATCATATAACAAAGCCTTTGATCTTGCATTACTGTATGGTAACTTGTGTTAGCTTATGGTCTATGGTGACTTCCATACCAAGTTCTTAATCGAAGTGTTTGGACTATATCGACACGTGGAGGATGCATGAAGGAAGAGGGATATGTAAAGGCTAGGAGAGCCGAGATAAATCGGAACGTTAAGGTTCTACACAAAACAATATATACTTAATTTTCAAGATCCCTAACAGACAAATGTTATCTGCCTAAACTTTTGCTATTGTTGTTCAAGTGAAAAAACCCTGAAGCCACTTTTCATCCTAAATTGTCTGTAAGTTTATGTTGTGTTTTTTATGGGCATGTTATAATTCCCAATTAAGACTTTGTCCATATTTTTATCCTATAGACCATTTGTCTTCATTGGTACAATGAAACTTCTTGCACCTTGTTTGAAAAAAAAATGTGTAGATTCACAATTACATTTTTCCTTTTTTCACTATACGGAATTCTATTTAGTGTATCGATCTTCCTCTTTAGGTGCCCATGACCAGTCTGCTGCATACTGATTTGTTATTTAGTTTTGTCAAATGTTGAGAGAACATGGTTGCCTCAGTTAAGAGATAGGCGGCTAGCGCTTCTCACTTAACCTAACCCTTTTTATTTGGCAAGAAGGTTACACAAGTGAGGAATAAAGCACCCCTTCACTCTTATACAACTAAATGCTCACCAAATATATAAATGGGCGCCTTAATTATTAGAATGTTTATGTAAATGATTCCTTAATCCTTAACTTGTCCATGTAAACCAAAAGATGGCTTAGTCCTTAATCCTTTGCATGTCGATGTAAATTAGTACCTTAATCCTTATCTTACTATTTTCTCTGCTCTTATAACATTGGCAGGGAATTAGTTGCATTGCAATTTTTGCTCTTGTTTGTTTGGAAAGTATATTTTGAATATATACAAAATTTATTTAACTTTAAATTTATAATTTTAATCATAAAAGATGTCTTACATAAGCTTAATCATTGTATTTTATATATTAAGTAAACTAAAGATAAATTTCGTGTTTATATATTAACTTTGAAAAAAAAATATGAAAAATTATCTAATAGTCACTACGGAGATTCGTTGCACCACTCCTTGCTTGATCCTACTTGCTTTTGGTGACTGTGATCCTCCCTCCCTTAATGTTCAAATGCTCGTTGCTCTGTTCAGTTTAGTTTTTTATAGTCAACGGATAGACTTCTTAATTTCCAACCTCGCTTTCCTAGAATTTGCTTGAAAGGAGGTTGCTCTCTTGGATGAAAATGCAATTATGCTCCATGTTCTAATTCCCCTACGTGTTGCTCTGGATAAGAGGTTGAGTGATGATGAATCTCCAACAATGGGCCAAGTCTGAGTATGTTCACTGGTTTTGTTTTTTTGGTCAATAGTTTTGGTCTTAATATTGGTTAGTACAGGTCTATCTATAGTCAAGTAGATGTTTATATTTTTGTTTCAATATGGAAGAATGTATGGACCACTTAAAGACTTTAATTCATGTTTCAAGTTTTTACTGGAGTCAAATGGGTTGCATCTCCATGGGACACTTGAATTTTGGAACTGTATATATACAATTATGTTAATATTTGCTTTGATAAATATAGTTCATGCATACAAAAAAAAATAGCATACTAACTAGTGAAATATGAATTTGGTGTTAAATCTACTAATACCTTAAAAAGTCCAAATATGACTATATGTTGGTTAGTGTTGCAATATTAATTCTAAGAGTACTTCGCTAGTCATATCTATTAGTTGTTATTATCATTTTCATTTTGAATGATTAAATTTGATTGTACACAATTTTTAAAGAAGTTCATGCCCCATTTTTTTCCACTCTGGTTATAAAATCAACTTTATGTACTAGTGTTTTGAACATCATCTATGGTAGGCTTAGATGAGCACAGTTGATATCATGATTATAACCTCTTATATATTGGACCATTTAAAGTCTTCTTCTATTGTCTTGGAATGTCATTAAAATAAACATATCCCCACATATCTTTGTGGGACATGAGGTTGTAGGTTGCTCTATAGCTTCCAATATCTCCATAGCTTGGTATAGCTTGGGATTGTCTTCTAGGTCTAAAGATTGCGGTCATTTCCAACATTCTCTTTGAACAAATTATAAATTATGAAGCTTGTTATTAAGGTTCTTTTTATCCCTTCCTCCTCAAATGTAAGATCCTAAATTTGTTTTCTCCTTAGGGGTCATGTGCCTTTTGGAATGGTAGAGGCTTCTTTATTTCCTTTCAGATTAAAAGTTATATTGTGCAATCCTTCACTGGGCTTAGAGTCCTTCCCTAAATGCATAGGATTCTTGAGAGGGGCCCTTGCAATCTCGTTTTTGGAGGAGTGGGGACATCCCTCTCCTAGCACAATTCTTACTTCCTCTTTGGTGGGTTCCCCACACTATAGAGGGTTCTAATGAACATGTCCTTGAACATTATTCATTCATGTAAATGCTCCATTTTCATTGAGCAAGGGACAATCATACTTAATATTCCCTATAATTTTTCCGTTGATGACAATGGAAGTGCACACTTTGGTACACTATATTATATCCACTTCCCATGTGATATCTCCATTGATTTTGGTAGGCCTTTCCTTAGGTCTAATTCTACACATATAAGTTTTGTCCATTGTTATATATGAGTTATAGTAGTGATTCAGACACAATATTATGAACTTACCCAAGGTATTTTCGGTGTCCTCTAATATTGATTATTTCCACAACTCCAATGAAAATCCAAGGAACTTTACCCACAGTGCTTGAAAGGTCGCCATTTCCTTATTCGGGTTAAAACTTGGCTCCCCTCCCCTGCCCTCCCCCCCTCCCGATTTTGTTGGAATTCATGAGCCCTCTCAAAGGTTCTGTCAATACTTAAATAAATAATAAAACCAACGTATCCATATATACATCAGGAACCATTACTGAAAGCTTTTCAAATTCTAACTTTATATGCTTCAATTGTGCTAGTTCTTTGAAAGGAAGTTCAAGGTATTTGCTCTCAAATCTCTCCATTAATGCATTAGAGAAACCCTCATAAGATAAAATATGATCATGTCCCAAGGTTCTAGGACCATGGAACCACCAATCACTAGCTTCCCCTTCAAGACACAAAATGGCCATTTTCAATGCATCTTCTTCAACCATGGGATTTAACTAAAAATACACACTTAATTTATGCAACCAAGTACTAGTAGGAATTTGTGAGGAACCATCAAAGAAAGGAATAGTTACTTTTCCCATGGTGTACTTTAATTCATGATTAAGAGCAGGTTCCCTATTCCCACTTCCTCCTTGCTTAAACTAAAGAGAGGCTATAATGAACTGATTGAAAGGTAGGATGTTCCTACATTCATCACTTAGTTGCTGCCAGTCATTTGTTTCTTCCCTCACATCATAAGTGGTGTAAGGGCCTTATTTGGGCTCCAAAAACTTAGGTATTCCATTTCCATTCTGATTCTTGAACTCATGGCGTCGGTTATGAGGTCCATTATTCGTAAAAATGGCTTCCCCATTGGTCTTCTTCTCAACATGAGGTGAACTACTACTACTCCCTGGTGTTGACTTGACCCCAAGTTGACTAGACAACAATTCGAACCCTTGCATAAAATATTTGGTCATCCCTTCAAGAGATGATTTAATGAATGTCTTAATGTCCTCATTATTTTCTTTGTCATCCATATCTCCAAGTCCTAGTTTTGCCTTAATCTCCTTGTAAAAAGAACCAATTTCTCCACTTTCTTCCCTTCCATCCTACATTCATCACTTAGTTGCTGCCAGTCATTTGTTTCTTCCCTCACATCATAAGTGGTGTAAGGGCCTTATTTGGGCTCTAAAAACTTAGGTATTCCATGTCCATTCTGATTCTTGAACTCATGGCGTCGGTTATGAGGTCCATTATTTGGAAAAATGGCTTCCCCATTGGTCTTCTTCTCAACATGAGGTGAACTACTACTACTCCCTCGTGTTGACTTGACCCCAAGTTGACTAGCCAACAATTCAAACCCTTGCATAGAATATTTGGTCATCCCTTCTGTAGCAGGGATTTCTCCTTGCTACAGGGGTAGGAATGGCTCCCTTCCGTCTATAGGATGGAAGGGTAGGTTCCTGCGTGTGGAAAATGCATAAAAGAAATAGTGACAGAAAGAGTAGCAAATGACAGAAAGAAAATGGTCGTGAGCCCCTCTGCAAACAAGGTTAGGGCTCCGCCTTGGCTACCTGTAAACAACTATTAAGCTACAATAAACCTGCAAACGGGTTAGAAATCAAACCTGCAAACAAATGGTGTTCAGAAAACAACTAAACTAACATAGAAAATACATAAACAAAATGATGTTATACCTCTGCTTTGGTGAAATGGGCCACCATGCCCTGGCTCGAAGCACCTCCCTATCTCACTCAGCAATGGAAGAGCTATGGATCAATGGGGAAGATGAGTGGAAGAGAGGGTGGTGTGGGTGGATTGAGAGGCAAAGAGGTCTCAAGGCATCCATAGGCAGCATAACAGTATGCAAGAGAGGCGTGTTTTGAGAGTGACCCCCCACCCTCCTTTTATAGCTTTTTTTTTGGGTTTTAGGGTTTTAAGCCCTTGGTCTGGGCTTTAGCCCATTCTGCCCTAACTTTAGCTCCTTTTAGGGTTTTTAGCCCCTTTTTGGAGGCTTTAGCCCCTAGGAGAGTTATTTAGGCTCCTTTTTGGGGTTTTTAAGCCCTTTTATTCATCCTTAAGCCTTTTTGAGGGTGTGGGGGTCTAATGGAGGGTCATGAATGGGTGTCCTTAGGTGGTGTAGGCCATGTAAAGCTGAGTGAGGGTTTTTTTGGGTTAACAGATTGCCCCCTGATGTGTGAGGGTAGGAGCTCATCGTATGGCCGACGGACATCATAGGATTTGCTGCATAGGGGTGGTGCTTCTGGGGCTGGGGCATGGTGGCTTTTGGTTTTTGTATTAATATGGTTCCCATCAATGGGTGAGATACAAATAATGTGTGACATGTATATGGACGAGGCGGGCATCCCCATGCTCATGACAATGTCAAAAGAATAATTTGACCTATGCTCTAAAATACAAGAGCCGATCATATACAACTGATGGTACAATAATGGTTGCCTCAATGTGAGGCTGAATACAATACTGATCTGGTACATTGGACCCGTGGAATTCTCATGGAATGCTATATCTTCATGACTGATGGCCTGCTGGATCTGGGATGGTACATAGTTGTATGGACTCCCTGATTGAGAGTCAAAGTCTCTGTGGCACAAGTATGTTGTATCAATCATAAATTTATATAGAAGCGTTGTTGGGGCTTCTGAACACTGTCTCCAATGCAACCCGGAAATCACAAGGGACATAACCCGTTTAGGTCCCTCGAATAGACTCATCAATGTGTAAGAGTCAGGTGACATCCAGGGTCTTCGACTAAGTACTGTGCGGACCAAACCCTGTACGAATCTCAATGGTGCAATGATGTAGTTGGAGTCGAGCACGTGAGAAACAACCATCCCGAGAGGCACTGAGGACTCCTCTCAAGTGGTCCAAGGAACTCATCAATGAGGTTAATGAAACCAAGATACAGGGACCTCTGGGTCCATCCTTTGGAATATATGTGTTGTCGTCAACAGAGGGAGACCTGCCCCTAGTCAAGGCAATGATGTTTCCCTGACTAGGAGCGCGAGGGAGATAACCGAAAGGTGTGAGACAATCTGCGGACTGGCCCACTGAAAGGGGGGGGGGGGGGGGGAGGGAAAGAATTGAACATGGGTAGGGGGAGTGTGGTAGACTCAAACTTCCATTGTTCAGAGTATGGTGGTAGGGTGGACCAGGCAGCAAATGAAACTTGACTCATGGGAATGGGATCATAGCTGTAATACCGGGAATGTTGTTACAGATGGGAAATACTTGGAGGAGGTGGACACTTTTGATATTGACAGGATCCAAGGAAGACACATTGCAGAGTACGCTGAACAAAGGCGACCCAAAGAGGGAATGCTGTCAAACTGTTTTCGGTGGGGTGGTGTCTAGGGACACCGTTGTGGTACGATCTCATGGATTTTTGGCGAGCCCGAGAAAGTAAATGCTCGATGGTGCTTTCAATTTTAGAGAGTCTGAAAGTACAGAGAAGACTCCAGTGGGGGCTCTTTTTCGTTGGTAGTCTCCTGTGCTCGAAAAAGGATAAAATTATACATAGGAGAACTCGCCCATCTTGTAGGGGATGAGAGACTTCTTTACCGTTGGTAGTCCAATCAGGCCGGAAAAGGTTAAACCTACACTGACTGGATGATCATTCAGATACTTTTACAAGCATGAACGAAACCAATTTTGCTCGGCAATATTTTCTTGATGAGAAGGCTAGAAAAGAGCTTAATGACAACCCGTGGTGATCTTTTTCGTAAAGTGCGGCCCCTCTGCCCGAGAAAGCATAAAATTATGTAGAGGGGAACGGTCTTGGCTTGAGTGTGCCAAGGAGGTCCTTTTCAATTGATGGTCTACATGGTCCACAACAGGAGGTAAATGAGACGATGTAGGCGCCCTTTCCTATACTTTAGCGAGCGGGAAAGGAAGCTGTTGTGCTCAGCTATCTTTTCATTGTTTTTAGGAGTCAGAAAAGAGCTTAAACGAAACTCCAGTATGGTCTACCGATTGCGGTGTCACAGGCAGTGCCCCATGTCGAGATGGTGGACAGTGGTCCAAAGGTCATCCGTGTAGTATGAATGGAGCAGAAGGCTCTCAAACATACCAATACATGCGTGCGATAGATCGCAGCAGAGGCTCGCAAGTCGGTGTGGTGGAGGCACGCAAACCGAGGTGGCTCTCAGACAAAGATCAGGAGAGTTGTGTGTGAGTTGCGGTGGACGGACTTGACTACATGTGATGTAAGTGCAAGTCCGAGGGCACTTATATGCCAAATACATGCAAGAAAAATAAATCATTTTGTGGACAATGGTCCAAAGGTCCGCGTAAGGTGTGGTGGATAAAGAAGACAACTATGTGTTAAAATACAAAACAAGAAGAAAAATGGTAACCCCTAATGGGCGGTGGCCTGAAAACCCGCATGAGTAGTGGTAGGAAAGTGTGATGCAAGTACAGGTCCACAGACACTTGTATCACCATGACGTGGCTCGTAAATCGAGGTAACTTCTGGGGAGCAGTCCTGAAATTTGTTTGTTTAAACTTGAGACGATGGTCTCATAAGGAGATGGAAATTTGAGCCTAGAGGTGTGAGAGGTGTCTCGAACCAATTCTGGGTGACGTTGGATTAGCAGCTGATGGTGCTGCCCCTGACTTGTGCTAAAAACGTTGAAAAATAAGAAAGGGAAAAAACTACACTATAAGGGACTCATCGTGGTTATATCAGGCATAGACTCTCTTGAGATGGAGCTCGTTGCGTGGCTTCATCAAGAGTCGACCGTCCTAGTCAGCGAAGAGGTATGCCCCCTTATTGAGACGAAGGTCATTGGCAAGGCGGGATGACAAAATCTGGTCTTTTATGGGAAGAACCGATTCCACGCTATGGTTTAAAGGGAATAGGGTAAAACCGAAGGCAGTATTACATATATCTCCGTCATCGTGTAAATGGTGCCATGATAGATCAGGTGGATCCTCCACAGCCGATGAGACGGAAGGGTAACTGGTGCTAGAGATCATGTAAATGTTATTGGTTGTGGTTTTTGTGGCCTTGCCCCCGATCTCTGTTGGAGAAAGAGGGGCAGGCCTGGAGACGAGAGGAGTCTTTGATGGACCTGGAGGTAGGTGCAACATAATATCAATTGGTTGGACATGAGTCAACACATCCTGGGGCCTCAGAGGTAGGGTAGGTGGTTTAAGGTACCACACAGGATCTCCCAGTGTGAAATCCTGTAGATTGTGGGTTGCCAAGATAGACTTACTCATGATCTCGGATGGTAGGAAAAGAAAAAGGAAAAGGAAAAGGAAAAGGATCATGTTGAGTGGGACTGAACCCCATTGTTTCCCTGGTAACTGAGGTTGAGGTTGCGACTGAGGTTGCGGCTACAAATGGAGCTGCGGTTGTGGAAACAACAGAAGAGACAGGTCTGATGGACCGTCAGTGATGGTGGAGACAAGAGGGTCAGTAGAACTGGACATCATGTAAATGGACATGGTGTCCAAAGAAGGAGGTGGGGGGTGAACTTCTTCGATCAGGGTGATCTCAGATTCAAGGGAATGTTGATGGGGGTCAGCTAAAGCGATTCAGAACTCCGCTAAGTATTGACAATGGTGAGAATAGTGTCCATACAGTCCGCAAAGGGCACAAGCATGGTTTGTTCTCAATGCCTTGTTTCTCACTATTGGCGTGGTTGGAAGTTCAACCACGGGGAGGTTTTCAGTTGTATCCATGGCATCCAAATGCGCACGGATCATTGGGATTTTAGGGCAATTCTGAGTTGGGTGGCCCTATTGTTCGTAGACAGCACAAGGAGGGATCTGTCGAGGTTATGCGGTGGCTTTGGCATTCTTGCCCCTGGCCCTTTTTAGGTGGGGCGGTGCAGGTGTGGGTACGGTGTTTGGCTTTTGCGGGCCGGGTGGGGGGTGAGACTCGACCACAATGGGTTGCACCAGAGTTAAAACAACTTGGGGCCTTGGTGTTTGAGCTGGTGGATCGAGATACCACACTGGAATTCCCAATGTAAAGTTAGGTAGGCTTAAGGTGGCCACTACCGACTTGCTCATGACACCAGGTGGGGGAAAGAGGATGGGAATTGTATGGACTGGAGATGAGCCCAGATAACTCCCTGATGGTTGTATGTGGGGGTGCGGTTGTGGTTGTGGCTGTGCAAAATGTTGCTGCTGCGGATGATGTTGCGGCTTATGTTGGTGTTACGGCTGCGGACGGTGTTGGGGTTGGGGTTGGGGCTGCAGCTGCGCTTGTTGTTTGGGTGCAGCGGTGCTAGATGAGACCATGCACAAGTCCGCAATCTCATTTTGTGTTAGTGGTGGTGACACTAAGGGAAAATGAGCCATCATGGTGGTATCGACAAATAACCCAGGGCCCACATTCAACAATGGGGAGGCTGGTGTGTTGTCAACCATGGTGTTGATTGCAGGGACGACATTGGCATGTATGGTCGTTCCTTGTGGCTGAATGGTGGTGATGGTAGGGATAACATTGGCGGGTTTCGTTAACCCTTGCGAATCATGATAAGTGAGTTGATCAACCATCACGATCTTCCCTTCATGGGGGAACATCATGAGACGAAAGATAGTTGATGTGACCGCTCTCATGGCGTACATATAACTTCTTCCGAGGAGAAGGTTATAGTACAGTTGAGCATTGACGACCTCTATGTCAATTAGCACTGTCTTCCTAGCTAATGTGATGGGGACATGGGGGAGGATTCCTTAGGCTTTAGTGGGATGGCCATCATAAGCCCGCAGAGTTATGGAAGATGGCTGCAGAATTGGTGATCCCAGTTTCTGCTAAACCAAGGTAGACACGACGGATGTAGATGCCCCCTCATCTACTATGCACCGGTGCACAACCAAGTTCCAGATAGATACCGGGATTTGGAAGGCGATGGTCGATGGCATGCGTGGTTCTCGATTCTTTGTGTCAAACGTGATCCACTTGGAGTCGAAGGGGTCTACGGCCCCTAGGGCAGCTAGTAACGCTTTCTGCTGTGTTGGGCACATTTTGAGTACCTCCAGGGCGGACATGGCCTTTGGTGTTTGGGCCAAGTCATCCACAATGCTATAGCTAATTGTAGCTCTAGCCGTGGCGTTATTGGCAATTCTATATATGGGTGGGCGTGGTAATGGGGGTAATTGAAGAGGTAGGTTGACTGTTTTAGATGTTGATGTCGTTGATGTGTCAACGGGTTCAGTGGTGGTACCGTACTAATTCTGTCTAGTTTGTAAGTTGACCTCTTCAGTCGTCATGGCTAGCAGATGGTAAACACCTGTTTCGGTAGTGGGAGGTGCCCCCGGAGCGTTGGGATTGGCTTGGGAGGGGGGTGCGGTTGCCACCAATCCTTGGAATGGTAGTGGGTTTTGAAGCACAATGGGGGGAGGTCCTTGTGGTGTCAGGTTAGGTTGGGCTTGGTTTGTGGCATTTGCGGCCTGTTGAACCTCGTTCTGAATGGCCTGCTTAGTGCGGCCCATGAGGGAACACTCGAATGTGTAGTGCCCATAAACATCACAGAGTGTGCACGATTGCTTTGTGCGTAACGGGGCGTTGCGTCTAGGAGCATTTGGTCGTGGGGGGTTTTGGGCGGGTCAGTTCACTTCGGCGTTGTTGGGAGGATTTGGTTGTTGACCGCCTCCCTGTGGTTGGTTATTGGCTTGGTTCCGAGGTTGATTATTTCTAGCTTGCCCTTGTTGATTATTGGGGGTAGGCTGGTTGGGACGGTTTTGTTGTGCAAATACTTGTCCCAACGAAGTGGGTTGAGCAGGGGCAGGGGCTTGAACCGCTTGCACTGGTGGTGCATAATAAATTTGGGTGGGTTGTGGTGCCACAAATGTGGGCATTTGCCCTGCGTACTACTGTGTTGGCCATGCCATGGCTTGAGCCTGTTGCAGTGGCACAGGTTGTGCGTAGGAAGTTGTTGCTCCAAACTGGGACATCATTCTGGCATAGTCTGAAGTTTGGTTTTGGTAAGCAACACTAGCAGTGTTGCTTGGTTGTGGTGTAATGGCAGGTGGTGTCGGACAGTGCTGTGGCTGTTGGGAGACCGAACCTATGATGTTGTCTGCAGCATGAGATGCCCCCAGTGCATCCCGGTAGGAGGTGTTTGGACGGGGGGCGTCTGGAATGACAGTGTATAGATATCCAGACTGGGCGTAGATAAGGTCAAATTATTGGGCTTTCAATATGGCCTCCTCTTCAGGTTGGGGACATTCGGATGTGACGTCCTTTGCTATGGGGGGGAGCAAGGTCTTGAGGAACCAATCCAAGAAGATCCTGTTGTCAAGTTGGATTTTACATAAGCTGCGACGTCGCTGCCGCTCATGGATATGGTCAGTTATATGTGTCGCAGTGTTTTGGCAATAGGATAACAGGATCTCCATTCCTTCGTCATATCTGACGGGGAGTTGGAAATACTGTAGGAACATGAAAACTAAGGAGTTGAAATCTAGATATTTGGCCTGCAGTAGCTCAATGTACCATTTGGCCGCGACACCTGTAAGGGTGCGTTAGAATAGCCTCAGCCTAATGGAATCGTCTACGATGTTGATGGACGAGCACCATAGATGGAATGTCATAACATGGTTTTGGGGACATTCCCCTTCCTTACCTTCAAACTTGGGGATGTATGATCACAGCTTAGTTGGAATTGGAGGCCAAAAAGCTTGATGGCGAATGGGATCGTTTGTCAATCGAGCCAAATTAGGCAAGTTAAGACGAGCCATGAAAGGCAGATTTGACCCCAGGTTTATGTGAGATGGGGAAGGGATGGTGGTGGGGTTTGTAGGTGCATAATGTACCTGCATAACTGGGGGTATGGGTTGTGCCATTGTAGATGGGCCAATGCCCCCAATTGTGATGGGAGGGATAGTGTCGGTGGAGGGGACATTGCCCCCATGTGTGACAATAGGGGCAATGTAAGTGAATGGTCCACTGCCCCCTTGTGTGGTAGGAGGGGTAGTGTGTGTGGAAGGGCCACTACCCCCGTGTGTTGTAAGTGGGATAGCTTGGCTGGTCACTATGGGTGGTGGCAGTTGACTGATGACAATTTGCATGACTGTGCTTGGGCCACCTGCAGGGTTGTTGGTGAGAGGTTGTGATGTGGACATGGGTCCACTTGCTATGGTTATGCCGAAAAATGGATCCGGATTTGCATCGGTCTTGGGGCTTGATGGTGCAGTATGGAGGTCTAGTTCAGACTGGTATGGGTCTGAATCTGAATCAGAGGCCGTGTGGCCTTCTGATGGTGTGGGAGATCGCTGAGAACGATTTCGACGATGTCGGTTTAATGTCCCAAATGGTGGTGGTTCGCCTCTTAAGCGTGAGGACGAGCATGGGGGATCAATTGTGTTAGATGTTTATCAAACTGATGGGAATGATGTTTGGACCCCAGTTTCAATGGATTCCTATTGGTTGTAGGTGGTCACTCGGCCACCAAGACTACCAGAAGATAGCGCTTGGCTTTTTCCTCATGGGTGTTTCTACTCAATCAGTGGGGGTCGTTGCCCGTTTCACTTGGCAATTCCTCTCAGCGGCCAGCTACTTTGGGGTTCCCGTGGTACTCCTCACAATGAGTTTCTAAGCAGATCCCAAATACTTCCCATGGTTGAAGCAGTCAAGGACTTATGTCCTCAAAGACTACAGATTTGTTTGAACTTAGTGTAAATTGATAAATTTTAAGGCTCTCTTAGCGTCATGAACTGAGTTGGGTTGATTACTTGGTATGCTGTATTTGTTTTTATGTCTTCCTGGTATTAGGTGGCTGCAAATGGTTTATGAATTCATCATATTGTGGTAGAGTTCATATCATTCTTGTGCAAGCATTGAATAATCAGAAATTTGTAAACATATACATTTTTAACCCTAAATGTTGATGGCCTAACTAGATGACTACCTTACACTAATATTCCTCTTCAACCAAGAGAAAGTGTTGGGCTCTCAACACAATGGGACTAAGCCCATCCGTAGATCCACAGGTCACCTCCCGAATGCAAGGTTGGTCAATAGGGAGGATGCTTAGCACCGTGAGAAGCCCTCCTTCTCTACCCCCTCTACGTTCCAGGTCATCTGGTTTTAATGGTTTAGAACAATATTCAATGAAGGGCCTTGGACTATACGAGCTTGCCCTTCGTCGTATCCTAGAATACCCCGGAGGGTGATGACTGGGTAGAGGAGGAAGGGTAAGCAAGACTGTTAATTTTATTGTCGATTTTAGTTAAGCTACATTCATTAAGCCATTAAAATTTGTTTGTAATTTACACATTGTTTGTACATGAAATTGTAGTAAATTGTAACAGAAACTGAAATTGAACTATAATGCCAGACAGAGGCGGCTGAGCCACACTGACAGTCCCTATTAAACTAAAATTTAACCTCTGATTGACAGACCGCACATTTCGGGTCAATTTCGGCGAGGGGGTCATGAATTTTTTCCAAAAACGAGTGAGGGGGTCGCACAGATCTTACAGACAGAAGCGGTCTGTTGTTCTGAGTGAAGTCACACATTTCGGGGGGGAAAGGGTGACCTAGTCGCAGCTATGAGGCCTAAAAGAGTGACCTCATACCTTGTTCAGGCCTGATAAGTGCAACCTGCCCCGGATTTGGGGTTTTTTTGATCATGAGTCAGATTCGGCCGACAGTAACTTGTATTGTGGCCAAATTGACTCGTATTTTCCTGGTAGAGGCTTCAACAACAATAAAAATTGGAAATAAAGTAGATCTAAGCTAGATTTGACAAGAAATTTCTAAAACTAGGGCATAAATTGAACAAACTTGAAATTTTAAAAATCTAGACCAGGGATCTTGTGGGATCGACCTGGTATGGTCACCAATTCTGTAGCAGGGATTTCTCCTTGCTACAAGGGCAAGAATAGCTCCCTTCCATCTATAGGACGGAAGGGTAGGTTCTTGCGTGTGGAAAATGCAGAAAAGAAACTAAACAAAAAGAGAAGCAAATGACCAAAAGAAAATGGCCGTGAGCCCCTCTGTAAACAAGGTTAGGGCTCCTCCTTGGATACCTGCAAACAACTATTAAGCTACAATAAACATGAAAACAGGTTAGAAATCAAACCTACAAACAAATGGTGATCAAAAAACAACTAAACTAACAAAGAAAATACATAAACAAAATGATGTTATACCTCTCCTTTGGTGAAATGGGCCACCATGCCTTGGCTGGAAGCACCTCCCTATCTCACTCAGCAATGGAATAACTGTGGCTCAATGGGGAAGATGAGTGGAAGAGAGGGGGATGTGGGTGGCTTGAGAGGCAAAGAGGTCTCAAGGCATATGGGCGGCATAACAGTATGCAAGAGAGGTGTGTTTTGAGAGTGACCCCCCACCCTCCTTTTATAGCTTTTTTGGGGGGTTTTATGGTTTTAAGCCCTTTTCTTCATCCTTAAGCCTTTTTGAGGATGTGGAGGTCTAATGGAGGGTCGTGAATGGGTGTCCTTAGGTGGTGTAGGCCATGTAGAGTTGAGTGAGGGATTTTTTGTTAACACCTTCAAGAGATGATTTAATGAATGTCTTAATGTCCTCATTATTTTCTTTGTGATACATATCTCCAAGTCCTAGTTTTTCCTTAATCTCCTTGTAAAAAGAACCAATTTCTCCACTTTCTTCCCTTCCATTGTTAAGGTCTCCAGTCTCAATTTCTAATGGGGGGAGGTCATCATTTGGAAACTTGAATATAGAACTCCAACAGGTGCTAATATCATTCTTTGATACCATTCTAATGACCCAATTTGAAAAATCTCAACAAAGGCAGAATTTGGGGAAATTTTGTTTTGACTAGTCTTGACTCTAGGGGATTCGAATGGCACAAGAAGGTCTCAATTATGGAAGGGAATGATATTGGGAGTATTAGTACCACTCAATGGACTCTCTGATAACTTCATAATAGGTTATATACATCTCCATTTCGATTTGGTAACATTGGCAAAAATGGTAAAATTACTATTAATTTATGGTGCAATTCCCCCTAGGGTGTGAGCAGAAATGGCTCTCCAACTCCTATGTGACCCTCCCAACCTGTAAAAAAATGTATGGGGGATGATATTAAACTTCATTTTCTATAATTTGGTCTGGTTAAGAGTTATGAAACATAGGTGTAAATCTTCATATTCGAATGCATAAATTTAATGATATTTGCTTAAGGGAAATGGCATATAAAAGCTCAACTTTGGCTCACAAGTTGTGTATATAATGGTTCAGAACTGAGAATACTGAATGTATACCATTAAAATCATTGTAATATATCAAAAATAACATATAACATCAGATCCAATTAGCAACATACATTAGATATACAACTCCATTGAAATGGGAAATCAACACATGGAAACTAGTCACAACAAAGCTTGGAAATGTGGACATTTGCATATGTATTTCTAATGATTTCGACTTACAGTGAATATGGGAGACATATTACAGAGCCATAAATCATTCACCCATTCTTAGGAATCAACTGGACTCAATGGTGCGCAACCACCATTCACACAAGTGCGTCATCATAGAGAAATATGGAAATATTGAAGTGGGGATTGAGAGAATGGGAGGAGAGATGGGTCACAAACAATAGAAGCCTAATATATGCAGTAAAAAAAACCATTAAGCTCCAAATCAAAGTTCATGGTGGCCTCTCCCACAACCAACTTGTATGAGATTCTGACGCTCTCGAAATCGGCTCACTAGCAAAGTAAGTGAGCACTCACCGTGTAATGGACAAGCTAGTGCTTTCAAAAATGCCAAAGGAAATTTATCAAATGATATAAATCTATTCTCATTCCTCATGAAATATTTTTATAACCATCCTAAGTTCTTCAAAGGTCGAATTCACTCCCGTATGCTTCCTCCAACTCGTCCTTGATGTTTAGTAACCTCCATGAAACTTGTCCTTCTCCTCAACCCTTCATCTTCCACCAAATTCGAATTGTTGCCACCAAGCCCCAAGTGCTCCCTATTGGAGGGTATTTTTATCCATGACATGTCAGATTTTCATTGGTCTACAATCAGTTCTACAATCAGGTATGACTTGTCTTATAATCTTCCATCATTGTTATTATAAAATGCAGGGAATCTCTCTCTAAGTGGCACCTAGTTTCTTCCTAGCCTCGTCTTCTTCTATGGGGAGTTACTCCTCTTCACCCATTCGAATCCTTAGGCTCATGATATGCTACTTGAAACATAGTCACCTTCCAAGAATGTTCCATTACTCATAATTTCGAATTTGGGATTAAGCCATGACATGTGTAAGGAAGAATCTAGCCACCCAAGGTCTCCATGAACCTCCAAATGTCCTTATGAAGCAATGCCACTTTATTTCCCCATATTTATTATTTGTATGACCCAATTTAATGTGGAAATGAAAAACTAAGGTGCTCTTGGGTCCCATAGCTCCCTTATTTCAAGATTTAAGCCTCCTCCCCAACCTAGGGAACTAGTAGGTGGGTGAAACATTGTCAACTAGTAATCTCATTGCGATGGGGACATGACAGGACTCAAACCTGCAACCATCCATTAATATATGTGACCCAATTCTCCTCAAAGAAATGGATTGTAAAAGGAAAGGCCAAATATAGCGTCCTGAAAGTGTCGAAAAGCATAAAGAGTTGGATATAAGAAAAGAAATGGAGGGTATGAAGCTTCAGCCATGAATTGTGTTATGGATGGAAGATTCACATTGGGAAAGAAGTTTTCATATACATTAGATTCTAGGAGTAAACTGTGTTCCTTGCACATTTCTAGCTTTTTTGGAAGAACCGAGAAAAATTATGGTTGTTTATGGAGGTTCCCATCCTTCTAAGTTTGAGCTTGCATGGAAAGTCATATTAAAAAACAAGTTTGAGCCCACATGGGAATTTATATTAAAAATAAATTATTACAAGTATCTTTTGAAAGCTTTGAGAACCTATTTGAAACAATATCAAGCAATATTACTCCTTTGTTATTTAGGTGCCCATGACCAGTCTACTGCATACTTATTTGTTATTTAGGTTCGTCGAATGCCGAGAGAACATGGTTGCCTCAGTTAAGAGATTGGCTGCTAGCGCTTCTCACTTAACCTAACCCTTTTTATTTGGCAAGAAGGTTACACAAGTGAGGAATAAAACACCCCTTCACTCTTATACAACTAAATGCTCACCAACTATATAAATGGGCGCCTTAATTCTTAGAATGTATATGTAAACAATTCCTTAATCCTTAACTTGTTCATGTAAACCAAAAGATGGCTCGGTCCTTAATCATTCCCATGTCAATGTAAATTAGTAGCTTAATCCTTATCTTTATATTTTCTCCACTCTTATAACATTGGCAGGGAATTACTTGCATTGCAGCTTTTGCTCTTATTTATTTAGAAAGTATATTTTGAATATATACAAAATTGTTTTAACTTTAAATTTCTTATTTTAATCATAAAATATGTCGTATGTAAGCTTAATCATTGTATTTTATATATTAACTAAACTAAAGATGAATTTCATGTTTATATATTAACTTTGAAGAAAAAATACGAAAAATTATCTAGCATTAAAATTATCTAACAGTCACTCCGAACACTCATTGCGCTGCTCCTTGCTTGATCCTACTTGCTTTTGGTGACTCTGATACTTCCTCCCTTAATGGCCAAATGCTCATTGCTTTGTTCAGTCTGGTTTTTTACATTTGATAGATAGACTTCTTGATTTCCAACCTCACTTTCCCAGAATTTGCTCAAAAGGAGGTTGCTCTCTTGGATGAAAATGCAATTATGCTCCATGTTCCAATTCCCCTACATGCTTCTCTGGAGAAGAGGTTGACTGGTGACGAATCTCCAACAATGGGCCAAGTCTGAGTATGCTCACTGGTTTTTTTTTTTTGGTCAATGGTTTTGGTCTTAGTATTGGTTAGTAGAGGTCTATCTATAGTCGAGAAGATGTTTATATTTTTGTTTCAATATGGAAGAATGTATGGACCACTTAAAGACTCAAATTCATGTTTCAAGTTTTTACTGGAGTCAAATGGGTTGCATCTCTATGGGACACTTGAATTCTGGAACTATATATATACAATTATGTTAATCTTTGCTTTGATCAATATAGTTCATGCTTACTTAAAAACAAATAGCATACTAACTAGTGAAATATGAATTTGGTGTTAGTTCTACTAATACCTTAAAAAATCCAAATATGACTATATGTTGGTCAGCATTGCAATATTACTTGTAAGAGTACTTTGCTAGTCATATCTATTAGTTGTTATTATCATTTTCATTTTGAATGATTAAATTTGATTGTACACCATTTTTAATGAAGTTCATCCCCCATTTTTTTCCACTTTGGTTATAAAATCAACTTTATGTACTAATGTTCCGAACATCATCTATGGTAGGCTTAGATAAGCATAGTTGATATCATGATTATAACCTCTTCTATATTGGACCATTTAAATTCTTCTTCTATTGTCTTAGAATGTCATTGAAAGAAACATATTCCCCGCATATCTCTGTGGGACATGAGGTTGTAGGTTGCTCTATAGATTCCAATATATCCATGGCTTGTTCTAGCTTGGGATCATCTTCTAGGTCTAAAGGTTGTGGTCATTTCCAACATTCTCTTTGACCAAATTAGAATTTTAAAAGCTTGTTATTAAGGTTTTTTTATCCCTCCATCCTCAAATGTAAGAGCCTAAATTTGTTTTCTCCTTAGCGATCATGTGTCTTTTGGAATGGTAGAGGCTTCTTTATTTCCTTTTAGATTAAAAGTTATATTGTGCAATCCTTCACGAGGATTAGAGTCCATCCCAAAATGCATAGGATTGTTGAGAGGGGCCCTTACAATCTCGTTTTTGGAGGAGTGGAGACACCCCTCTCTTGGCACAATTCTTACTTCCTCTTTGCTGGGTTCCACACACTTTGGAGGGTTCTAATGAACATGTCCTTGAACATTCTTCATTCATGTAAATGTTCCTTTTTAATTCAGCAAGGGACAATCATACTTAATATGCCCTATTTTTTTTCCATTGATTACAATGGAAGTGGACACTTTGGTACACTAGATTATATCCACTTCCCATGTGATATCTCCATAGATTTTGGTAGGCCTTTCCTTAGGTCTAGTTCTACACATATAAGTTTTGGCCATTGTTATATATGAGTTATATTAGTGGTTCAAACACAATCTTATGAACCTACCCAAGGTATTTTTGATATCCTCTAATATTGATTCTTTCCACAACTCCATTGAAACTCGCAAGAGCTTTACCCACAATACTTGAGAGGTCGACATTTCCTTATTCAGATTGAAAGTTGGCCCCCCTCGTCCACCTTCCTCCTCTCCCATTTTGTGGGATTTCACGATCCCTCTCAAAGGTTTTGTCAATACTTAAACAAATAATAAAACCAACCTAGCCATAGATACATCAGGAACCATTACTGAAAGCTTTTCAAATTCTAAAATATATGCTTTAGGAGTTCCTGCTTGCTTAAATTGTGCTAGTTCTTTGAAAGGAAGTTCGAGGTATTTCCTCTCAAATATCTCCATAAATGCATTGTATAAACCCTCATAAGATAAAATATGATCATGTCCCAAGGTTCTAAAATCATGGAACCACCAATCACTAGCTTCCCCTTCAAGATGCAAAATGGGCATTTTCAATCCAACTTCTTCAACCATAGGATTTAACTAAAAATACACACTTAATTTATGCAACCAAGTACTAGCATACATTTGTGAGGAACAATCAAAGAAAGTAATAGTTCCTTTTTCCATGGTGTACTTTAATTCATGATTAAGAGGAGGTTCCCTATTCCCACTTCCTCCTTGCTTAAACAAAAGAGAGGCTCTAATGAACCGATCGGAAGGTAGGACGTTCCTACATTCATGACTTAGTTGTTGCCAATCATTTGTTACTTCCCTCACATCATAAGTGGTGTAAGGGCCTTATTTGGACTCTAAAAACTTAGGTATTCCAAGTCCATTCTAATTCTTGAACTCATGGGTTCGGTTACGAGCTCCATTCTTTGAAAAAATGGCTTCCCCGTTGGTCTTCTTCTCAACATGAGGTGAACTACTACTACTCCCTGGTGTTGACTTGCCCCCAAGTTGGCTAGCCAACAATTCAAACCCTTGCATAAAATGTTTGGTCATCCCTTCAAGATATGATTTAATGAATGTCTTAAGGTCCTCATTATTTTCTTTGTCATCCATATCTCCCAGTCCTAGTTTTGTCTTAATCTCCTTGTAAAAAGAACTAACTTCTCCACTTTCTTCCCTCCCACTGTTAAGGTCTCCAGTATTAGTTTCTAATGGGGGGGGGTTATAATTGGGAAACATGAATATAGAACTCCAACATGTGCTAATATCATGCTCTGATACCATTCTAATGACCCAATTCAAAAATTCCCAACAAAGGCAGAATTTGGGGAAAAATTGTTTTGACTAGTCTTGACTCTAGGGATTCGAATGGCACAAGAGGGTCTCAAATTTGACAAGGACTGATATTGGGAGTATTAGTACCACTCAATAGAATCTTTGATAAATTTATGACAGTTTATAGACATATGCAACTCGATTTGGGAACATGGGCAAAACTGGTAAAATTACTAGTAATTTATGGTGCAATTCCCCCTAGGATCTGAGCGGAAATGGCTCTCCAAATCTTATGTGACCCTCCCAATCGCCAAACAAATTATGGGGGATGCTATTAAACTTAATTTTATTTAATTTAGTACGGTTAATATTTCTGCAACATAGGTGTAAAGCTTCATATTCGAATACATAAATTCAATGATATTTGCTTAAGGGAAATGACATATAAAAGCTCAACTTTGACTCACACATTGTGTATATAATGGTTCAGAAAATATCATAATGAATATATATCATTAACATCATTGTAATATATCACAAATAACATATAACAATGGATCCATGTAGCAACATACATTAGATATACAACTCCATTGAAATGGGAAATCAACACATGGAAACTAGTCACAACAAAGCTTGGAAATGTGGATATTTGCATATGTATTTATGTTGATTTAGACTTACAGATATTGTGGGAGACATATTACAGATCCATAAATCATTCACCCATGCTCAGGAATCAACTGTACTCAATGGTGCGCAACCACCATTCACACAAGTGCCCCAACATAGAGAAATATGGAAATATTGAAGTGGGGATTGAGAGAATGGGAGGAGAGATGGGTCATGAACAACAACAGCCTCATATCTACAGAAAAAACAATCCATTAAGATCCAAATTAGAGTTCATGGTGGCCTATCCGATAATCAACTTGGATGATAATCTCACTCTCCTGAAATTGGCTCACTATCAGGGTAAATGAGCACTCATCGTGCAATGGACAAGCTAGTGCTTTCCAAAATGCCAAAGGAAAATTATCAAATGATCAAAAGATATTCTCATTCCTCATCACATATTTTTATAACCATCCTAAGGTCTTCAAAGGTCGAATTCACTCCCCTAGGCTTCCTCCAACTCATACTTGATGTTTAGTAACCTCCATGACACTTATCCTTCTCCTCAACCCTTCATCTTCCTCCAAAATTGAATTGCTGCCACAAAGCCCCAAGTGCGCCCTCTTGGAGGATAGCTTTAGCCCCGACATGTCATATTTTCATAGGTTTACAATCAGGTATGACTTGTCCTAAGGTCTTCAAAGGTCTAATTCACTCCCGTATGCTTCCTCCAACTCATCCTTGATGTTTAGTAACCTCCATGACACTTGTCCTTCTCCTCAACCCTTCATCTTCCTCCAAATTCGAATTGTTGCCACCAAGCCCCAAGTGCTCCCTATTAGAGGGTATTTTTATCCATGACATGACAGATTGTCATTGGTCTACAATCAGTTTTGCAATCAGGTATGACTTGTCTTATAATCTTCCATCATTGTTATTATAAAATGCAGGGAATCTCTCTCCAAGTGGCACCTAGTTTCTTCCTAGCCTCGTCCTCTTCTATGGGGAGTTACTCCTCTTCACCCATTCGAATCCTTACGCTAGTGATATGCTACTTGAAACATATTCACCTTTCAAGAATGTTTCATTACTCATAATTTCAAATTTGGGGTTAAGCCATGACATATGTAAGGAAGAATCTAGCCACCCAAGGTCTCCATGAACCTCCAAATGTCCTTATGAAGCAATGCCACTTTATTTTCCCCATATTTATTATTTGTATGACCCAATTTAATGTGGAAATGAAAAACTAAGGTGCTTTTGGGTCCCATACCTCCCTTATTTCAATATTTAATACCTCCTCCCCAACCTAGGGAACTAGTCGGTGGGTGAAACATTGTCAACTAGTAGTCTCATTGGGATGGGGACATGACACGACTCAAACCTGTAACCATCCATTAAGATAGGTGACCCAATGCTCCCCAAAGAAAGGGATTATGAAAGGAAAGGCCAAGTATACCGTCCGGAAAGTGTCGAAAAGAATAAAGAGCTAGATATAAGAAAAGAAACGAAGGTTGTGAAGCTTCAACCATGAATTGTGCTATGGATGGAAGATTCACATTGAGAAAGAGGTTTTCATATACACTAGATTCTAGGAGTAAACTGTGTTCCTTGCACATTTCTAACTTTTTTGGAAGAGCCGAGAAAGCTTCTGGTTGTTTATTGAGTTTCCCATCCTTCCGAGTTTGAGCCTACATGGAAAGTCATATTAAAAAACAAGGTTGAGCCTGCATGGGAAGTCATTTTAAAAATCAATTGTCACAAGTATCTTTTGAAATCTTTGAAAAACTATTTGAAACAATCTCAAACAATATTACTACTTTCCTTGTTTGCAATCGTTTCTTTGTTTGTATTCTTGGATAGAATATAGAGCAACCAAGAGACAACCCATGATGCAACTGGTGGATGATGTAGTGGTGAAGTTGAAGCTATTTGTTTAGTAGATTTCCCAACAAAGTGACTCAGCAAGCTAAGGATGAAGCAACGTTTTCATTTCAAGAGAAAATCATTTTTCCTTTTGCTTGCATCTCTTGCTCCAAACCAACTAGAGATGAAGAAAGACAAGTTAGTATGATGATCGCGGCAGTTTTGAACTATGTTGAACTATGGAGGTCGAGTGACAAACTCGTGGCCAACATGCCAATAGCCAAACACGATGACTACGTGTAACTTGAAGCCAAGATGGATGACCTTTATGAATAAGGCTATGATAACCAAATATTTATTGTTGGGGAGGTAATGTTATACTTTTCCTTAACATTAGTTCACCTTCCAATATGTTATCCAATTTTTCATATGTTATCCAATGTTTTAAACTGAATATTGTCCTTGGATTCTCCTGTCACCTCGATCTGAGGCCAAATAAGATGTCAAAGTAGTTTATTGGTTGACAAAACGGTGTTGAACGAGGTCCAAGCTTTGTATTGATCAAGAAAATGGTGTTCTTATGGTATTCAAAATAGAACTAGGTAATATAAAATGTTATTTCCTCGTTTTGTGTGCATATTAATAAAAACGACGGCAAGCCGATTCATAGAGTCCCTGCTAACCTGAAGGTAGGGACTAATAAGGATATTAATTCTACCAAGCATTCATTTATAATGTCCCTGCTAAAAGAAATATATGGATTCTTTTATCACATTAATTACAGGTTTTTAGGTTTGATTTTTTTAGCTATGGATTTTTTTAGCTATAGTTTTATTTTGGCCGATAATTAATTAATTTATTTTAAAAAATTTAAAATGTATTTAATTGTATTTGTGTTGTACATATAAGGTTGCCATATTTTCTTGTACCCAAGGATGTGGTAGTCGAGTTCTTGCCTCCTGGCAAATAATTAGAGTTCACTTACCATTCATTTAGTAGCTCACACAAAGACAACATACATTCACACAAGCATTAAATCGCATAGGTTCGAAGAACAAACAATCACATAGGAAAGATTAGTCTTCTCGTTACATATGATGAACTCATGCAATAATCAAGAATTGAATTCAAACCATCAATCACTCATCGTCATCACTAGCTCAGAGTTGTTCTTATTATGCAGAGAGTGCATCATATAACAAAGCCTCTAATCTTGCACTATAACATGGTAACATATTTTAGCTTATGGTCTATGGTGACTTCCGTACCAAGTTCTTAATCGAATTGTTTGGACTGTATCGACACGTGGAGGATGCATGAAGGAAAAGGGATAGGTAAAGGCTATCAGAGACAAGATAAATTGGAACATTGAGGTTCTACACAAAACAATATATACTTAATTTTCAAGATCTCGGACAATCAAATGTTATCTACCTAAATTTTTGCTATTGTTGTTCAAGTGAAAAAACCCTGAAGCCACTTTTCGTCCTAAATCGTCTATAAGTTTATGTTGTGTTTTTTATGGGCATGTTATAATTCCCACTTAAAACTTTGTCCATATTTTTATCATATAGAGCATTTGTCTTCTTTGGTACAATGAAACTTCTTGCACCTTATTTGAAAAAAAATGTGTAGATTCATCATTACATTTTTCCTTTTTTCACTATACCGAATTCTATTTAGTGTATCAAGCCTCCTCTTTAGGTGCCCATGACCAGTCTATTGCATACGAATTTGTTATTTAGATTCGTTGAATGTTGAGAGAACATGGTTGCCTCAGTTAAGAGACAGGCTTCTAGTGCTTCTCACTTAACCTAACCCTTTTTATTTGGAAAGAAGGTTACACAAGTGAGGAATAAAGCACCCCTTCACTCTTATACAACTAAATTCTCACCAACTATATAAATGGGCGCCTTAATTCTTAGAATGTCTATGTAAACAATTCCGTAATCATTAACTTGTTCATGTAAACCAAAAGATGGATCGGTCCTTAATCCTTTGCGTGTCGATGTAAATTAGTAGCTTAATCCTTATCTTTCTAGTTTTATGCTCTTCTAACATTGGAAGGGAATTATTTGCATTGCAGCTTTTGCTCTTGTTTATTTAGAAAGTAGATTTTGAATATATATAAAAAAATTATTTCACTTTAAATTTCTTATTTTAATCATAAAGATGTCTTACGTAAGCTTAATCAGTGTATTTTATATATTAACTAAACTAAAGATGAATTTCGTGTTTATATATTAACTTCGAAGAAAAAATACGAAAAATTATCTAACAGTCACTCCGGAGACTCGTTGCACCGCTCCTTGCTTGATCCTACTTGCTTTTGGTGACTCTGATCCTTCCTCCCTTAATGGTCAAATGCTCGTTGCTCTGTTTAGTCTGGTTTTTTACTGTCGGCGGATAGACTTCTTGATTTCCAACCTCGCTTTCCCAGAATTTGCTCAAAAGGAGGTTGCTCTCTTGGATGAAAATGAAATTATAATCCATGTTCCAAATCCCCTACGTGCTGCTCTAGAGAAGAGGTTAACTGATGACGAATCTCCAACAATGGGCCAAGTCTGAGTATGTTCACTGGTTTTGTTTTTTTGGTTAATAGTTTTGGTCTTAGTATTGGTTAATAGATATCTATCTATAGTCGAGAAGATGTTTATATTTTTGTTTCAATATGGAAGAATGTATGGACCACTTAAAGACTCTAATTCATGTTTCAAGTTTTTACTAGAGTCAAATGGGTTGCATCTCTATGGGACACTTGAAGTCTGGAACTATATATATACAATTATGTTAATCTTTGATTTGATTAATATAGTACATGTTTACTTACAAAAAAAATAGCATACTGACTAGTAAAATATGAATTTGGTGTTAATTCTACTAATACCTTAAAAAATCCAAATATGACTATATGTTGGTTAGTGTTGCAATATTACTTCTAAGAGTACTTTGCTAGTCATATCTATTAGTTGTTATTATCATATTCATTTTGAATAATTAAATTTGACTGTACACAATTTTTAATGAAGTCCATGCCCTATTTTTTTCCACTTTGGTTATAAAATCAACTTTATGTACTAGTCTTCCGAACATCATTTATGGTAGGCTTAGATGAGCATAGTTGATATCATGATTATAACCTCTTCTATATTGGACCATTTAAAGTCTTCTTCTATTGTCTTAGAATGTCATTAAAACAAACATATTCCCCACATATCTTTGTGGGACATGAGGTTGTAGGTTGCTCTATAGCTTCCAATATCTACATGGCTTGGCCTAGCCTAGGATGATCTTCTAGGTCTAAAGGTTGTGGTCACCCAACATTCTCTTTGACCAAATTAGAATTTTTAAAGCTTGCTATTAAGGTTATTTTTATCCCTTCCTCCTCAAATGTAAGAGCATAAATTTGTTTTCTCCTTGGCGATCATGTGCCTTTTGGAATGGTAGAGGCTTCTTTATTTCCTTTTAGATTAAAAGTTATATTATGCAATCCTTCACTGGGCTTAGAGTCCTTCCCTAAATGCATAGGATTCTTGAGAGGGGCCCTTGCAATCTCGGTTTTGGAGGAGTGGGGGCACCCCTCTCCTAGCACAATTCTTACTTCCTCTTTGGTGGGTTCCCTGCACTTTGGAGGGTTCTAATGAACATGTCCTTGAACATTCTTCATTCATGTAAATGCTCCATTTTCATTGAGCAAGGGACAATCATACTTCATATGCCTTATTTTTTTTTCATTGATGACAATGGAAGTGGACACTTTGGTACACTAGATTATATCCACTTCCCATGTTATATCTCCATAGATTTTGGTAGGCCTTTCCTTAGGTCTAATTCTACACATATAAGTTTTGGCCATTGTTATATACGAGTTATAGTAGTGGTTCAGACACAATCTTATGAACTTACCGAAGGTAGTTTCCATGTCCTCTAATATTGATTCTTTCCACAACTCCAATGAAACTCCCATGAGCTTTACCCACAATGCTTGAGAGGTCACCATTTCCTTATTTGGGTTGAAACTTGGCCCCCCTCCCCCTCCGTCCCCCCCTCTTGATTTTGTAAGGCCAAATGAATGTTATTATTAAACCAATACCTCCATTTAGCTTCCTCCATATCCTTCTCTTCTCATAACAAGAAGGTGATCCAACAATTGGTGAGGATATGGAAGGGCAAATCATATCCAAGAGTCCTTAACCAATTTGACTCCACCCAAGGCTTTATATAAATCTCTGAAATCAATCTCCCCTGAATCTTTATGACCATGGTTAAATTTTGGAATTAAAGAATTCACTCCATTGTGACTCCTTTCTCACCACCACCTTGACCTCTCCACACGTTATTTAGAGACCTTTGCTTTTATTTTATTCAACATGTTCACCATTAAAAACTTCTCCTCCTGACCCACAAACCTTCCAGAAGGGTCATTTATCTGGATACTTGGCTTCCTCTACAAACCCTTCGTCATCTAGACTAGTGGAGTAATAGGAAGAAACCATATGCTTGGAATCTTTGGCAGTCCACCTTGATACACAACTTTGCATTAACTATTGGAAGGACATTGTATAATGACTTCGCACGAACTTGGTACAACTCTCTAATCCATGCATTGACTTCCCATAACATCCCACATATTTTATGAATGAGGCAAAGAAAAAATTCCCCCTTTGGCTGAAAGAGGATCCACCTTCATATCCTTTTAACAATGATGTTGGATAGGGAGGGAGATGATGCATATCCTCCTTACCCTTGTCCCCAATGGAAATATTTGATCTGCACTAGTCTTTAGATCTTGCATAGAAGCTTGGGTTTCCATCAAACCCTATACCATAGACTCTTTGCCAACATTCCCGAGGGGCAATTCCAGCTGTAAACTTTGGACTTGGTTGAATTTAGTTTGCCATCAATTTCTTTGAGGAAAGTGGACAGAACTGAATTGAATCTCCATGCAATTGTGATAGATGCTCCTCCTAGCAAAATGGTGTCATCAGCAAACTACGCATGGTTGGCAGCTTTCACTCTTCTTGCTATCTTTCAGATCTCTAGACTCCTGCAAAAGTTGTAGCTTTCTGCTCATAGCTTTAGCCACCAAGAGGTAGAGGAATGGGGACATCGAGCAGCCTTGTCGGAGCCCCCTGGTTGCCTGAAAGAATTTCAAAGGTCTACCATATACTAATGGTGCGATCCACAACCTTATTATACATGATTTTACCCATTTTACAAATATTTTGGAAAATACAAACCTAGACATGATTTCAAAGAGAAAAAAGTGATTTACCCTATCAAATGCATTTTCCATGTCTAGTTTAATGGCCATACCTTGTTGCTTCCTTTCCACGTTGGAGTGTATTGATTTCTAAACGATGATGATGTTGTCCAGAATCTGGCACCCTACTACGAAACCTCCTTGCAAATCTGAGATGAGACGACCCATGATGCTTTTCATTCTCGAAGCTAAGATTTTTTACAGGATTTTATAAGAAGTGTTGCATAATGAGATTGGTTTGAATCTATCAAGCGTTATAGGACTATTTTCTTTTGGTATCAAAGCCAGGAAGGATGAGTTAGTTGCCCCACCAATCTTGTCTTTTTTCCTTGTCCAATTTAGCATTTTTTTCAAAACTTCTTTTAGTATATCCCAGGCTACTCTATAAAAATTAATTGTGAAACCAACTGGCCCCGGTGCTTTATCAGCATGGAGTGACCAAATTGCATTTCTTATCTCGTATTCCATGATGGGGTTTTCCAGCTCCCTGTTCTCTACCTCTTTTATGAGCGATGGTATACCATGGAGTAAATCCATGTGTGCTTCTAGATCTGTCTCACATGTATCTGCATATAGCTCTTGATAATGACTGTAGGCGTGATCCTTAGGATCTTCTTGCCCTGTTATCTTGTTTCCGTGATTATCCTTCAACTCCTTGATGACATTGTAAATTTGTTGAACCTTGGTTTGCTTGTGAAAGTACTCAATATTGTTGTCTCCACCCTTCAACCACGTCTTCCTGGATTTTATTCTCCATACCTCTTATATCTGTCTTGTAGCCTTTAGAATTCTGATGTTCAACTCTTTCTCCTGCTTCATATGCTCTAGAGACACCTCTTCCACTTCCATTATGGATTGCATAGCTGCTAATTCCCTTTGTAAATTGATTTTTTGCTTGTTTGGATTCTCAAAGTATTCCTTCGCCCACTTCTTTAAAGCAACTCTCATTGTTCTTCGGTTTGATTCCCAAATGTAACTGGGGGATCTAAAGTGTTGGAGGTTCCACTTCCTTTGGATTAACTCCATAATTTTAGCATCATGCAGCCATATCGGGTTGAATCTGAATGGAATGGGCCTGAGATTGACTTGAGGGTATAAAATCAGACCTATTGGTTTGCGGTCTGACACTGCTGAAGGGAGATCAAGACAGGTAGGGAGGAGGTATTTCTGCAAGAAGGTGGAGCTTACCAAAAATTTGTCCATCCTTGCAGCTATGTGCCCTATTCCAATTCTTCTATTGCTCCAAGTGTACTTTTTGTTCCTTAATGGGATGTACAACAGATCTAGATCCTCCATCAAGTCCTCCATCTTCTCACCAAAAGGGTCCCTGACCTTTGTTCCTCCTCGCTTCTCACATTGTGACTTAGTGGTATTGAAGTCCTCGACGATGATGAGATCTTTCCCATGCAGCTCCTCCTTTAGATTGTTGAGATCCTCCCAAAATGTTGTCTTGTCCCTGTAGTGTGTTGGCCCGTATACATTACAGATGTATAACGGGATTAGGTCCTCTTTTTCCTAAATTTATGTCAATAGCCAGTGATGGCTTTCCCTGATTGATTTGACCAAGAATTTACCTGAGATTATGGTGGTTATTCCCCTATATTCTCCTTTGGAGGTTGTGGCTTTGCCTTTGCTGTTTTTCCAGAAACAACATGAAAGTTGTTGGTTGTGGAGCCTGATGTTCCAGATCCAGAGATATTATTCAGTTGTGCTTGTACCCCAAGTTTATTGTACACTCGTTCCCCAATTTTGGGGTTCGCCCCGAAAAAGGGGGTTCGGAGGCGAAGCCCCCAAGAATTGTTTCTGGGATGTTTGTTGGCCAACAATTTTGCGGACCCATGGTATTGGGTTAGCCGTAGTATTTTCCCATGGTATTTCCCCTATAAAAGAAAAGCATTGTAATACAGTTGTGTATGGTATTGTATTGTATTGTATTGTAGCATTGTAAATAATCTCTGTGATTGTGTGAGAGAGACTGTGAGAGCGTGAAGAGGAAGTGCAGTAGTGTTGTTGCAGGTTGTATCCCTTCATCTTTATGGATGTTAATAAAAGGAATGGCGATTTCTGTGTGGATGTAGCCCATCATTTGGGTGAACCATGTTATATATGTGTCTCTCTGTAATGTGTTTAATGTGTTTTGCATCTTGTTTAATGATTTAACTGTATAATTGTTATTGCTCTGCGGTCCCATTTTCTAACCATTGATATCAGAGCCAAAAGGTCTATTTGGCTGGTAAACTCGCAGGAAAGAAGGGTTCCTGGTTCAATTGGGAGCAATGGCAGAAGAGGGAAAGTTTAGGGTCGAGAAATTTAATGGCCAAAACTATCAATTATGGAAGATGCAAATGGAGGACTATTTGTACCAGAAGGATCTGTACCTGCCGTTGGGCGGAAAAGCAAAACAACCGATGACTATGAAGGATGAATAATGGGAGGTTCTTGACAGAAAGGCACTGGGAACAATACGATTGTGCCTGGCTTTGTTGGCAGCTTTCAATATTTCGAAATAAAAAAACAACAGAGAGTGTGATGAGCGCATTGGGTAAGATCTACGAAAAACCCTCGGCTTCCAACAAGGTATTTTTAATGAAGGGTTTATTTAATATGAATATGTCGGAAGGTGGATATGTTGTTGACCATTTAAATGAGTTTAATATACTTACCAGTTAGTTAAGTTCTGTAAAAGTTAACTTCGATGATGAGGTTAGGGCTCTTCTAATCTTATGCCCATTGCCAGAAAGCTGGAATAGCTTGGTCATGGTTGTAAGTAACTTTATCCCTAGTTCAAACACTCTTAAGTTTGATGGTGTCGTTGGTGTTATTCTTAGCGAGGAAATGCGAAGAAAAAGCACAGGTGAGACATCGGGTAATGTGTTGACCATGGAGAGCAGAGGGAGACAAAATAAGAGAGGAAGGAGCCAAGGAAATCACAGCAAGTCTAAAAAGGGCAGATCCAATTCCAGATTTGGAAAATAGAGTGTTGGAATTGTGGTAAGAAAGGACATATGAAGAAAGACTGTAGAGCACCAAAGAAGAAAGGTGAGAGGTAGCAAGAGACTACTCAGGAAGTGAATGTAGCAAGTGATGTGTTACAAGATGATTTGATTCTTGCATTAGATAATACTAGCGATTACTGGGTAGTAGATTCAAGGGATTCATGTCATGCTACACCCCATAGGAAATTATTTCATGATTATGTTCAAGGTGTTTTTGGACATGTTTTATTGGGGGATGATGAACCGTGTAAAATTGTTGGAAAGGGTAAGGTACAGATTAAGTTAAATAATGGAAGTGAATGGCTACTAAAATATGTAAAGCACATTCCTTCTATGAAAAGAAATTAAATCTCAATAGGGAAGTTGGGAGATAGCGGTTGTTTGTCTACGTTTGGAGAAACATGCTAGAAGATCACTAAATGATCACTCGTAATAGAAAAAGGAGATAGGGTAGGTACATTATATTTATGTCCTCATAATACTGATTATTCTATCTCTGTGGCTTCCACAGAAATAGGTGCGGCGTTGTGGCATCATAGGCTTGGCCGCGCGAGTGAGAAGGCGATGCAAATTCTCCACTCAAGGAAACTGCTTCCAAATCTTAAGCAGGTAAGTTTGGAATTCTATAAGAGTTGTGTTTATGGAAAACAGAAGAGAGTTAGATTTCTTAGGGTTGGGAAACAAAAGAAGAGTGAAAAGTTAGAGCTTGCCCATACAGATGTATGGGGACTAGCTTAGGTACAATCTCTTGGTGGCTCTCGTTATTATGTTACTTTTATAGATGATGCAACTAGAAAAACTTGGGTTTATTACATTAGACAGAAATCTGATGTGTTTGATACTTTTAAGAAGTAGAAAGCTTTGGCTGAGAATGAGATAGGAAAAGGTTGAAATGTCTCATATCTAATAATGGAGGTGAGTACTGCAGTAAGGAGTTTGACAATTACTGTTCACACAATGGGATTCGCAGAGAGAAGACAGTCCTTGGAACACCACAAGAAAATGGTGTGTCATAAAGGATGAACAAAATGATCATGGAGCGTGCAAGGTGTATGAGATTGTATGCAGGGTTGCCCTTACAATTTTGGGCTGATGCTGTAAACATTGCTATTTATTTAAGAAACAGAGGGCCTTCAAGCGCTTTGGATGGTAGGATTCCAAAGAAGGCATGGGCAGGTAAACAGAGGTAAACAAGTAAAATACTCATTTCTAAGAACTTTTGGTTGTGAAGCATTTGTCCATATTGATAAAGATGATAGAACAAAGCTTGAAGCTAAATCCAAGAAATGTACCTTTATTGAATACGGGGTTGATGATTTTGGTTATCGCTTTGGGATTTTGAAAATTGCAAAATCATTAGGAGTAGAGATGTAGTATTCAATGAAAAGGTTATGTACAAAGATTAGTTGCATGGAAAGAAAGTGGAAAAGGAAAACATAGAGTACATAGTGCTTGATGAAATCAAAGAAAATGAAGTTCCAAAGGCACCATAAAATCAAGAACAACAGCATGTACCTAAAACTCCTGCAAATGTAAGAAAATCTGCCAAGTTAAGTAGACCCCCTGAACGATTCTCTCCTTCACTGTATTATTTATTGATGACTGATTCTGGTGAACCAAAATGTTATGAAGAGGCAATGCAGGTATAAACTAGAAAGAAGTGGGAGCAAGGCATGGATGAGGAGATGGACTCATTGGTAAGAAACCAGACTTGAGATTTGGTAAAGTTGCCTAAAGGAAAAAGAGCATTGCAGAATAAATGGGTTTATAGGTTGAAGGAAGAAGATGGAGGCAAGAAGCGGTACAAGGCTAGACTTGTTGTAAAGGGGTTTGCACAAAATAAAGGTATAGACTTTGATGAAATATTTTCTCCTGTTGTTAAAATGACTTCAATTAGAACTATTTTAAGTCTAGTGGCGATAGAAGATTTGCATCTTGAACAATTAGATGTAAAAACAACCTTTCTCCATGGGGATTTGGAGGAAGGGATTTATATGCAACAACCACAGGGGTATGAGGTCAAAGGGAAGGATAATTTTGTTTGCAGGTTGAAGAAGAGCTTGTATGGCCTGAAGCAAGCTCCAAGGCAGCGGTATTTAAAATTTGATAAGTTTATGACAGAACAAGGTTATGATAGATGTCATTCTAACCACTGTGTTTATTTCAAGAGGTTAGATAACAGAAGATATATTATATTGTTATTGTATGTAGATGACATGCTTGTTGTAGGGTCTAACATGCAGGATATAAATGTGCTCAAAAGAAAACTAGCTAAATCATTTGTGATGAAGGATTTGGGTGCTGCAAAGCAAATCCTTGGTATGAGAATAACAAGAGACAGGAAAAATCACCAATTGACGTTGTCTTAAGGTGAGTCCATAGAAAAGGTGTTGCAGAGGTTTAGAATGCATAATGCAAAACCAGATAGTACACCTTTACCTATCCATTTCAAACTAAGTAAGGAGATGTGTCCAAAGACACAAGAAGAGATAGATTACATGTCCAGGATTCCCTATTCATCAACGGTTGGAAGCTTTATGTATGCCATGGTGTGTACAAGACCAAATATTGCACATGCAGTGGGAGTTGTGAGCAGGTATATGAATAATCTAGGTAAAGAGCATTGGAAAGCAATATAGTGGATTCTCATGTATTTGAGAGGTACCACATCTCATGCATTATGTTTTGGAGGTTCAGACATTATTCAACAGGGATATGTTGATGTAGATATGGCTGGTGATAAAGATAGTAGGAGGAGCACCACATGGTATGTGTTTACTATGGGTGGAACAACAGTAAGTTGGATTTCAAAACTACAACAGGTTGTTGAAATTTCAACAACAGAAGCAGAGTATGTTGCTACTATAGAGGCTAATAAGGAGATGATTTGGTTGCAGAGGTTCATGGAGGAATTGGGTAAGAAGCAGGTGAATAGAAGGTTGTATAGCGACAGCCAAAGTGCCATTAATCTTGCAAATAACTCAGCCTTTCACTTGAAGACTAAACATATACAACTCAAGTACCATTTCATAAGATCTGTTCTCGATGAAGAATTGTTAAAATTGGAAAAAATACATACTAGCCAGAATTTCGCAGACATGTTGACAAAGGGAGTAACCAGAGAGAAACTGGGCTCCTGCTCGGTTTCATTTGGCCTTCAAGCATGAAGGTGGAAATAAGAATTTTTCCAAGTCCAAGGTCCAGAGCATAGTCCAGCAGCGGTGGAGTTGTTGTGATCAGTATCCAAGTAAGAGATTGTTGGTTGTGGAGCCTGATCTTCCAGATCCAGAGATATTATTTAGTTGTGTTTGTACCATAGGTTTACTGTACACTCGTTCCCCAATTTTGGGGTTTGGGGGCGAATCCCCCAAGAATTTTTTTTAGGATGTTTGTTCGCCAATAGTTTTGCAGACCCATGGTATTGGGTTAACCGTAGTATTTTCCCATGGTATTTCCCCTATAAAAGAAAAGCATTGTAATATGGTTGTGTATGGTATTGTAGCATTGTAAACAATCTCTGTGATTGTGTGATAGAGACTATGAAAGCATGAATAGGAAGTGCAGCGGTGTTGGTGCAGGATGTATCCATTTATCTTTCTGGACGGTAATAAAAGGATTGGCAATTTATGTGTGGAAGTAGCCCATCGTTTGGGTGAACCACGTTATATCTGTGTCTCTCTGTAATGTGTTTAATGTGCTTTGCATCTTGTTTAATGATTTAACTGTATAACTGTTATTGCTCTGCAGTCCAGTCTTCTAACAAAAGTGCCATAGCCTCCATGTCTGGCATTTTTGTCTCTTGGAGCAGTAGTATGTATGGCCTCTCAGATTTGATTATCTCCTTTATTGCTTATACTTTGCTTAATCCTCCCAGACCCCTATAGTTCCAAGAGACAAATTTCAACATTTCTTTACTGATTGAGATCCTGCTCAAGATCTACTGTCTGTTCTTGCCCCTCCTAGATTTTTCTGGAGTAGCTTCGCTTCCTCAATACTTCTCTGCCTCCCTAGCTCCATCTCTCTTTCTGCTTCTTTCTCTCTTAGGTATATTTGCGACTTCCTTCCTCTTGTGATTGGTTGTGAAACCACTTCGTGCGTTTCCTGTGATCCTTGTGAAGGCGATCGCTCTGGAGAGTATCCTTGGACGTGACTCTGCTATTTATTACCATCTCTACCGAGGTTCCCCCTGGTGTTGTAGACCCTTCTGAAGCCTTTTCGCTCCTTTCATTTATGGGAGACATAGGAGGGATACTTGTGGTTGCATGGGATTCTTCTTCTTCTATTTCAACTGTTGTTATTTCCAAAGGGGGGATTTTACCTTCTTCCATAAGCAGTGGCTCGAATTGCTTATTGGTCGAGACTTTTTCTTCTTCTTTGGGATTTTCCTTACTTATATTTTGTTGCACCTCACATGCTGCTGGAGGAGTTTTTCTTCCCCTTTTTTATTGCTCCCAGCCTTCCTCTTGATTTTTTCCCAAGATTTATTGAACCACCTTTGGACAGTTTTTGACAAAGTGTCCATACTCATGGCACTTCTTGCACTTGAATGATAGTTACTCATAATCTACCTTTTGCATGTGTTCCCATCCGTCCATGAATAAGTTTGTTGCCTTTGGCAAGCCTTTCTCCAAATCTAATTCAACGCAGATCCTTGCAGAAGAAAACAAAGATCCCTTTAGTCCCGCTTGATCAATGTAATTACCAAGAGAGTTCCCTATTACTTGTATCGTTTCATCATTCCAGCAGTGCAGAGGAAGGTGTGGGAGGCAAACTCAAACCGGGACCGTCGATGGCACATCCTTTTCTGAATCGAATGATGGGCTCCATCGGTTTAGATATAAACCACGAGGACCCATGAAATAGGGATCGCTCCTAAAGATAAGATCTTTGTCTGCTTTACTTTCAAATAAGAAGGAGAAGAAGCCCTTTCCGTAGAAGCAGTGTTGTAGACCCCTGGATATTAAGGGCATCCAATTCTTATTTTCCAGACCTCCATAGTCTTTGGCGAAGGCCATATTCCCATGAACTAACCTATCATACCTTTCTCACTCAGAGTCAGGGCTTTTAGTCTTGAACCTGCTAACGTGATCTAGATCCTAGGAGTGGTTGCTCGCTTCACAAAGTTTACATCGCTGGATTCCAAGACGGGAAAAGGTGGGGGAGAAGTGGTAGCCACCAAGTTCTTGAAAGCTTCATCTAAGAGTCTTTGACGCTTCTCTAGGCTCAAATATAGGGGTGGATACATTTCTACAGCTTCCCTGGGAGATCCCAAAGTCAACTCAGCTGACCATGCTACAGATCTGATCAAGATTCAAAATTCAGGCTGCGTATGGCAGCAGAGCCCCAAGCAGCACTAGCTGCCCCACACATTGGCAGATCTGCTTCTGAGCAACAACACGCACAGACCTGCATGCACGATCAGACTACATGCACGATCTGGTTTAGGTTCGGATGGGCTGCAATTTTCCCAACAAACTTATATTTATTGTTTAAATCATGAGTGTTAAATTATTTCTGCAAAGCTTTGCAAAAGACAATCACATACTACATAATGTGGCATTGAATTCATCTCTTGTCTTATAAAATCAATATATCTTCATAGAACAATTTTGTACATTCTACATTATTGATAATTACAAAGGCACCTAAAATAGGGCTTTTACAATCATATTGGTGAAAGACTAGCTGCTAAAGTAGGCGAATAGTATTGAATCTTTATCTTGTATTTTTCATTTGACTTGTCGTAAGGCAATTCTTGCTGCTGCATTATAATTTATCTAAAATTGAAGAACATATTATTCCTCACATAAATAATGTAATAAATTGCTTAGTTAAATACAACAAAACTTCAAAGAGTAGAGCTTTGTAGTTGATGATCAAAGGGTATTCAACTATAATAATAAGATATTATTTAACCAAATAATGCTTTTTGAATTGCTTATATGTAGAGGATCTTGTCACTGCCATATATAGGCCCTGTAATTTTCTCATGTGTATAAATGTTAAGGGAAGGATGCACATTTTATTTAATTACTAGTGACGTGTCAAAGAATTTCATTTGTTTGACAAACTTTGATTTACACCATGCTCATTGTGTACAAAACTTAGAGTGCTGCACTATTTGTGGAGATATTATTCCAAAAAGTTGTGCTACATAACACCTCCAGGATACCCATGCACGTGTATGTTCCTTTGCTTTCTTGAAAAGTAGATATGCAACATTTATTTCAATGTAGATTATTGTTCAAAATGTTGTTAATATAGTTTTCATCATTAATTTTTTATGTTTGAAAGCCACCTTGATATACTCTGGATTATTGGACATACATATATGTTTTGTCTGATCTCTCCTTAATGTTCTCCAGCTTGTTTTAGTTTCTTTACCATATATGTATTCTTTATAAACACGTGCTATATGATTTGTTTCAATCCCCTTTCGAGAATGGAAAGATGAGGTACAAAGCTTAAGGTGATGTCATCCATTGACATTAGTAGGATGTTTGGACACGGTTGAGGGCTCCATCGCTGAGAGCAAGATGAGGAGTAGTTTGTGTAGGTTTAGGGTTTGGACTATGTGTTGGAGGCGGTTGCTTGTCCACTATGCGGTGGGAGTCGAGTGATGGAACTTGGATTGTGTCTCGGGGGCCTGGGGGGAGGTTTCATTCTCACTCGTGGTTTTTGGTTTCCTTTGAAAGGTGGTGTGTTTGACACTGTCAACCACGTGACCGATGTTTTTTTTTCATAACGTTCATTATTATGGCATTTTTCTCTGTCATCGGACACGTTAGCTGGTTTATGGGTTTGTCGAGATGTTTGTTGTGTGGAGTGGTGTTTCCATCTTGGAGGGTGGCGGTCTTTCAATTTGTGGGTTTTTATATGGTGCCGTGTTTTCTGAGTTGGTGGGCAGAATGTGGTCGGGGAGAAAGGGGAGGTTGGGTTTGTGGACGTGAACTGTTGGGTGGTTTAGGGTGTCTGGGTGGTTTTTGAATTGGTTTCAGATGAACATGGGATGTATCACTAGAGGTGGGTCTCGGGATAGGCGAAAGGCACAGACATATAAGACCTCTCAAAGGCAAAAGTGATTTGTTATTGATAAAGACAATGTTATGGAGAAGATTTCCTCTCTCAGCACCCGGGCATTGGTGGGTCGCTGCGAATATTTTCGTCTGGATAAAGAGGGGTGGATGGGCTAGATTGCATGCTCGTGGAAACCCATATTGGACTATGCCCCCACTGTTAGTCGACTCTCTAATGGGTGGTTCATCTTTTTGTTCCTTGAGGAAGTAGATGCGACCCGGATCCTGGATGGATTATGGGTGATTGAGAAAGGGTCTCTGGTTTTATGGAGATGGTGGAGTGGGTTTGACCCATACCGGACTAAGGTCAGGAAGAGACACTTATGGGTTTTGCTTCTGGATCTGTCATTTCCTCTTTGGAATAGGGAGTCGCTTCAGGAGATTGGCAATATTCTGGGTCGTTTTATTGCGGTGGATGAGGCACATCTCCACACATATGATAAGCACATTGCCAAAGTTTTTGTTGAACTGGATGTATTTGAGGGGTTGGATTACATGAATGGGATGGCCAATTAATGGAACAACGCTTGGATTACATGCATGTACCGTTCATGTGTCACTACTATCGGGCTACAGGGCATCTGAGGAATGCTTGTCATTTATTATTTAGCGGTGGTAACCCTAGCGCTGCTACTATTCCTAAACTACAGGCTTGTGACACTCTGGAGTCATCCATGTTGTCTCGAAATCAAGCTGGGGATGAGGATGTGGTACCGGCCACTCATACCGACAATAAGACTTTACCCTGTTTTGATTCTATTTGTATTGATTTAGAACCGAACAATTTGGTGGCCATCGATGAAATTGTACAGGGTGCTTTGGCTAGGAACCATAATGTTGACGGAGTTGTGAATTCGAAGGGCTGTGAGGAGCCTCTATCATTCGTTCCCCTTGTTTTTGAGGATGGTGGTGGTGAGGTGATGTGGGATCGACATGAGCTTGGTGTTAATGTACTTAATCAGATGACAGGGGAAGGTGATGATGTCGGGGTCGATTTTGCATGTTTGTCTGATGAACTGGGTCAGGGGATTAGTGGTATCGGATTGGGTGGTGGAACTCGCCTAAAGGACTCTATTTTTCCTATTCCATTGAGTGAGGGGACCAAATCCCCTTCTTCGGGTTTAGGTTTGGAGGAAATCCCAACTGTGTCACCATCCTTTGTTGACCCATCTCTTAAGGTTTCGCTGTCCATTTTCATGGACAACCCATAGGATTCATCGTCCCTATTAGAAGGTCCTTATCAAAAGGTTCCGTAAGGAGAAATCGATGAAGGGTTGTTGGGGTATTGGTGTTGAGGAGGACGAGGGTCCTTATATCCCTCTTTCTACTAGGATCAAGGAGGTTGCACGCAATAACCATAGTCCTGCATTGTCTTCACATGATAGGGTTCTTAAAGCACGGGATACCTGGATTGGTGGTTCTTAAATGCAACTTGTCTCCTTTAACGTTCAAGGGTTCGGAGGGCACCCAAAACAACAAGCCCTCCAGTCTTTACTTTCATCCTTACAACCAAACTTGGTGTTCATTCAAGAAACCCTCTACGATAGCTATCAGGTGCTTAGGGTCTTTATAAGTTTTTTCCAGGATGGGAATTTTGAGTTATTGACACTGTTGGACAGTTTGGGGGATTGTTGGTCGCGTGGGATTCATGATTTTTTCACTATAAGGCATTTGTGACGAAGGATGGCTTCTTGATTGAAGCATTGGCTATGGGAAAACATTGCATGTGGAATTTATTAAACATATATGGTCCATATCTCAATAGAGAGTGTCTTTGGAACTCCATTATTTCGAAGGGGTTTTTAAATTTAAATCACCTCATGATTGCAGGTGATCTTAACTTCACGAATTCGGCTACGAAGGTGTGGGGTGCAAATTCCATATGCAACCCTTTGGGATCCTTTTTATGCAATATGATCTCTTCGCGACATCTCCTTGCTGTTGAACCTGCAAAGCTCGAATCCACATGGAGGAATGGCAGGGTGGGTATTGATGGTATTGGCAAAAGATTAGATCGATTTCTGGTGGATGAGAACTTGTTGCCTTTGATGCCGTGGTACAGAACTTGGGTTCGACCCTCTGAAATTTCGGATCATTTCCCCAAATGCTTGGAATGGAAGGGAGGGAGGGAGAAGGTACCCTATCCATTTAAATTCAATCATACGTGTATGCAGGTGGATGATTTTGATGACTTCATCAAGCATACATGGGTTACGAAATGTTGTTCTCTTTCTAAACCAAATCCCATGTATACTTTGCTCAAAAAACTAAATCCTCTCAGGTTGGTTGTTATCACCTAAGAGAAAAAAAGAAAAAACATGAGCTGAAAAGCGAATTGGTGGACATTGAGGAGCATATCGTAGATCTCTTTCTTTCGGCCTCAACAGGGGTGCTTTCTGTTGGGCCCTGGAATTGTCCATTTTTCCATCATTTATTGACATACCTTTCATCCATTTTCTTATCATTATTTCTCATTTATCATTCCATTTTTCATCCATTTGTTGTAGCTGCGCGTTGAACAGCCTACTACTTCCATTGATGTTTTAAGTGGTTAATAGTGATTATTTTCCTTTATCTTTGATGAATTAAAGATTATTATGCATAATTTTACTAATGATGGTTTATGGAGTGATTTTCCACGTACAGGATGTTCATAACCAGCTGTTACAGCCTTAACCAAAAACGCATGCCACATAAGAACACCTTGATTCGCGTCTTGATTTTCGGGCAAATGGAAACGAATCTCACAAATCCGAGACATGGGTTTTGTGCGTAACATCCTCATTTACCTGAATCTCGAGGAAATATCCAAACAAAGCTACGGTTTGCGATATGCAGGTGGTTCTTTGAGAGGGTATTTTCCAGATTTGGTGTTGCGGCCCGTTCCAAAGTTGCCATGTTCCAGCTGTTGTAGATCACAAGTTGGGGGTTAAGTTCTTCATTTCCATGAGATAATTTTATGTATAAATATGTAATCAATCTCATTGAGAGAGGGATATTGATAGAGATTAAGCATGATAGATTAGGCAAGATATGAGATGGATGATAGGAGAGAACACAATGTTATGATGTAGGATTTGATTCAGATCTATTGTAATTCTTCCATTATGATAATACATGCTGGCAGTTTCTTAATTCTGGAGTTGTAGACTTTCATTGTGGAGATCCAGCTCTGCTCACTGGAGGAAGGGCCCTCTTCCCTGAGCAGATGCTGGTAGTGTTGATTGTAAGTGTTTTATTTTGTAGATCTGTTAATTGTTAACTCATGCTTTCATTCATTAGATTTATCATAGTTGTTTTATTATTCAGTTCATGTTTTATTCAATTGATTTATGATAGTGTTCTTCTGTTAATTCATTTTGATAGATCGTTGGCTAACTTAGCATTGCTTTCAGGTTTATGTATTTAGATCTTGTTTTATAATAATTTATTTTGTTAAAGTATGATTAGATTTACAGTGTGATTTCATGAATAGGCTTAGGATTGATTTACTTCCAAGCAGATGTGATCTAGTTTACAAATAGTTTCGATTGCATACTAATAGATCAACAATGGCAGGTAGAAATTGTACTCGCATATATTTTGTACGATAGCTTTGAAATAAAAGACTTCCTCGGGTTGATAATTTATGTTCAGCACTCTACATGTTAAGTTTTAATTAACTGGCATATGGTGGGCACGACACTTTCTACTGAAGAGACGGTGTTATTGATTGATTTGAAGAAACACTAGAAGAGATTCATTCATTTCAAGCTGCTACATTGAGACTAAAGAGTAGGGCAATTTGGATCGCTTTGGGGGACACAAATACTAAGTTATTTCACCAATTTGCAAGTGCACGTCGAAATGCAAATGATGTATGGAATTTGGTTGATCATGAAGGTAAATCTATATTCAATGATGGGGCACTGATGGAGGTGGGGAAATTTCAATTTGAAAGGGTTTTTTCATGATGAGGAACCTGTACATCTGCAAGAAAAACTTGAGGTACTTAACCTCTATCATAGAATTTTTTTGGATGTTGAGGCTAAACATATCGACAGACCTGTTAATTTGACAGAAATTGAAGCTATTCTACACTGTTTTGCAAAGGAAAAGGTGTCAGGTTCTGACGGTTGACCAGTTAATTTTTACCTTGCTTTCTTCGATCTAGTGGGAAATGACATATTACAGGCAGAGGTATACAGTAGGGTCAATGGTTGCATTCCACAGGTTCTAAATGTGACTTACATTGCGTTGATTCCTAAATGTGGTAAGCCAAAGAATTTTGTCGATTACAGACCCATATCACTCTATAATTTAATTTACAAAGTGATTACCAAAATCCTCTTTGACAGGATGAAGCCCTTACTTGCGGAGGTCCTTTTGGATGAACGTTTTCACTTTTTGAAGAAAAGGAAAATCCATGAGGCAGTGCGGATAACTCAAGAGGTCGTGCACTCTATTAAAGTTAAGAATATGGAAGCTATTGTTCTCAAAATGGACATGATAGAGGCTTACGACCATGTCAATTAGACTTTTTTGAGTTTGGTTATGTTGCAGATTAGTTTAACAGTGGAGGCTGTTAACCAGATCATGGAGTATGTATCCACCACTAATTTTGCAGTTTTGATCAATGGGAGGCCCTCTTCTTTTTTTCCTGCTATCTGAGGACTTCGACATGGGTGTCCATTATCGTCATTTTTGTTTCTTTTTATGGTTGAGGGATTGAGCCTAGTTATTCACAAGGAAAAGAGTTTGGGTCTGATCAGTGGGATTAAGCTCTCTTCCACGCTATCGATCACCCACATTTTGTTTTTGGATGACGTGATGTTGTTTGGTTTTGGGTCCTATGCAGAATGGAAACATTTTAGACATATCATTGACCTCTTCGCTTTTGCTACTAGTATGGCGATTAGCTTTGAAAAATCATCTTTTATTTATAATAATCTGTCTTCTGGCAATATCAAACAGGATAAGGTGGTTTTCCCCTACAGGATGGAGCCCATCCAAAGTGGGTTCAAATATCTGGGATATTGGCTCAAGCCTTTAGATTACAGGGTGGCGAACTAGAGCTGGTTGATCAAGCGATTTGAGCAAAAAATCAGCTACTGGACCTTTAGATTGTTTACGTTGGGGGGCACCTTCTTCTTTTAAAATCGGTGCTGGGAGCACTCCCAATTTACTAGTTTTATTTAATGAAAATTCCTTGCTCTATTATGAATTCCATTACGAGATTGATGTCCAATTTCCTATGGGGGGGTTGTGATGTTAAGAGGGGCGTCCATCTGGCCAGATGGGATTTATTGTCTCGACCTTATGATTTTGCGGGGTGGAACATTAAAGACTTAAATCGGTTCAATGATGTGTTAAGGATCAAAAGTTTATGGGAAGTTATTACTGGTAGTGGCATTTGGAATCAGGTTTTGGAGGTCAAATATCTGAAAAAGCATTCCCTCATAGATTGGTTCAGATTGGGGTCCTACTCTGTTAGAAATACATCCATTTTTTGGAATGGATTTCTTAGAGTGCTTGGGTGTATTAGTAAATTTTTATGCTAGAAGGTGGGCTGTGGAAATTCAGTGATTGTTGGTGTGGACCCATTGGCTGGGATGGAGGGCATGTCCTCACTATCAAAGCCTTTGATCAGTTACTTACATGACTATGGCATTGTGACCCTGGACCAGGTTTGCTATCCTAGAATTGGCTTTGTGAATGGTTCTTACTAGCTGTCAGATGAAGACCTTGATTTGGGTGGATCATGGATAGATGAGTGGGATTCTTACACTGCGTATTTGAGGTCTATTGGCTTAAAATGATCAAACGATATAGATGCTCTGATTTGTCCCTACAACAAATAAAATGACCAGGTTACGACTCGTTTAGCATACAACTTCATTGCTGATTCTTCATGGGATAAAACACAATGTTGGCGTTGGAAGGATTTGAGGAAATGGTGGATACCACTAAATATTAAATATTTTTCTTGGTTGTATATGATGAACAAGGTTTGTACTTGGGACAATCTTATCAGGAAAGGATGGATCGGCCCAAACATTTTTCATCTCTGTCGTCGTGCTCGTGAGTCAGTTCAACACCTATTTGTGGACTGCTTCTTTGGAAAAGAAGTTCGCAGACTTGTACTGGAATATTTGGGTTTAGACTATAGCTGTGAGGCAAATAATTTGCTGGAATGTTTAGTTGATTGGATCAGCAATGGAGGTGAGCCTAGCTTTCTACTTTTTTTTATGTAACTCGGCCATTTGGCTTTGCAGGAACGCATAAATTTTCTTTGGTAAAATTCCTTCGGTGCAGAATACGGTTTTACATTGCTTAGACTTTGTAATATCCCGAATTTTTTACCTAACACTTATGGGCATACGCCCCATTACTTATGATGTTGCTTTAATGTTTTATTTTGTATATTGGGCATAAGACCCCACTGCACTTGAGACTGATGATTTGTTTGATATGTTGGGCGTAAGCTAATCGCATATGTTTTATGTATATGATTTCATGTGTTGGGCATGGACCCTGATGAACATAATTGATGAGATGTTTGTGTTGAGCGCAAGCTCTGAGGCACATGAGTATTTGATGTTTTGTGTTGAGCGAGAAGCTCTGAAGCACATGAGTATTTTAAAGGTTTGCATTGAGCGAGAGGCTCTGGAGCACATGAGTATTTTAAATGTTTGTGTTGAGCAAGAGGCTCTGAAGCACATGAGTTATGAGATTTTTGTGTTGAGCATGAAGCTCTGAAGCACATGAAAAGATAAGAATTGGAAGTGTTGGGCATAAGCCCTGGAGCATTCCAAGTTGATGTTGAGCATAAGCTCTGGAACATCGGATCCTTGGCCATTGTATCCCTAGGTGTATCCTACAAATACATCCTAGCATTAGTGTTGAGCGAGGAGCTCTAGAATAACACTAAGTTGTAACTCCATGTTCTTAGCATTGAGTATGGGCTCTGGATAAACGCTAGGAGTTACTGAAAAATTAATATGTTCAGTGAAAATGACTCTGATAAAATATTGATCTCATCTTACTTATTTTTAAGTGATTAAATGAAATTTCGAATTTCTGTATCTCATCAAAGTACTGAAGAACTACCATGTTATATGTGGGAATCCAACATGTAAGAAGGTTTAGAGTTGCCTAACCTAGTTGACCTGACCCCTACCTGAAGGCCTTATTAAAGAAAGTGACTAAGCTAAAAGAAAAGTGTCATATGATTAGGGATCATGCTATATGATACCTAAAGTTTAAAATGTTAACAAATGGTATATATAAAAATATATAGTTTATACATGGTATTTATAAAAGAGTAAGCATAGTAATAATACTAGTAACTAGGAATAATAATTAAAGGATCTATATATTATTATTATTATTACTAATGTTAATTAAATATTAAATATCTACAAGAGTCAAAGTAGGAACTAGTCAAAAGTTTCTAAGTTAAATCTAAATAAATATTAAAATTACCTAAATAAAATAAAAAGGGTTATTTCAAGAAAACAAATGATTATTGATTTAACTACCCATTTTCCTGAAAAGTCTGTCTATAAAGACCCAAGCCTAATAGAGGCTTGGGGATCTTTGATTTTTTCCATAGTTCTACCTGATTATTCTCAAGAGAGTTCTTGGAGAACATTTTTCCTAAGAGGAAAAAAAGAAACTGATACAAAACCTGTTATACCAAATAGCGAAGCCTTACCTTAGGAGCTCTAAGCTACTTGCATGTTGGAACCAATTCGGGGGGATCTGGATTGAAACCAGCAAGGGTTCCGGGTCATGCTTGGGTGGAACGTGGTAGTTCCCAAGTTATTCAGTTATTCTAAACAGAGTTCAGAACTGTCTATGAACTTGTTAATATTGTGTATTTAAGTGTGTAGGGTTTCCAACAATTGAAATAACTTCCACTTGTAGGTATGAGGTTTCTTGATTTTTTCATATTTTCTATACATGTTTTCTTAATAAATGAATGGACCATATCCTGGAAGAATGAGTGGAATCTATTTGTTGTGATTATGTTAAATTGTTTACATAAACTTAAAAGCAGCTAGGCTTGTTTTAGTTTACATGTTCCTATAAACCCTAGTTATAAAGATTTTGTTATAGAAGATTATAGATCAGATTTCTTATTAATTAAACTACCATATATGTTTTTATCAGTTTTCAAAACCACAGGAATTTTTATGGTCTTTATTATTTCTGCATTACTCTTCCAACTTTATTATTTCTTAAAATCCAAACTTCTTTAATGATGTAATCTTTCTACTAGAACCTAGGGTATTTAGGTTAGCTAGATTTATGATTTTTGTCAAAATTATATACAAAAGAAAAACATAGATTTTAATTATTTAATCTCCTACTATACATTTTCCTCTACTGGCAGATTACATATTACCATCAGGCTTATTGATATTACAACCATCGAAACTATTACTTATAGCCATAACATAAATTACATGCATACAAATATAAATTAAATATCATTGCTGAAACTTAAAACGTTATAACATAAACAATATAAATAGAGTTAACACATCTAAAACTACCAAATAACATAACATACCAACCATCGAGACCTGTTAAGGTCTGGCCGTAGGCCTAACAATTATATCAAATACCTCTACTATCTACTACCAAGCTAAGAATATATTTTAAACATAATATAAAACAACTAATGAACAACGTATCCATTAAAGAGATTCAGGATCGAATCCTGTTGGCGTTTCACCAAAACAAAACACACACACGCAGTGTTGAACCACCAAACCACGCACCCAGGATCAAATCCTGTAGGCTCACATTTTAATTACCAAACAAAATCTATATCCAAGCATGCCATGAATCGAATCCTGTAGGATTCAATTTGCAAAAAAAACCAACGCTGTAAAGCCATACAAGTTTTCACATAACCATTTATAAAATACGCTAACATAACTAAATTGCATAGGGTAATATCCATTAAAACTTTGCACGGGCTACGTATTCACACAAGGGTTGAAATCGCAGCTATCAAGCTCAAACATAAACCCCAATTCTAAACCATAATCGAAATCACTACTCTGTCAATATTCCACATTAAACCAAACATAATATAGTTGTTGTGTTTCCTCATCACGGCTCATGGCTGAGAGGTAAACCCCACCATGATAACCATTAAAAATAAGAACCCAAACTATTTTAAATACTGAGAAGGAATTTATTTTAACCCACTGTCAACGTTGTTACAACTGCGACTTCCAAACAACAAATATGCAACAGTAAGCCAAGCTTAAGGCCATAACAACAATAAACACATGCATGTAAACTAAACCATATATCACACAGTGAATAACCATTTACAAGTAAAAACTATACACAGTCGTGATTTGACAAAGGTGCCACTGCAAGCAATGGCACGGCCATTGTTCAAACCCATCATTTAAAACCAAAACACAGAGCTTCCATTAAACTTGTCAAACCATATGTTTAAGCTACCAACCAAAACGAATTACAGAGTCGAGTCTCGACAGACATGGCCAAAGGCTCCACATTTAAACTAATCATCAAAATAATATTTACATACGCATCCCTGGATGCCCATTAACGCAAGAAGTCCCATACAGTCGAATCTCATAACCAATTTTCACCACATTAACATTTATGACACAGAGCTCAAAGCTCAGCTAAGTATTTACACAGAGGTAACAGGCCTAGGCTATTGCGGCTTACCCATGAAGGGTATCAAAGGTGGTTTGGTAAACACCCATGACCCGTGGTTGGAAACCCCTGTCACTTGCAAGATCAAAACATAGAACTATCAAGAGTATGCAAAACCTCTACCCGAAGCAACAATAATACAAACGCTACAAAACCAAATGGAGTGCATACCTTCCAAATCAAAGGTCAGCCTGTTCCTCCATGTCGTGATGAACCCAGAGAGCCGAACAGTGCAGACCACCCACAACAAAAGACCAAGTGAAACCCAAACAACGAAGGACCCAATCTTAGGGTTCGTTTTCCCCCCATCCCAAGGAGCATTAACTGCACCACCCTATCCACCACCATCGTCGAAATATTTACCCTCATGCATATAGTTCCAAATACAACAACGTGACTTGGTGTTAAAACCCCTACCAAAACCCTCGTTGGCATAGATAAGCCAAGGTTTCATGGCATATGGAATATGCCATGAATGGCTTACCACATAAACCATATATATATATACAAACTTTAATATAATGTTGGTTAAGTTTTAGGACTTAAGCCTTGTTGCCGCCTTTTCACACACCTGGATCACGTGGCAGAAATCTTCAAGCCACTCGGTGTGTCCTTGGGGGCAAGTCTCGAGTCAAGGCTGTCACCTTGTTCTTGACTCCTCCGTTTAGGCTCAACTCCTAACGAAGCCAAGGGGGGTAGACCCTATTAAGTTACTAAGGATGATTTCTTAGTGTAATGATGTTGTACTGAATCAGTTATTTAGGAGTTTGAATATTTTAACTATAAGCAATCAAGATGACAAGATACGAAGATACACACGAAAGCACAAAGTTGATACACAATATATATATGAAGCAGAAAAGACCAGTGCCTTAAAAATGGAGTCAAAAGAGATCAGTGTGCTTGCATGTGTTTGGAATAAATGTTCTGCGATTGCATCTTGGTATGTTTTAAGTTAAAATTGGAGTATGAGTTGTTTAAATTAGGCTTAAGGGGGACTCCAGATATACCCGAGAGAACTTGGAGTATGTCCAAAACAAAGCCTATACGGCTACCCGCAAGGAATATGTGGGCTGAAATGGAGTCTCTGGGGCTGTGTTCGTAATGCACCCGTTACGGTGTGACAGAGATCGGTGCCCCGAGGTCACTTTTCAGTAGGTTCCCGCTTCCTTTGGGTATTTTGCCACCGTAAAGGTTTGATCGAGGTGTTGGATTTTC
>LPNX010406300.1:151844-164342 GCA_001517045.1 Pseudotsuga menziesii
GGATGCCCTTCGTGCTGCTTTGCCAGTTGGAACAGTTAGTGGAGTCCCGAAAGTCAAAGCTATAGAGTTGATTGATGAAATTGAACCAAATCGTAGAGGGCTATATAGTGGTGGCATTGGACATATTTCCTATACTGGGGACATGGATATTGCACTTGCCCTCCGAACAATGGTATTTTCTACTGAACCACACCATGATACTATGTATTCCTGCAAAGATGCCAGCAAGCACAGGGATTGGGTTGTCCATCTTCAGGCAGGAGCAGGAATTGTTGCAGATAGTAATCCTGATGATGAGCACAAGGAATGCATTAACAAAGCTGCTGGGCTCGGGAGAGCAATTGATCTTGTAGAAGCCACATTTGTTAATACGTGATTTTAATGGTGGTTCTAATTAAACATATATGCCCTGAAGTAACAAAAATAATTTCGCAATTTTGGGAAACAAAGAGACTGTAAAAAACTAGGTCAGAAACCTAAAGTTGAAGACAAGCAGGAAATCAAGTATGAAGAAGCACCAGAGTATGAGAAGGAGGACAGTAAACCTAAACTGTTTTCAGCCAGTCTTAAAGGCAAGTACTCATTGTTTGAAGAGCAAAAGCAACTGCTACAGCCCATAGTACCTGCAGAAGATTTTGATAAAATGAAGACTGAAGAGATAAAAGATGGCTAAATGTTCTAAAGATTATGAGCCAACAATTGAAGCTTTCCAGAAAGCACTTACAGAAAACTGTAATCCAGATACATTGAAGAAGATTAATGGAGCTGAGAAAGCAAAGAAAGATTTGGAGCAACAGGAAGACTTTGATCCAAAGTGGCAGTTGAAGGAGACCCAGTGCAAGATTGAAGATGGAGAGTTGAATGCTTTTGCAGATGTCCATTGCTATAAGGAAAACCTTCCATCTGAAGTTTACAAAGTTCAGATTTCTGCTCTAAATGTTCCACCCATGGGCCTATTTTATCCATCTATTTTAATTCCAGAGGAGTACCCACCTCTTCCCCATCCTTGGTTTCATGATTACGAGGATATGTTGGAGGATGGTTCACCCACAGAGTTTGTCAAAAGGTCAGATGAACCAGACCTTTTCTTGTCAGGTTATAATTCTGGATTGGCTATGCCAGAATCAAGTGAGTCCTATCTTCAGAAGTTCAGAAATGAAGACAATCTAGTTGGTCTTGCTCAGGCTATTACAAATAGTATTCTTTCCACAGGGCGTTTGGATGTTCAAAAGAAATTGTTCACTAGTATACAGCTAGTAGTGGGAGTTGCTTTAACAGGAAGGTCAGTTGATACAAAGAGAAAAAGAACTTGGAGATGCAGGGGTCTACAGTAACAGAGCAGCTTGTTACACAAATCCATGGAACTTATCAGGAAGGTCTCAAACATGATGAGAGCAAATAGGAACTATTAGAACGTGTTCGGAGATGTATTGAACAAATTATCAAAACCAACTAAGACAGTTGTTCAATTAGTTATTAGTTATCTTTTTGAGAAGCTCATTAGTTAAGTGATTTACTATTTTTGGTAAATTTCACATTTTGTAATATTTTAAACTTTTCTTTAGCCCATCGAATCAGTTGAGGAGAGTTAGGGTTTTTGATACCTAACTGTTTTTGTAAAAGTAGTATTTAGAGAGTTTTAGAAGTCATTGTTAGGGTTCTACTTTTGGAGCATCAGGAGGTCTGCTAGCTGATTGTACTTTCAGGCTTATTCAGTGATAGGTACTGTACTCTTGTATACATTTACTGATGAAACTATGAATATATGACTCTTTCCCCTTTATTTGGTCTGTGTTGGCTTTGTTGTGAGCTTGTTTAGCTTCCTAATTGACAATTTCAGTGCTGGTTGATGTGTATTTTCTGGCAGTGCTTGTCCATTATGTGTAAACTTCAATACAGGCTTTTTGGTTAGATTTTTATGATATATATGCATCTTTATCAGTGATTGTGTTTGATTTAGTTGTTTCTTATCTGATGAATGTATTCCCTACATGCTCTTGAAGTTTATGACCAAAACATATAAACAAAACCTTAAACCCTAGTTTGAATTGAGTTTTTCTTTTGAGATTGTGTTGGCTTGTTCCCCTAGCCTTAGGAACAATTTCTGGCACAAACACGGCCTGTGATAAAAAGCCTGCAGTCTGCCATTATGTGATTCTTTCACTGTCCAAAAACCTTCTGCCAGCCGGAGCCCATCCTTGGAAGCTTTGTCCGCTTCCTTGTTGTTTTCCCTGTACACATGCCTGCATGTAAAAGAGTCAAGACGTTGTAGGAGTTGCCGGATGGAGTAAATAATATGAGTTAGTCTCAAATGCCTGCAATCTTGAGTCTGATTTATCCAGTTTATAACATTCAATGAGTCTCCCATAAAATTTAGTATAGTGCATCCTTTCTCTAATGCAAACATCAGAAGGAATTTGAGGCTCATTAACTCTGCAAAATTATTTGTTCCCCCCCCAAGTCCCATAGACAATACGAAGAAATGTGACTCAGAAAGGTGAAGAACTGCGCCTCCTCCACACAGGTTATTTTGTGCTGCACCATCGAAAAAATCCCACGGCTTGGTTCTGTCTAAATCCACTTCTAATTGCCTTCGTTCTCTTGCAGCCCTTAAGTGGACAGGAAGGGATTTGTAGAAACCCACAGCCAAAGTCCCTATGATAGCCGGTGAACTTGGAATATCCTTGAAGATTGCCTTATTTCGAGCTAGCCATATCCCCCAGATGACCAGCAGAGGTAAAGTTTTTAAGTGTTTTTGTGGTGTCCTCCTCCACCAAGAGTCCCAGGCTGCCCCAATAGAATCCCCTTCCCACTGGAAATTGAAACCAACCAACGTGGAAACTTCCCTCCAGACTTCAGATGAGAAACTGTATGAATAGAACAGATGATGTGTGGTTTCCAACTCCCGTTTACACATCACACACCAGCCCGACCCTTGAAAAGTTCGCTTCTGTAGCACATCCCAGGTAGGTGCCTTGTTATTTAAAACACACCACATGAACAGCTTAGTTTTAGCTGGGCACTTAAGCTTCCACAAGGGCCTCCACCACCAGACTTCTTCCCTTAATTCCACCCCTGCGCTTAAGAATAAGTACCCTGCCTTAGGAGTATAAGCACCCCCCGGGTCAGCATCCCACACCAATGAATCCTCTTGTTTTGAAAGTATAATATGGGCCCTGTCCAGTTCCCTTATGTAATTCTCCACATATCCAGTCTCCCGCTCCCCCAGCCCTAGAGAATTGGCCCTTCTCCATAATTCAATCCACGGTTCAGCTGGGCTTGGAACAGCAAGATGATTTAGTGTAGTGATCCCTGCATGGCCGAGAGCCTCAATAACATCAAGTGGAAGAAGATGCTGATGAGTGTAGCCCAACCAGGGATCCCTACCAATCATAACACTTTCCCCATTTCCAACATCCCATGCGAGATTGCTTTCGATCAGATTAAAAGATTTAACAATCGCTTTCCAGATCACTGATCCCCCTGTATGTGTTTTCCTAGGATTTCTGATCCAATCTAACAGGCTCTCCCCAGGGAGATATTTCTGTATTATCACCCGTGTCCACAAACTGCTGGACTTCACCAGCCTCCAACCACCCTTAGCAACCAAGGCTTTTGAGAATAAGAATATGTCCTTTAGACCCCATCCTCCTAATCCTTTTGGGGCTGCAATCCTTCTCTAATTAAACCAAGGAGTAGTCTGATCTTCCTTTTTTCCACTCCATAGAAATCTGAAGCCGATCCTCCTAATCCTTTCTAGAATCCCTTTCGGTATCCAGGAAAGGGCCATCCAATATACCGGAATTGCCTCCAGCACAGCTTTAACTAATACTAACCTTCCTGCACGAGACAACCACTTGTGACTCCAGACCTTTAATCGTTTTTCAACCTTCCCAACCAACCAGATCTAGTCCCGTTTCCGATAAAGGTTTGCTTTCAGGTAGAAACCAAGATATTTGAGCCCTTCATCCAATCCAGCTGTGGGAAAAGGAAAGATCCTCGTAAGCTCAGCCTCCTCTTCCGGTCTTAACAAGTGGGTAGTCAGAGAAGATTTACCAAAATTTATCACCATTCCTGTAGCCTTTGAGAAGAGTTCAAAAATCTCCTGCAAAACTCGAGTCTCTCTTCTAGTGCCAGAGCAAAAGATCAGCACATCATCCACGAAGAGCAAATGTGTAATATTTAAATTTGGAGCTAGTTGTATCCCAGAGAAACGACCCTCTGCTCTAGCTGCTCTGATAGCCCTACTTAGACCTTCAGCAACAAGAAGAAAAAGGAGTGGAGACAAGGGGCACCCTTGTCTTAGCCCTCTCTCTGCATGAAAAAAAGGGGAGGCCGCTCCATTGATCAGCACCGAAAAAGAGACAGTAGTTATACAAGACATAATCCAACGAATAAAATTGATGCCAAAACCAAGATGGGTTAGGAGCAACCTCAAATAAAGCCAACTAACTCTGTAATATGCCTTAGAAAGATCAATTTTAAGAATAGCCCCCTTCAGCCTTCTGGTTCTTAAACTGTGAAGACCTTCCTGTGCTACCCCTATTGCCTCGTGGATCTGGCGCCCTTCCAGGAAGCCAAACTGTTCAGCTGAGACATGAGCTGAAAGGATTGTTTTCAATCTTAGGGCAATTACTTTTGAAATAATCTTATAGACACAATTGCACAGGGAGATCGGCCTGAAATCATTAAGAGAGGTTGCATTATCAGACTTTGGGATGAGAGCAATGAAAGTTGAGTTGAAGCTACCCGGAATCCAACCAGCCAACCTTGAATCTTCTACCACCTGCAAGAGATCCCTCCCTAGAATATCAAAGAGGCCCAGGAAAAAATCAATTGTCCACCCATCTGGCCCTGGACTTTTATCTTTCTGAAAACTTCCCAGTACCTCCTTGAGTTCTTCGTTCGTTAATTCCTTCATAAGATCCCTATTTTCCTCCTCATCCACAAAACGAGGGAACAATTGTGACAATCTAATAACCTCTTCGATTGAAGCCTGTGGAGGAGCTTTGAATAACTTCTGAAAGTGGTTGACCCCGCATCTGGCCTTATCTTCAAAAGCTACATGGGTACCCTCCTCATCCTGTAGGCTCCAAATAGTATTTGCCACCTTCCTTCCTCGGGCATAGGCATGAAATTTTTTTGTGTTATCATCCCCACATTCCAACCAGATAGCCCTGCTTTTGAGTCTCCAAGCTTCCTCCTTTTCTAACAGCAGGGTATTACGCCTGCCCTCCAGCCTTATCAATGCCTCCTTGGAATCTATAGTAGAAAACCCACCTCCTTCTCCTTCGTAGATCAACAAAAGTTCTGCTTCTATATTCTTCAACTCGGCATCATCTCTATTTCTCTTTGCGATTGACCATTCTTTGATTTGCACTTTAAGTCTTTTGATGTTGTCTGCAAACTAGATGGCAGCCGATCTATCATTAACCCCTTCTATAGGGTTCCAGTGAGAGAGGAAGAGAGTTTTGAAGGTCTCGTCCTGTAGCCAAGACTTATTGAATTTTAGTGGGCTCGGAGGATTGATGGGCCCCTTCTTGATTTCAAAGAAAATAGGAAAATGGTCTGATAAACCCCTGCTGCCCACCCATTGTCTAACCAGGAAAAATCTATCCACCAGCTGCTCAGCTACCAAGAAACGATCTATTCGTTTCGCCACCCTAGCATCCCCACTTCGGTTGTTTCTCCAGGTCGGTTTTAATTTAACAGGCTCGATGTCCAACAAGCCCTTCTCCATCAGTTTCTGAACAAAAAAACCCGCCAGAGAATCCACCTAGGCATGAGGCCCCCAAACCTCATTGTGCCCCAACGAGAAGTTTAAATCTCCACCCAGCACAAGCCTGTCTCCACTCACCAGAGGATTTTGTAGAAGAGAATCCCAAAAGGGAGCTCTATCAAGGTAAGGCCCGTATACATTTACCACATTGAGGGAAATCCCCAATTCTTCTACAAAAACCTCAATACCCAACACAAACTCTGTTCCCCAGGCATTAATCAACTTAACACTACTATTTTTCCATCCCACCGCCAAGCCCCCAGAACAGCCTCTAGCATCCACAGTAAAAAAAGACCAACCTGGAATCCAACTTTCCAGTCTTTCCCGAATCACCTCACTTACTGCTAAAGTCTCTTGTAGCAAGATCACATCTGGGCGTTCAAGAGTAAGCACCCTGATGAAGGCTGATTTCTTGCCAGGCCCAGCCAGCCCCCGACAGTTAAAAGACAAGATCTTCATTAGCGGCCTTTCTTCTTGGCCTTCTCCGCTCTAAGGGCCTTTTCTATCAAAATTTGTTTGCCTCCCAAAAGATCCTCCCTGGCTCTGGACTGAGCCTTAAAGAGATTTGATTTTCTGCCCCGACCTCTTCTCACAGGCGAAGGGTTTTTTCCCAGCCCAGACAACGGCTTTTGACAAGATCTTAAAAAATAACCTGAATCCGTAGAGTTTGGTGGAGAGGGGCAGGATTCTTCAGGAAGAGAGACAGGGTTTGGTTCCAAAACAACAGAGGAGGGTTCGTCCAAAGCAGGCTGAAGGACTGGCTCGTAGGCAACAGAAGCAATAGAAGGTTGTGAACCCATCCCCGGGAAAGTATCAGCAAAGACATGTTGAGCAGGGAGAGACAAAGGGGTTCCAGAGTGACCCGAAAGGGAGAGCTTCCTCAGGCCTTCAATCCATTCGAAACCAAGAAAGGAAACATTATTCAAAAACAAGTTAACATTTGACAGGATGGGAAAAGAGGGAGTACCAGGACCTGAGGGATCCCCAGAAGCTGACCCAATTACCAGAGATGTATCCTATAAAATCGTTTCTTTAGCCCCATCGTCCAGCAATGCTTCAGGAAAATGCAGCTCTTCTGAAGACGGATCACTGCCCAAATCATCTGCAGAGGTCTGGGCCGAACCAGAGGAAACATCGAACTTCTCCATAGGTCCCTTACGCACAGCCACAAGACCTTTCCGTCTACTACCGTTCAAAGACTGCCCCGGTAGAGTGCATGCCGAAACCGGATGCCCATAAACATGACATCTTCTACATCTGAAAGGAACATTCTCATAATCCAGTAATTGAGGGATGATCTCCGGACCCCATTCCAAATTAATTGACTCTGCCAGATCCTCCCTGAGGTTTATGTTTACCAAGATCCTGGCGACCTTCTTCTCCTTTGTTTCGAGGAATGAGAGATCCGCCTCCAGAAAAGTCCCAAGAATATCACCTATCCGTCTAAAGTGATACAAATCCCAGAAATGTAATGGAAGTGTAGGCAATCTCACCCAAATAGGTAAGACATCCACCCTTTCTTTGTTGGCATCAAACATAGGACTCCATGGTTTCAGAAGAACGGGAGAATGGTCAATATGCCAGCTCTTGTTTTGTATCCACCTTAAATCCTCCCCCTTCTCCAGTGTGACCGCGAACCAGCCTCTATTTAACATCGCCACCTCCGGGACGTAGCCACACTGTGATCCCCAAGACGCCACAGCCCAATCCAAAATGGTTTTTTTCACAAAATTCCTTCCCAAAACCCCCCCACCAAAGTACACTTTGCCATCTTCAGGACGCTGTCCCAGGCTAAATCCTCACCGACTGCGTAGTTCCGGACCTGCTTCTTTTTTATCCAATTCTTTCTTCGCTTCTTTGATGCTCCACTGTCCACAGCTTGCCTCCCATTTAATTCACCTGAAACCCCTGAACATCCACCAAAGAGGTCCCTTCTCGGAGACCCAAAACCTCTCTGTTCAGCTACGGCCAGCGGCACCCTCCACTCATCATCCGATGTCTCTCTGCTAGAAACCTTTCCCTGCAAGACCTGACCGACCTCCCCATCATCAATCCCCGAAGCGTTACCCCTCACAGCCCCGAAACCTTCCTGAGTAACTGCTGCCGAAAACTCTGGAATCCGGGGAGAGAAAGTTCCCGCTTCCCTCCAGTTCGATGACCCCAACCAAACTTCCGACCGCTGAGTAAAAGACTCCTCCTGAGAGACAGCCGTTAAGAGTTCCGGCGAGAAAACAAGGAAATCAAACGGAGAAGTAACGGCTTCCAACCCTAATGGCACAAAACTTGCCGATCCCACAACGTCCTGGCCCAGACTTGGGATATCCACCAGCTGCTCCATCAGCCCTCCACCTGGCACCTCCCAAATGTCAGAACTCTCCAACCTGTCACTAGAATAGTCTAGCTCCTCCAAATCCTCCATCAATGCCAAGGATGAAAACCGTTTGCAGTCAATGAAACCCTCCAACAACAGAAAACCCCAGTAGCCAGCCACCGTCACGGGTTATCTTCAACCTAATCCAACAATTTCCATCGGGATCTCACGGCACAGAACCAAGGGCACACTATTTTTTGGGGAAAGAAGTAGCGTAAGAGGCATGGCAGACCTCTAGCCAGAGCTAGAGGCCTTGGGCGACCGTACCCGCTACCTGTCAGCCACTGCCATCGCCATCAACTGCTGCCAAACCCTACGCCATCCTCTGCTGCCCCCTCTAGACAATGTTCCATCTCCTATCTCGTTCCTCCTCCTCGATCTTATTCCCTAAGGCTCAAATTGATAACATCACATATTCATTGCATTTTCCATAATACTTGTCAAATGTGATGCAACAACATATGGCTATATTTCAACATATGTTGTTAAATGACTAAATTGCTTCCTACATATGTTTTTAAACTAGCCTTAAAAGAACATTACTACTATGTAGCTCTTATTAATATAAATAAACTATAATTTAAAAAAAAAAATAGTTAACCTCTAAATTCATAATTATGTTGATAGACGTTTTTGTTTGAGATTTGGGGTGGACTACGACCTATGTTTTTTCATCTACGGACGAGGATGAGACAAGTGTATTGTCAAGATTGATTCTATGGCAGTCGTTCAAAATTTGAAATAAACAATTATAAAAGGGAATATAAAAATAATTATTGAATGAATAACTGTTAACAATGGATGGATAACTCATATCATACCTGATGAATGTATAACCAACAATTCATGGCAGATAACTAGAAGAATGTGAGATAAAAAAGAAAGAAAAAATATAACATGAAGAATATAAGATAAAAAATAACTGATAGTTGATAAATGGATAACATGAAGAATGTTGGTGAAAACATGTAGCTACGGATCCATAACTTACAGTTGAACCCATTTAACTAGAAGAATATGAAAAATAAAAAATTATTTTCCATTACATAACTATCTCTCAACCATTTGATTCTTATCGACTTTATCCAACAACAAATTATATAAATGTACTAGCTTAGATATGAATTAGTTACCTAACCTCTATGCATTTGATTTTAAAGATTTATTTTCCAAAACTACTCGTAAAAGACATAGTGAACAAAATTTAAGAGTGTAGTAAAAGACCATCATCTAAGAGATTGGCATTTTATATTATAGAAAAAAATGGGGACGTACTTATAATAATCATTTGAAATGGGACCAGTGTGATTTTGAATATCAACCGATAGCACGAAACTTGAAGTTAACTTTAGTACCGTGCTTTTTGACCATTTCAGTCCGGGGATATTTCTATCTTAGGAATACAAAGGTTGCACTGGCCTAATTGAAGTGTGCTTTCTTATATTCAATGTTCTAAATTTAAATCAATAAAAAAAGGTACAAGGATTCTGATGTTATTGCTAGGTGGCTAATCCACGAGGATTACAATGATTTATCACCTAATGCTTAATGCTTCCATGTGTTGTTTGATATTTAATATATTTCAATTGAAGTGTGCTTTCTTATATTCAATATTCTAAATTTAAATCAATAAAAAAAGGTGCAAGGATTCTGATGTTATTGCTAGGTGACTAATCCACAAGGATTACAATGATTTATCACCTAATGCTTAATGCTTCCATGTGTTGTTTGTTTGATATTTAATATTTTGAAATATTTTGTATTTTGATTTTTTTTATATTATAATATTTTTATGTCGATAGTTACGTTGATAGGCGTATATATGTTAGAATTTTGGGGTGGACTATCATCTATGCTTTTTCATCTACCGACAAGAATGAGACAAGTGTACTGTCTACATTGATTCTATAGTAGTCGTCCAAGATTAACTGAGAATGAGACAAGTGTACTGTTTAGATTGATTATATGAGTGTCGTCCAAAATTAATAATTAATAATTTCAAAACAAAAAAAAATTAATTAACATGTGATAAGTAGAGTTAGTGATAGTTGTAAAAATTAAAATTAATCTTCAACTATTCGATTATTAGATACAACCACTAGCTTAACTCCATCTATTATTAAATACAACTATTAGCTTAACATAAATGTGTCTAGAACTATTACCTTAACTTCAACTCCAATCAAAGTTATATTGGCTAACTATTAGCTTAACTATTATATGCAACTATTATGTTAACTCCATTGATTCTACAACTATTAGCTTAACTACAACTCTAATTACTTATGACTTAGTCCAAGTGCATTTGGAATCTAGGAGTCTAGCTAATGTGCAGTCATGTAAGAGTCGAACTCCAAATAAAATAGTTCGAACTCTTAATAAATTCCTCTAAACTCGTGTGATAACTGCACTTGGTGGCATGGTATTGTGCAACTCATGTGACACTCGAACTCCTCATACCAATTGGGACTCCACTTATTGTGCATAAGGCTTAGTCGAACTCCATTTGAAGCTAGAAGTCACGATAACTCATAGCTATTTTATTAACTACAATAGATTTATATTAGCTTAACTATTAGATACAACTATTAGCTTAACTCCAATGATTCTGCAACTATTAGCTTAACTTCAACTCTAATTACTTACTGCTTAGTCCAAATGTATTTGGCATCTAGGAGTCTAGCTAATGTGTAGTCATGGAAGAGTCGAACTCCTCATAAAATAGTTCGAATTCCTAATAAATTCCTCTGAACTCATGTGATAACTACACTTAGTAGCATGGTATTGTGCAACTCATGTGACACTCGAACTCCACCTACCAACTGGGAGTTTAGTTAATGTGCATAAGGCTTAGTCACGATAACTCAAAGCTCTTTTATTAACCACAATAGATTTATATTAACTTTTAAATTAACTATTAATCGTTCAAGCTCCTTATAAACAATTATAAACTAGCATCTCGAAGTCAAGTTAATTAGTCAAATTGGATTTTACAATTGGGAGTTGAAGTAAAGTGCAGTTCGTGTGATAGTATAATTCCTAATAAAATCCTCTGAACTCCTAATAAATTCCTCTTAACTCATGTGATAAGTGCACTTAGTGGCATGGTAATGTGCAACTGATGTGACACTCGAACTCCACCTACCAATTGGGAGTCCAGTTAATGTGCATAAGGCTTAGTCCAACTCCATTTGGAAGCTAGAAGTCAAGATAACTCGAAGCTCTTTTATTAACTACAATAGATTTATATTAACTATTAAATACAACTATTAGCTTAACTCCAACATGATGATACAACTACGAGCATAACTTCAACTATGAGCTTAACAACCACAACTTAAGTGGTTTTTATGTTAGATTAACTATTAGATACAAGTAATTGACACATTCTTTAGGAAAAAAATTTATAACTATTAGGTTAAGTCCAATGATGATACAACTTTAACTTAACTTCAACTCCAATCACAAATTTTAATTGAACTGTAATAGTTGATATATTAACTTTTAAATTAACTATTAGATACAATTATTAGTTTAAATCCAATGATTTTACAACTATTAGCTTAACTTTAACTCTATTTACAATTATGTTGGATAACTATTAGATTAACTATTAGGTTAACTCCAATCATGATACAACTATTACATTAACTTCACTGGTGATATATTCGTCTCGGCCTATTCCAAACATATTAATCTTATTAATATGGTTGTTGCTAGTTTTAAGGGTATTCAAGTAAATTGGTTAGTTGTGGTTTTAATAATTGATTTAATAGGTATATTTAGCAAAATTCATGATATTTATAAAGCTATTGTGTGTTTAACATTAAAGAATATGTGTTTCTTCTTAAAAGGTCATATGTTCAAATTCGGAGGAGATATGATTTGTACAACACCTCTATAGACTTTAGAGCACTTACGTTGCTACAGAGAGGGGGGTCCCTTGTCCCACAAACACTCATACATCAAATTGGTGTCTAGCTTGATTGTGACCTTAAAATATATATTATTACTAGCAATTGCCCCAAGGAAGGTGCAATAATACGCCGTTAAGGTAGTTGTTAGCGGGTAAGTGAGAAAAAAAAGTGTAACATTTAAGTGAGCCAAAAAAAAATGGAGAATAAATATATATTCTATGCCAATATTGAGAGAGGTCACTTGTCGCAAACGAGAATTAATGGAGATCCCAATGCTATTCTAGGAAAAGCCACTTGGTCATAAAGAAGGATTTTCGATCTTGCTATGGAGGACAAAAATGTCAGAAACAAGATATGGTGCACTGTGGTTGTGAAACTCAAGCGAGGGTTGATGACCTCCTGTACAACAAAGAAAGCGAAGATTCTAAAGA
>LPNX010406302.1:0-139910 GCA_001517045.1 Pseudotsuga menziesii
TAGATTGTTTATTTCTATTGCATATTGGAGAAGATTGATTTCTGGAGTCTAGCTATCTGTTGTGGTACCCCAAGCCATAGGAATTTCTCTCCGTAACACCAGTACTTTTATTTCAGTTCAGAAACATGAAGGGATACGCCGTGCAGCAAAACCGTTGCACTTACTCCACACGCTCTCACAGTCTCTCTTCCAGCACAATACAATGCCCACATCTAGTACAATATAGTACTCACATCCAGTACCATATAGTACTCACATCCAGTACAATACAGTACTCAGTACAATTACAATGGAGCCTCCTCAAGCCTTATAAAGGCTTAATCACATGCAATACCATGGGACAATACCATGGGCTACAACAAACCATGTGCCCAAACCATGTGCTAGACCTAACCACCTTTGACTCAATCTCAAGTCAAGGTTAACCATAACAATCAACCCATAGTTACCTACCTTAGACATTAATTTAATTATTTTTGTCTTATTACCTAGTTTCCTAGATTCCATTCTATGCTAGTTTCCTTCTACAAGTCCTAGATGTCAACACATGCTAAAAATGAGTCATGGAGCACTTGGGAAACATCCTGGAAACTATGCATTCGATTATCTCATGTAATGATATATTGCAGCAGCCTATTACTTCACAAGGTTGGCTATTGTACACTTATTTAATAAAGATTAGTGTTATGCTCCAATTTCAGTCTCTTTTGGTGTGAATTTTGCATGTTTGATTAGCAATTTTGTGATTGTAATTGTTCTATTTCTTGGGTTCAATTTCCACATGGTATCAGATCCTTTGCAGATAGATTTCTCTCCATCCTTATTGATATTGCAGGTTTGACATCTTTATTGGGAGCGCATTCTGCTGACTGAATGGCACAATTTATGAGCTATGGACCAATCTCAGAAGATCATCTTGACTCCATTCAATTTCTTTGAGTAGAAAGATGAGATGGAGATATTGTTGAGAGAGAAAGGTCTCTACAGGGTGACTATGGAAACTGAGGCAAATCCCAATGCAGCTATAGAGAAAATTAAATGGCACAATAGGAGGGATGAGGCCTATGGTCTTTTGTGTCTGAGCATTTCAACAGACCTCTTCTTCCATATTGATGGATTGAAATCACCTAATGAACTATGGGAGAATCTATAAGAGATTTTTATAAAGACAAATGAGATGAGAGGACATAAAATCAAGAATGAGCTAATCTCCTTGAGTCCCAGTAGCTTCGAATCATTGCAACTCTATTTTTCCAAGTTTAAGGCCCTTGTTTTGCTATTGAAACAGTGTGGGATCGAAAAGAAAGAAGAGCAACTAGTTTTGGCCATACTCTCTAAGCTTGGTCCTGACTATTCAGTTTTTTTTCAACCTTCCATGCCACCAAGTTGATAGCTTGATCCTGGAAGATGCGTAAGCTTGCATATTTCATGGAATCCCTCACACAGGAGCAAGATAAGTTGGTGATGATGGGAACCATCAAAACTTCCAAAGAATAAGATTTGGTTGTTGGAGATTCAAGGGTGGATTCAAAAATCAAGAAAAAATCTAAAAATACACCTGAGCAAAAGAGAGACAAGAACAAGTCTCAAGAGGATCCCCAAGGTTCCAATAAGAACTCCCAGAAGAAGAAGAACAAAGGAGAAATGAGCAAGTGCACATACTGCAGTAAGGGATATCATCTTGAGAGCTCTTGTATGAAGAAGAAAATTGACATGTTGACCCAACTTCTGCAGAAGAATAGCATCTCCCTTCTTTATTACTAAAAGAAGAGGGAAGGAGGATCAAATTCAAAGGACAGAGAGAGAGTACATGCCTTGGTTGTTGGCACATCAAGCTCACCTAGCTTCATCATAGAATCTGGAGCTTGTATACATATGGTTTCTACAAAAGAGACATTCTCCTCTCTCGACATGTCGAAAGGTCTACCAATAGTTTTGGGAGATGACTCTCTCACTGACAATTTGGGGAAGGGAAGGATTTATCTTGACCATGGTAAGTTCAATAATGTGTTGTACGTTCTAGGTCTTGCCTCTAATCTCTTGTTAGTGTATTAGACGACTCTTACTGGGTCTCCAAAGAAGGGCATATTATCCCCTGATGATGTTGAAGCCACTAAGATTTTGAATGGTAAATTCATAGCAAAAGGTGTTGTTGATCACACTTCGAAGGTATACAATTTTTCCCATTTTCTACCCTACTCAAACCCCTCTGCTCTTCTGATTCATGTTAATGAAGCAAGAAAGCTTTGGCATGAAATATTTGGCCATCTTAACTACAATTATCTTTTTTATTTGAGTGAAAATGATATGGTCATAGGGTTACCAAAGACCAAGTTTTCTAAGGGAGTATGTCAAGGTTGTATCCTAGGAAAACACCTAGAGCACAAGCATGAGAAATCTAGTCATGAGAGAACCTCTACACCTCTTGAGTTGATCCACAATGAAAATTCTGGTACATTCCCTCATATGTCCATGAGTCAAGCTCAATTTGTACTAACCTTCATAGATGACTTTTCTAGGTATTGTTGGGTTCACTTCCTAAAGCATAAGTCTGAAGTTTTTGACCTCTTCAAAGTATTTAGAGCCTTGGTTGAAAACCAGTCTGGGAGGAAACTCAAGATCCTCATATCTGACAATGATGGTGAGTATGTCAATTCTGAGTTCATTCAGTATTATAAAGATTCAGGTATTCATATGTACCATTCAATCCCTTACACACCACAACAAAATGGTGTTGCTGACTGAAAGAACAGATCATTGAAGGAAATGGAAACCTGCATGATGGAGGCTAATAATTTGCCACCAAAGTTTTGGTCCAAGGCTATAAAATGTGCATCATACATCCATAATAGGGTGCCTCATAAGCATCTTGGTGGTATGACCCCTTTTGAATCTTGGAATGGGCACAATCCAGATGTGACCCATTTCAGGATTTTTGGCTCAAAAGCTTGGGTTGGAATTCCAATTGAAAAGAGGAAGGCTTTGTAGCCCCAAATCCAAGAGTGCCTATTTGTTGGGTATTCTAAATATTCAAAAGGTTTCAATCTGATCAACTTGAGCACTAACAAATATTTCATTGAAATAAGTGTTCAGTTTCAAGAAGAGCCTTTAGTAGCAGTTGAAGTTGTAGAGTCTTCTTCACCACCAGATCCATTGATTGTAAATGAAGAGACTAATGAGTTTGATGATTCAGATATGTCTGATAATTATGATTTTATTTCATATCCTAATATTCCTACAAGACCAAAATGGGCAGCAAAGACCATTCATGCAGCTGGGAAACTAGCTGGAAATCCTAGTGACAATAGGAGGACTAGATCTCAATTTGAGAGTGCCATTTGTGTAAAATATCCTCTACTTGTTGAGAAGTGTTATCTGATGGTTGAATAGATCCATAGACATATGAATATGCAGCACATTATCCAATATGGCAAACATCCATGAAAGAATAATTCAGCTCTCTCCAGAAGAACAACACTTGGGAACTGGTTGATCTTCCCCCAGGGAGGAAGCTAGTTCAATGTAAGTGGGTTTTCAAGAATAAGTATGTTGTTGATGGTTCACCTTTGAAATATAATGCAATATTTGGAGCCAAGGGCTTCTCACAATTACATGTTATTGACTACAATGAAACCTTTGCACCGGTAGAAAAGATGGACTCCATAAGGCTATCTCTATCCATTGCAGCTTCGAAGCAGTGGGAGGTACATCACATGGATGTGAAATGTGCTTTCCTAAATGGAGATCTCACTGAAGAGATTTACATGAAGCAACTTGAAGGGTTTGTTTCTAATCCATATTTAGTGTGCAGGTTAAATAAATCATTGTATGGGCTCAAGCAAGCGCCCAGGGCTTGGTATTCCAAGATTGATGGCTTTTTGCAATCACGAAGTTTTGTTCAATGCAAGTTTGATCCTAATGTATATTTGAATCTGATTCATCATTCTTTGATGATTATTCTCTTATATGTGGATGACCTACTAATTACAGGAAGTTCAAAGAAATAGATTGCCTCCTTGAAGGATGCAATGAACCATGCATTTTTTAAGATAGATTTGGGATTGTTGATCCAATTCTTGGATCTTGAAATTGCTCAATCCCAACATGGAATAAAAGTACATCATTCCAAGTATGCTTTGTATTTTATAAACAAGTTCATCATGAAATATTGCAAGCCAAGAAAGACTCCCTTCCTTTCTGGAGTTAAGCTTGAAGAAGCAGGTTCTTCTCCTATGGTAAATAATACACTGTATAGGCAGTTGATTGGGTGTTTGCTTTATCTTACAAAAAATCAACCTGATATATCTTATACATTTAGTGTGGCTTCGAGATACATGGATCAGAATCATGAGATCCACTGGAGGGAAGCCAAAAGGATCCTAAACTTTGTTCAAGGAACAAGAACTCATGGGATCTTCTACAAAGCAAAATCTGATCTTGATTTGATTGAGTTTACTAACAGTGATTGGGAAAGTGAAAACACTGATCAAAAGTCTACATCAGGATATGTGTTCATGCTTACATAAGGGCCAATATGCTGGTCAATCAAGAAGCAGAGTTCCATATCACTCTCATATACAGAAGCAGAGTATAGAGGAGTTGTAAATGCAACAACTCAATGTTTGTGTTTGTAGGGGATACTTGGAGAATGTGTCTTCGAAACAGAGTTTTCAATTATTATCTACTGTGATAATCAGACCACCATTTGAATCTCCAATGATCCCATTTAGAGACAGTGAACCACACACATTGAGATCCATATGCACTACATCAGATAGCTTGTGCATGATGGCACTATTAATCTACTCTTTTGTGCATCTTCAAAACAAGTTGCAGACATCTTCACCAAAGTTTTTGTAAGAAGAGATTTAGAAATATCAAATCACTGCTGGGTATTTCTCATCATGCTGTGAAGCACTATTAATGACAATATTTCGAAAATTTTGTTTTTCATGTCCATGTTTAAGGGAGGATTTTTCCACTGGGTTTTTTCCTCTTTCCTTGGTTGTATGGACAAGCAGTATGTAAAGGGTGACTAAGCCTTGTTTCTAGGCCTTATAGTTTTCTAATATTTATTAATAAATTCAGGATTAAGGGGGGGTGTTATAATAATCAACCCATAGTTACCTACCTTATACATAAATTTAATTATTTTTGTCTTATTACCTAGTTTCCTAGATTCCATTCTATGCTAGTTTCCTTCTGCAAGTCCTAGAAGTCAACACATGCTAAAAATGAGTCATGGAGTGCTTGGAAAATATCCTGGAAACCCAATTTAGCATGTCTGATTTATTATAGATCCTCCAAATCGCATATCTTCTTTTTCTGAAAAGCTACCTTGTTTTATTATGATTTAAGGAAAAAGGAAAATCTAGACCAGCTGTAGTTGACTTGTTTTTTTCCCACATCATCCTCCCTCCTTTTCTCCAAATAAAAGCATGTATGAGTTTTATTTCCATCCCTCTTTATCTTTCCCACTTGACTTAGCAAATTCATGAGCATCTTCATAGATTTGGAAACTACTTTATGCACATATGGGGGATTTGACTAGATTTAGTAAGCTTGCTTTTTTACTATTTCGAATGGCATATTTATGCATTTGATTCTCTCATGTAATGATATATTGAAGCAGCCTATTACTTCACAAGGTTGGCTATTGCACACTTATTCAATACAAATTAGTGTTATGCTCCAATTTCAGTCTCCTTTGGTGTGAATTTTGCATGCTTGATTAGTAATTTTGTGAGTGTAATTGTTCTATCTATTGGGTTCAATTTCCATAGTAATAAGGCTATTAGCGCTGCCTTAAATAGGATATTACAGTCAAGAATTAGGCAAGCCGAGAGGAATTTAAAGGACAAAATAGTGACAAAGCTAGCCTTGCATTAGGGTCTTAGCATGCTAAGAGGTTAGGGCTATGGCTAAGGGATAAGTTAGGGTATCTTAGGATGAGTTAGTGGTGTTCTAGGGATGTCCAAAATGGATATCATAGTCAGAGATATAGGGAGATTCATCGGGGTCTAAGTAGTTTGGAAACGAAAGGAATAAGCCTTGCTTTAGAGAGAGGGAAAGGCAGGAGTCTAGGGCAAGGGTTTTAGCAAGGGTTAGGCTAGAATAGAATGGTTTAGGTGTGTCTTATGTCTTCCTAATAGGTAGTATTGCAGTCTATTTTTATAGAAATTCCTAGGGTTAGTAAATTTTAGAAAATGGAGTAGAAGGCATGTTGATATGGACAAGGTAAGTCCAAAACACATGTAATAAATTTTTAGCTTATTTTCACTATGATGCTTGCATGGTAACTATGGTTTAAATCTAGGTTTGATACTCTCTATGCATTCATTTCCCATCCTTTCCTTCATTCCTTCATCTATTGCATGTTAATTTATTCTTATCAACTCTAGGCATAAGCCTATTATAAAGCCTCTTTCTCTCATGATTTTTTAATGTATCAGTTGTGGAAGATGAGCTATGTTTTACTTATTTCACTATGGTTTATAAAAGGAGTGCTCATAAAGCTCTAACCCTAGCTTATGTGAAGTAATCCATGCTTAATATTTGAAGTATTTCATTTTATTAGTCTATAAAGAATATGTGACATATGACTACAATCCTAGGCATGCTCATATACAAACAAAAAGGTACTTTATAAGAGACCACAAGAGATGGTTAGGTAGGGTTGGTGTTACGGTTTCCCTCCTAGGTTTAGGATTTCATCATTGATTCTAAACCCTAGGTTATGCATACTAACCCCAAAACACCATTTTGGTTAGGGTTTCCTCATTGATTATAAATCCTAGGTTATGCATGCTAACCTTTAAACTTCAGTCAGGGTTAGGGTTTCCTCATTGAGTCTAAACACTAGGTTATGCATGCTAACCCTTAAATCGTTAAAATTGCAAAAAGTACAGTATATCGTTAAAATTTCAAGTGCTCAACAATAGAATAACAAATATGTATGTATTCAATGAGAGTAAACAATGTCAACTTCGTCTTCAAATGATATGAATTTCCAAATTTATCAAAATCAATGTTTCCCAAGTAGATGTAACAAATGCAAGCCAACAACAATCATGTTCAGTATGATTCTCAGCTCATCAATACTATGAAATTTCCAATCAATCAAATGGTAAGAGAAGATCGTTCCAATATCAATTTCTAGCTTGCAAAATGAGACAATAATTACTATGTAAATACCAAAGGCAAACAAGTGCTTTCTATTGAAATTTGGACAATGAATAAGACTGTCAAACCAATGATAACTCTCAACCAAGTATGATTGTCCCAAAATGTTATTTGGTATTTAAAATTATCATTGTTATTGTACACGTTTATGCAGTTGTGTATTTTTTTGTTAACTAACCTACAATGTTAAATTCTTTATGCATTTTATTGTGAACACACACACTTTATTGGTTCATCAACAATAAGTATTGAAAGTGCATCAACTGTAAACCACTACTGCATTTGACATGATGTATGCAAATCGACAATAAAATACAAATTAATATAAATAAGTGCAAAAGATATATTAATATATACACGTTTCCAATCATATATAGTAGTAGTGAAAAATGGAACATCATTCCAAATGTCTATACAAAATATGGCAACTTGTGCCCTATACAAAATTTGGAAACTCATGCCCTATACAAAATATGGAAACTCATGTCAAAATGCCACATCATGGCTAGTGTACATAGGAGGGTATCTCAATCCTCCTTCCCACCCTCAGAGCTCCCAGATGCACCTCCAAAATTGATCTTCCTCTTCTTCCAGCTAGAGGAAAATCGATTCTTCTGACCACTTCGACCACCTCCCCTTGGGATTTGAAACAACAACAATCAAATTTCAATCCTACATGCAATTATGCAAGTATACAACACAATTTAAAAATACAAATTACGTTTTCAAATCTTAAATAGCTCACCTCAAATGAGATCGTAAGTGGTGAGCAGGATACCCTCCTCCGTGATCCATGTCTCTCAACAATGGCACGACACAACATTTAAACAATAAGATAACTCATAAAATTTACCTCCTATGTTAATTTTCATTAATATTGCACCGATATTTTCATAAACTAATCAATCTCACCATGAACACAACAGGCTAGTCCTGGGGGCTAGCAGGTGGAGCAATCGACTGGTCCTCAAGGGTGGCAGGTGGAGCAGTCGGCTGGCCCTCGGGGGTGGTAGGTGGAGCAGTGGGTTGGACAACCTAATCTGATTCTAGGGTGGATAGAATAGCAAATTATGTAGCCACATCGACGTTGGCTACAAAACTAGGGGGAACGGTGAGAAAGGGTGTGGAATGGAGTGGGCGAAGTGGTGATGTACGATGATAAAACCCAACTGGCTATAGAATGGAACGGGCCACCCTGGAATAGGAAACAAGGGTGTTGGGGGAATATGTGGGAGGTGTTGGAAGATTTGAGTATATAGTTGTCATTAATTTCAAAGTTGTTCATGAATGACAAATGAATAACCAGTGGATATGATGGCAGGACAAACTCAGTGAAAGACTAAGGTAGTGATGACATGACATGGCATAGTTGAGGATGTGGAATCACACATATGATGACATGGAATATGATGGTGTCCTAATGATGATGAAAGACTAAGGTAGTGATGGAAAAGTTTCTTATGAATTACAAAAGATACCATTAAAGAGTTAACACAGCATAAGTCAAAGGAAAGACGAAATGGCATGATGATGAGGTGGTATAGACGAAGGTAATAATGAAATGGAACGATAATGAGGTGGAATAGTTAGCTGCATGAGATCCGATGAATGAGGATCATTTTTTCTATAATATGTAAAGACAGAATGCAAATATGCATTAGTTCTAGAATGGACGGTTAGGAAGCATCTCGCACAAGATCTGACGGTTAGGAAGCATCCCACAAAAGATAGGTAGAAAATACAAAGTTCCGTAAAAGATAAATATCATATGGTGAAGGGTAAATCCACAAGGAAATCAATGATCTAGGAAAATGGGGAAGCAAAGTTGTGGAAGAAAATTGCGGAAGTCCAAAAATAGGAAAGTGTAATTCCACATCCCTCAATCCACAAGATCATTGGTCAGAAAAGACTCTGCAAAAGATCGACGGTGTAGAATAAAAATTACGAAAACAAGCTTGTGAAAAGCTGAAATGTTATGTTTTCACATCTCGAATCCCGCATCCCACATCCTGTAAATTAGAAATATTGTAGGACTGATGTTAGTTCCGCTAAAACAGATCGACAGTGTGAAAGGAAAAATGTGGAAAGAATTTTGAGGAAAGGAGCATGTTGAAAGAAGCTTGCAGAAAGGAGTTTGCGGAAAGGAAAAGGCAGACAGTCGACATCCTGCATCCCCCATTTTGTAATATGGAGATCGAAGGTCAAGAAAATGACTGGCGAAGATCAATGGTGAGGAATCGTTGATGATGAAATCTTGGTGCAGAAAGGAGATTTTGAGGCCGAAATTCATGGTTAGATCGACGGTCCATATTGACTTAGAGATAAGATCAGCAACTCTGATTAGATCAGGAATTTGATCATGTGGAAAGAAATTTGGCAATACAGAAGCACTTGCAAAGGTTGGATAGGGGTGCGGAAATGGTTTCCAAGCTGCAGAAATGATTTATAAGGTGCAGGATCAATGGAAGAATGTGAAAGGACGTTCTGGAAGGTTTGATATTCATATGTAAAAGGTAACAATAGTGAAAGGTGTGTTTTTTCAATTTGAAGATATGCAACTGTTGAAAGAAGCTTAAACGATGAGAATTATTTAAGTGGCTCGAGTAAGAAGGAAGGCATCTCTGCAGTTCACATTGCATGATCAGAATCAGAGACCAGTGGGTGTGACAAAATTCAGTGGGAGACAAATCATGAGAAACATATCAGGGTGGCTGGGTGGCTCTAGGGAAAGAAACATGCCTGCAGGGGGTTGTTTCCTCCTTTCAGTTGTAGCTGATAAACCAGGGGGTTGTAGCCTCCTTCCAATTGGCATTTGTAAATAGGGTTTTGTAGCATCCTTTTAATCATAGCTGATAGACCAGGGGGTTGTAGCATCCTTCCAATTGGTATTGATAAACATGGTGTAATACCATCCTTTTCTATAGCATCAGGAAAAACTATTTGTAATTAACAATTTTGTAGTAATGGGACGTATTGGTGGTTTACCCCATTGGGCTTCCACGTTAAAATTGTGTTTGTTGTATTCTTGTTGTTATGTGTTTCTAATGATATAACAATACTGATTCACCCCCCCCCCCCTCAGTATTGACCAATAAACCAAAAATTGGTATTAGAGAAGGTTCCTTCAGCACAGTTTAGCCACTGGAAGGTAGATCCTTTATAAAACCACTATGGATCAACAAGAAGGCTTGGTCGCTAACAGACCTCCACTATTTACAAGAGAAAACTATATATACTGGAGTGTAAGAATGAGGTGTCATCTAATGTCCCTGGGATGGAAGGTTTGGGAAGCAATAGAAAAGGAGCTTAACATAGGAAACCAGTACCCTGTAAACACAGTTGAACTAGGTGAATATGAAGCAAATTCCAAATCCCTAATTGCAATCTTGAGTGTATTAACAAACACTGTGTTTACTAAGGTTATTGAGTGAACATCTCTCAAACAAGCCTGGGATAAATTGAAGATTATCTTTGAAGGAGCATCTAAGGTCAAAGAATCCAAACTGCAGACATATAAAGGTCAATTTGAAAGCCTCAAAATGAGAGAAGAAGAGAATATTGGGGAATACCTTCTTCATACGGATGAGGTGGTGAATGATATTAGAGGCCTTGGAGGAAAATTGAAAGAAAAAGTAGTAAGAAAGATACTAAGAACATTACCAATGAGATATGACTCAAAGGTTTCCACCCTATAGAAATGAGATGACCTTAAAATGATAACAGTAGATGAGTTGCATGGGATTCTCACCGCTTATGATATGAGAACTGGACAGGATTAAAACTCGAAGAAAGAAGTAACGTTTAAAGTCACTTCCAAAAAATACAAATGATGAGGAATCCCTCGTTGTAAGTATACTTATTAAAGGAAATGGGAAATACAAATGTAAACTACCTTTGAAATGTTTTAACTGTGGTAGGATTAGACATTTTTCCCAGAAGTGTTCCTACCCAAAACAAGAGGTGAGTGACCATGAAGAATCATGGTGTCATAAGGGTAGAAAGAAGTATAAAGAGAAAAAGAAGAACTTCTATTCCAAGGAAGAAAGTGAATATGAGGAAATGAGTGAAGATAATGAAATCATGTTATTAGGAATAGAAAACTCATATGAGGAATCATAAGTGGACATAGAAGATAAATACATGGATGTGGTAGATGAAATTGAAAGATGTAGGAAAAGAAACAAAGTTTTGAAAGAGAAATTGTCTAAATACCAAGAGGAGACAAATCAGATTATTACTGATCTGAGAAACCAACTTCAAGAGGCCAAGAAGAGTGAGGAAGATCTAGTATTTTTGCTCAGGAAGAGAATTCAATATTCTAAAAAACTTGAGAAAAAAATTACTCGACTTAGAGAAGGAGTTGATGAAAAATCCATTAAATCAAATATTGAGAACAACTCAAGGATTCTAGATGGCATTCTGAGTAGCCAAATACCATCAAGTGATAGGTCTGGTTTGGGGTTCGTTAAAGAGAAGAATCTAGAGATTTTCCCGCTCACTAATCAACGAGGAAGTACAAAGAGCTATGATGAAGTACTAAAGAGTCCTATTAAAAGGAAAAGTGAAAAGAATACGCTTTAGATCTTCATGACAAAGATAGAACTCATGAGGAGCTCAAGAGACAAGCAATAAATAGAAATCAAAAAATATTTCTGGGTCATTGTTATTCCTGTAATAACTTTGGACACTTGGCTAGGAATTGTAAACTAAAATGTGATGCTCCAGTAGAAGTTCAGTAACAGTGGAAGAAAATAGCAGTTAGGAAATAGAGAGACCAAAGACCCCCTGTGGATAAATAAAAATTTCATGGTTATTGTCATTACTATCATAATTTTGGTCACAAGGTAGCTGACTGCAGACTTAGGGGAGAAACTTAAAGGATGAAAAGGGAATAGGACACCAACACAAAGAATGGTGAAGGACAAGTAAATAGTACACCTCATGAAAAGGTGTAGATGAAAGAATTAGAATCTTCAGAAGAAACACAACTTTTAGTCATTAATGAAGTCTCTGTAGTTGATGTTGAGAATAATGAGGTCATAGATAAAAATGGCACTCATCATGAGGGAAATATACTTAGTGATGTAGAAGAATACCCTAATGCACATAAGGATGAATGAGATGACGAAGGAGACAGTGATTGTGGAATTTACTTCTAAAAAATTCTCTCATTTGTAATAAAAAAAACCTAAAAATTAAGGGCATGAACAGTCATCTTAAAGGCATAGGAAATGTTGCATGATCTTAGGGGGAGATCGATATCTTTAAGTTAAGGATTTTAAAGATGAGAAGGCAAACAATTGTTTTTGGTTAAATTTCAGTGTGAAAAGAAGAGAAAATTAGCGATAACGTAGATCAGCTCTGGTAATATCTCATTATGTGGTTAATGACCCTAGGTTCTGGTTTCAAAATTGTATTAGATACCACCATTGGTTTTAGAGGAAGCTTATACTCAGGGGGAATTAAATTCAGAAAATTTCAATTGGTATTTAAGAAAAATTCAATTGGTGTCTAATGTTGAAGTATATTGAAACTTATCTTCTTCAAAGATAATGGGTGATCAAGGTTGGTGTATGGATGACATAAGAGAAAGTATGAAGTAACGTGCAAACAACAAAATGTGAGAGTCATGAAGACCATGATGTCTACCATCAAATAGAAGATAAAGATGATTATGTTCACTTAGTATTTGAATTCATGACACATAAAAATTGTTGACAATAGAAGAAAACTCAAGTCAAAAAATAAAAATTCAAGTCTATTGAGAAGGTAGCAGGATGAGTTCAACATTGACAAATAAAAAGGTTGAGATTATGAGTCTTTGTGTCTTAGATAGTGATACCAGTGAAACAATGTAATAAAATGAAGTAATCTCTGTGTTGGGGATCTAAAGATATGGGTCCCTGGACAGTTTGTAATATAGATCTAAAATCCAAAAGAATCCAACAGTATATGCTAGGTTTTTTTATATGAAGATATAAATGCATAGGATTAAGGAATTTTGGTAAAAGCGAAAGCCAGTTTACTTACAGGAAAGATAGACCATTAGATATGGCAGCAGGAACAAAGTTTTTAAAAAATGTGGAAACATGTATCCTAGAACAGAAAATGGAAGTGTGTTGAGAAATGCTAAGTGTAGACTCTGTCACAAAAATGTTGACAAAGGAGAAGAATTATAGTGACACAGAAAGTCCATGGATCTATTAGTTAAGCTATCATTCAAGAACATGAAATGTTAAGATAAATGATAACACATTAGTTAAATAACCAATTTCAGTTAAAGGGGAGATATGATTACATGAGAAGTTGTCAAAAAGAAGAGAGACTGGAAATCCTATATCAAAATAAGTGCAGCATTGGCATGACAGGATATCCTTTGTCATTGTTGTCAAAGGGGGAGAATGTTTAGAGGTTGCCATCAATGCCAAAGGGAGAGATTGTTGGCATATTTGAGTGTATAGTTATCATTGATGTAAATGGTGTTCACGAATGACAAAGGAATAACCAGTGGATATGATGGAAGGACAAACTCAGTGAAAGACTAAGTTAGTGATGACATGGCATTACATAGTTGAGGATGTGGTATGACACATATGATGACATGGATTATGATGATGTTCTAATGATAATGAATGACTAAGGTAGTGATGGAAAAGTTGCTTACAAATTACAAAATATACCATGGTGGAGTTAACGCAGCATAAGTCAAAGAAAAGATGAAATGGAATGATGATGAGGTGGTATAGATGAAGGTAGTGATGACATGGAACGATGATGAGGTGGCATAGTTAATTGCATGAGATCCGATGAATGAGGAATAGTTTTTTTATAATCCACAAAGACAGAATGCAGATTCGCATTAGTTCTAGAATGGACGGTTAGGAAGCATCCCGCACAAGATCCGATGGTTAGGAAGCATCCCACAAAAGATAGGTGGCAAAGCCAAAGTTCTGTAAAAGATCAAGATCGGATGGTCAGGGGTAATTCTGCGAGGAAATCAACAATCCAGGAAAATGCAAAAACAAAGTTGTGAAATAAAATTGTGGAAGTCCAAGTATGAAAGTGTGATTTCGCATCCCACATCATGCAATCTGCAAGATCAACAGTCACGAAAGACTCTGCAAAATATCAACGGTGCGGAAGAAAAATTGCAAAAAGGAGCTCATGGAAAGGATATCGCAAAAATACGAAATGTAACGTTTTCACATCTCGCATCCCGCAATCTGGAAAGATTGGATGGCTGAAGTTAGTTCCGCTAAAATAGATCGACGGTGCGAAAGGAAAATTGTGGAAAGAAGCTTGCAGAAAGGATCTTGTGGAAAGGAGCCTACAGAAAGAAGCTTGCGGAAAGGAGTTTGCAAAAAGGGAAAATCTGACAGTTGACATCCCACATCCTACATCCCGCAATATGGAGATCGACGATCAGGAAAACGATCAACGAAGATCAATGGTGGGGAATCGTTGATGAGGAAATCTTAGTGCAGAAAGGCAATTTTGAGGCGGAAATTGATGGTTAGATTAGTTCGATGGTTTGGATTGAATTAGAGATAAGATCAATGACCCTAATTAGATCAAGAAGTTGATCCTGTAGAAATAAGTTTTCCATTGCGAAAGCACCTGCAAACATTGGGCAAAGGTGCGGAAATGATTTTCGAGGTGTAGGATCAATGGAAGAACATGAAAGGACGTTCTAGAAGGTGTGATCTTCATATATGAAAGGGCGCAACAGTGAAAGGTGTTTTTCTTCAGTTTGAAGAGATGCAAGTGTTGAAAGAAGATTAAATGTTGAGAAGTACTTAAGCAGCGGCCTGAGTAAGAAGGAAGGTGTCTCTGCAGTTCGAATTGCATGATCAGAATGATACACCAGTGGGTGGGATAGAATTTAGTGGGAGAGAAATTGTGAGAAACATATCAGGGTGGCAGGGCGACTCTAGGGCAGGAAACATGCCTATAGGGGGTTGTTTCCTCCTTTCAGTTGTAGCTAATAAATCAGGGGGTTGTAGCCTCCTTCCAATTGGATTTGGTAAATAGGGTGTTGTAGCATCCTTTCAGTCATAGCTGGTAAACCAGGGGGTCATAGCCTCCTGCCAATTGGTATTGGTAAACAGGGTGTAATACCATCCTTTTCTGTAGCAGCAAGAAAAACTATTTGTAATTAACAATTTTATAGCAATAGGATGTATTGGTGGTTTACCCTATTGGGATTCCACATTAAAATTGTGTTTTGTGTATTCTTGTTGTTATGTTTTCTAATGATAGATTTAAAATGGGTTAAAATAGTAAAAAGATAACATTATTGATTCACCCCCCTTCTTAGTATTGACCAATAAACCAATAGGAGGTGGCTAAGGTCTAGGATGGGGTAGAGGAATGGGTCAATGTATATGGATGGTGTATCATGGTAAGAGGGGGGAGGGTGGAAACATGGAAAATTACAAGGGAGGAGGTGGATGGGTGGGGCGGGGGAGAATGATCGAAGGTTGTGACGAAGAAGGGGGAGATGGATGGAAGTGTGATGGTGGATGGGAGGCAGGGGATGGACAAAACGAGGTGGGGAAGGATGCAGGGAAATGGACATGTATGCTAGGGGCTACACCTAGAATATATGGTGGAAAAAAGGCAGTTGATGGAGAGATAGTGACATCGACGTTCCTATGTACTCGGACCTGCATACATATTCATGGCCTCATATATTATTACATAAAAAATATAACTATACAAATATAAGCCATCAAAATTGAAATTAAATGTATACTTTATTACACGATACCTGCTCACGAGGGGATCTGCTGATCCCCGATGGGGATGGCTGGTTACTCACTCCTGTGGACACCTATGAAAACACAAAAATATTTAGATTCAATTACTAAATATTAACTACATTGGATGACAAGATTAACTACTAACATTAAATTTAATTACTGAAATAAAAATGCTAGTGTTGATGGTGTTGTGATATCCTCTGTAGCTTCCATGGCTCCATCTAGGTTGAAGGTACCAATGTCCTCCCACCTAGGTGTTGGAGAATTAACACTAGATAGTTGTGCATTAAAACAAATCAAGTCATCAACATCTAATTCTAAGTTAAATTTATTAGAAATTATGAGATTGCATAACGTATAATCAATACTTGAACATTAAATAAAACAATAACTGGCCTGTTGTAGGCAGCTCTCTGTGGAATGCTCCTACATGGGAACATGTCACGGATACCCACAACGAGAACAATGATGTGGCACTGGTCCTGTCGAGCTCGATGGATCATCCTACCTACCACCTATAGCTACTCTCCCTCGCCCACCACTAGTAGACCATGTAGAAGTGTGTCTCTTGGGGTGGTCCTGCTCGCTCTGTGAGGACATAGCCACAAATGTGGTATGCCTAAGAATGTGCTATGTGCCATGTCTAAAAGATTCATGGATATCATCTAGCCTACTACCTAACCCAGGGGGTTGAGGAAGCGGGTTTAGATCTCTCCTAGGTGTAGCAGGTCCTTTGAGTGGGTACTGGTGGGCGTGAGGTTGATCTTGGGCTGAGCCAAAACTGACACCTTGGAACTCAATGATGTCGAATTAGTTAACATGGAACCCTAACACAAACTAAACCCATAGTTTCCTGAGAAAATACTTTATGACCTAGACATTGTTTCATGGAGGCTTGTCAAAAACCATGAACCATCGCTTCCTCCTGTTTTCTCTCCGTGGCTTGTAATTACACCAGTCCATGCAAACTCACCTCTTCCTCACATTTGGAGGCTTTCCTGTTCTTGGATTTTTAAATTTTCTCCACAGTTGGGATTTTGTGATATTCAGGTTTTTGATATCCTCTTTGGATCTACCAGTGCCATAATGTTCTCTCATTCGAGCCCTATATTGGCTCAAATTGGTCATCTCGCTATGAGAAATGTTTATGGAGTGGTGAGGCAAGGGAAACTTGAGAGGGTTCACTGGTGTTCTTTAGTTCGTCATGAAGTATTCTTAATTGGTTTATATCCCCGTGTAATTCATCTTCGGGGTTTTAATCATTTAATTCGGGGTTTATTGGGTCCTTTGATTGGTTTGTTTCACCCCTTTCTTGGGATGGTTCATTGCTATTTGTCATTATGTTTAGGTAATTTGTATCTACAATATCAAAATATTTCCATTTCACTTCATTTGCAAATTTTTTTAATTTTGTATTTTATTTGAAAAACAAAAAAAAACATTAAAATAAACAAAAAAATGCAAATACTGCTCCATATACCTTACTCCAATGTTGTGGGTGTCGTTTTAGGTTGATTGGACACTTCCTTTGGGATTTGGGGTGCCATTTTGGCCGCCTTAGACGTCGTTTTTGGTGGCTTGTGTGCTCACGAGGCGGTGGTGAATAAACAAAATTGTTCACTATTTTGTTTTGTTTTTCAACAAAGGGACACGCACGCACATCCCTGTATACAAATACACAAAAAATGCACACGCGTCCACATACATGTGTTTGCACAAACACACATGTGTGTCATTAGGAGCATGTGCACGCTGCTATTGTCCACTCTGGAAATCTGGCATGGACGTTTTCCACTGCCGAAGTAAGAGTGTGTTCGCGCATGCAAGGGTGCATGCACGTTTGTGTTTTTTTTATCTCACACACTCCCATTGCATCGTAATTGGGTAGCATATTCTTGTGGCCACCCTAAAATCATTGAACAAATCCAAATGTTGTTGAGCAGTGTTGTTTTCACCGACACCATAATATTTTATATTCTAAGCATAATTCTGAGGTAGGTCATTGTAATACCCCTGGTTTTGACCCCGGTTGCATTAAAAGGTACATGATGTATATATTGTAATTACTCGTGGTGTGGAGCTAAAGGAAAAATCCCCACCATCGATTTGGTTGTGTTATGTTTCAGCAATTAGGATCGTTTTCGATGGTATATCATGCTATCCGGCACATAATAGTTTTGGCATCATGTAAATATGAACATTAATTAAAATGAACCTACAGCCAGCTACAATGGTGCAACGTTAATGAAAATGGCATGATTTCCTAATATTAAGGGGGGGGATTTTCTAACCCATGGGAGCCATTAGGATATTGCCATGTGTCGACCACCCATTTAAAAATCCTGTTGTTAGTTGGGAGTAGTTATGGCTGGGAAGTGGTGGGTGCCAGGACTGCCAGTGTTTGCCCCACGTACACTCCACCAGCAGGCTTGCTCTTCTCACACAGAGGGTAGGGGGATGGTCACCACTCTCTCCACTCTTCCACTCATGGTTTTCATATTGTTCATCTCACGTAGGCAGTCGGAGGGTCGGCTCTCAACCTTTCTCTAATGGTGGTCTGTGCAAATGTTTCCCTTGACGCGAGGAGTATTGTTTACCTCACACGTAGGTCGAGGGTGTATTCTCCAGCGACGAGCTGAAAAGTGACCTGAGAGGCACGATTTCGGTGGTGTAAGTTTTCCCCTACCGATTTGTGGTCTGTGTATGTGTTTTCCCCTGTCAATGCTGGGAGTTTGGCTTCTCTCCCATTTGTGTACTGTGTAATGCTACCGTTGTTTCATTGTGAGATTGGAGTTGTTGTTCTTCCCCTGGTTTCAGGTTGCTGTGTGTGCAAGTATCTTTTGGGTTGATATCGATTTGTTTTGGCCATGCTAGGGCCAAGAACAACTCTAAATCGCCTTGTTTGGCTTGAGCTGCATTCACCATCTCTGGGTTGTCACCCTGTTTCCTTTGGTTTTCTTCACAGAGCTGTGAATTGACTGTTTTATTGCGGGTATGCAGTCGTTGGTCTTTGGACTATGTGGAGTGGGATTGAAGGCTAGGTATGCTTGAGAAACCTAGGTTTGGGAGCCACACAGAGAGAGTTAGATGGCTGGATTTATTCTCCACAACCCCGTAAGAGCACTGGTAAGCGAAGTTAGGGCCTAAGGGACTGTGAAGCAGACAAGGGACTGATTCCTGGTGTTGAGTGTGTGTGGGTGTCTTAGAAGTCAAGCTAGCTCTGATGTAGGTGTCCTTAGATTTTCCATGAGCGTACTAGTTTAGCATTCAACCTTTCCTAGCTCCTTGACGGCCTGATAAACCCAACTGTGTTGACTTGGATATATTGTGTATCCTTGGCTATGTGTAAGCCTGCTTAGTCCCTTATTCCTTGGGGAATCATGCCCAGCTCGAGGGTGGCAGTGTTGCTGAGAGATTGATGAGCATGCTGGCCTATGGTTGGGTGGAACATTGCAACAATGTAGCTGGTTGCAAGACGAGTTCTTACAAGAGAGTATTCTTAACCATTTCATCTCTGCAGTTATATTTATTATTAATGAATAATGATGAACATGTTGATTCTCGAATGTATGTTTGCTTCCGATGTATGTTGAGTAATTATGCATCCTTCCATGTTTTTTGTTTTAAGCATTTTATTTCAGCATTATATGCATGTTCTTGTACATGGGGCTAGTTTCCCGGAGGTTTTTGATGGTTCGGAAGCATCCTCTTCACCGGTCAGAGGGTCGGGGACGTTACAGTCATGAAGTTGAGAAAGAAAGATAAGAGGACCATATCTAACTACCATGACTCTAGGAGAGGTTTGGCTTGGATTGTTGAAGAAGTAGAAGGAATATGTATGGATATTTTTATATCAAATGAATAGGAAATTGGTATTTTGAGACCAGACATAATTTGATCAAGCTTCCTTTGTTTAAGAAAATTAAAAGGGTCTAAACTTTTGAGATCATCAATATTTTATAACTGCAAGTGGACAAAGAATCCCAAAACACTTGTTTTTCCTTTTCAGAGAAAATATTGGATCTTTTTTTTTTTTTTCTAGGAGAAGGGCTAGGTATATAATTTTTAAACCTATCACTATCAAACAATGTATGACTCAAATATGATCTTGAATTAATTCTAAATAAGGACAGTGTGACGTCCCCATGCCTCCAACCGGCAAAGAGGATGTGACTCCTAGCTCTATCAGACCGGGCCAAACGCCCATGAACATGTACAGGCTTAAATACAATGCCTAAATTGCTAAAACAGAATGCTGAGAAGAATGCATGACAGTATAACATGCATAAATTCAATTTTTCATCATACACAGCCTAATTAATTCATCTTGCACAGCGGAAACAACATGCATTTAAACAAGCGTTCTTCAACATGTTCATTTCATTTCAATTAACAGTAATTATAGAATTGCAGAGGTAAAATGCACAAGATTACTTATCTTATAAAAGCTCTGCTCCGCAACCAGCTACGTCGCTGCAACGTTCCACCCAACCATAGGCCAGCGTGCTCATCAATATCTCAGCAACGCTGCCACCCCCGAGCTGGGCATGGTTCTCCAAGGAATAAGGGAACTAGCAGGCTTACACATAGCCAGGATACACAAAACACATAGCCAAGCCAACTAAGTTGGGTTTATCAGGCCATCCAGGAGTTGGAGAAGGCAAATTGCTAAGCTGGTGAGCTCATTACAGAGCCAAGAACACCTACACTCGAACTAGCCTGACCTCTAAGACACCCATCCACACCCAACACAAGGAATCAGTCCCTTCTCTGCTACACAGTCCCTCAGGCCCTGCAATCCCTTCCAGTGCTATTCAGGGGTGATGGAGAAGAAGGCCAGCCCTCTAGTTCTGTCTGTGTGGTCTCTAGCACCAGGTTTATCAAGCAACCAAGCCAACACCCTTACTCCTCACACAGTCCAAAGACCAACAATTGCACTCAGGCAATCAATTCAGCTCTCACAGCTTAAACAGGGAAAAATGAATTACACAGCCCCAAACGTAACAGCAAAAACGGATCACAATATGGGGAAAAACACACAGTCCTAAAGCTTATCAGTGAGCACAACTCTCAGCAGGGAAAAACGTCCCAAATAGCCTGTGCGTGAGGCCAATAGTCGCTGAGACAGTAAAAAACGTGAATGGCTCTTCCCAGCCATGGTAAAAACTCATGAAATCACAAAAACGTGAATGGAGAAATGCACCAGCAGCTCAAAAACGTGAGGAAAACACCCCAGTCCCCAGCACTACAAAAACGACCTCCCATCAATGGAAAGAATGGAGCTAACAGTCAAAACGGGAAATCCAAACACACAGGAAAGACTTCAGCTGCTCCCCCAAAAGCTCCAACGTGAAGAAGAATGGTCTGGAAAATGGAAAACGTGGATGTATGGCAGAATGGCCTGCGTTTTTGGGCATTTTCCTTGCCAAGGAAGTTAGAACACGTTTTTCAAAAATGGGTCTCTGCCCAATTCGAATTTGGTTGCCTATACTCTTCCCCTTCCATGCAATAACTAACTCAACCACATTCTGGCAGAAATAAATGATTGGGGAAAAAGACAAGAAAGGTAGTTGGCAGTTTGATGGGTTTTCTCATAGACATTTGGCTTTTCCCCATTGGCACATAGGTTAAATATTTCACCTCCCTTATCCTTGGAAAATCATGCCCCATTCGTTTTGGTTGCCGCGACCGTAGCTGGTTGTGTCCATTTTAATTAATTATGATGCATATTTACATGATGCTGAAACTTAATATGTTCTGCATGCCCCGATATACCATCAGTGACAATTTAAATCCAAAACATAGCGTTACCGATCCACGGTGGGGCCTTGGCCTTTAGCTCCACACCATGATCATTTACAAAATACACATCGTATACATCTAATGTAACGGGGTCAAAACCGGGACATTACAGACAGCTTCAAGTTATCATCAAAATAAATGTCTTCTACACTTTCAAGTTTATCTGCAGGTAAAGATAAAAGATATTTCAATTAGAGGGGTACTTGGTTGAACTTGACCAATCGATTCAACTTTCTTATCAGACTTCGTTACGATATTTTCTAGATCTGGAACTCCTTCAACAGAGTTTGGATCAGGATTCCTTCTAGTATAAAGTCTCTAAGGAGCCATAATTTCTCATTAAAATCATATTTTATCCCAGATTAAAATTATTAGGGTAAAAAGTACAGCCAAAACTATTGTTTGAACCTATGTCTACACTCAGTATTCAGATCTAAACACTAAAGAACCTTTTCTTCCAAGGAAATATGATCCCTTCATTTCCTTGGAAATGACACCAATATGTTAGAGCTTAGTAATTTCTCTAGGTTGTATCAGAAAAAACCCTAAGGTAACATTTTCAAACCACTTGAGGATGGGAATGGAACATTTCCCAACTAGATAGGACTCTATCAGTATTAATGAGGCTAAAAAGGCCAAATCTGATGTAAAGATGAAGTTTTTAATAATTTTGTTGGCTGACTTAATGGAATAAACCATTGGGCATATGGTCACAAGATTGATCAGTAAATAAAAAATACTCATATTGAGGATAGAGTGAACATTCACAAGTGAAAGGTAGCCTATGCAAATATGGTTTAATTGGTTTTGTTGTAGTATAGGAAGTAGAAAAATGATGAACAAACCATAAGCTTAGGGTACCTATCAAGGATGAATCCTAATATGATTTTAGAGGAACCAAGTGGGATACTTAATTGTTATGAACAGAGCACTAGAACATAGTGGGGTGAATCCATGAAGATGGGTGTCTATTTTGGGGGGTCTTATGAGAAGATAAATTTGATTTTTTCATGTTTTTCAACTTTGGGTGAACGAAAGTGATATTTTCATTTAGAATTTCACTTTCAAGTAAAAACAAAACTTTTAGAGAATTATGTTATCTTTCTATTCATAATTTTTTCAATTTTTTTTATTGAGATTTGATATGGCGTTTCGGAAAATGCTTGACAGTGTGTACTTATAAAATGAAAGGACTAAACAATAGACATGTTTGGTTGCGCCCTTAAAATCATTGTTAAACTTGTGTTTTGCAAAAACAAAATATGTTACGACAATCTACACACAATATACTATTGCGATGACTATAATTTTGTAACCAACAAATCTATATACTAATTATAATATTTTTTTGAATTCGATCAATGGGGAAACCTTGTCGATTTTCAACATGTGTTTGGTTGCACCAATTTTCTCTCAATTGACTATAAAATTTAAAAATATACGAATACCCTTTTGAAGTAGGCACTCCAATTAAGCGCACCATATTTGTTTCAATTTTTTAGGTGGTGTATTTTTAAAGTTATATATTTTTCATTTCACCGCATGTTTAAAGAGATGAAACAAACTCGACACATGTTAAGAAACAAAAAGAAATAAAAATATCGGATCTCACCTATACACAACAAAATCTATACCTACGGAAAGTAGATTCAATGACGAAACTAATGGTATCAAGTCCGACAGTCGATTTGTAGTGTAAGGCATCCATTTTACCTTCCGAAAATGGAGAAACCTAAAAATTGTGCAGGTTTCAGGTCTCAGAGGTTATTCGGCCGAACAATTATTCGTAGAAACAATGTTTTTCCATTACGGAACCGTTATTTATAATGCAAATGCAAAAAAAAAAATCATCAGCCGAATTTTTTTTTTCTCGTGTTCTTCTAGTTATCTGCCATCAATGGTTGGTTATCTATTCATCAACTATAATTTATCCATGCATGACAATAAACAATAATAAAACATTACAATTTATCATATTACTAGCACACCCACGAACAAAACAGGTACTCTTCAAGGAGATACACTACGCTGAATATATCATTTGTCTAGTAACTCCTGTAATTGTATTCTTCATTTCGTTAATTCTGGGATACTCATATGATATGGAGCTCATGATACTAGCGTTGAAAACAACATTAGATCTATGGTAAAATATAAATATCATTTAGGTGGTAATACTGATATCTTATCACAAACTACAACTTCAAATTCCTTTAAAATAAGAAATTGTTCCAATTCCATTTTTTTTTTCGGGCTCAAATTCTTTAATTTTTATGCCATAAAGTTGACACCCTTTCTTAATACACTTTTTAGTTGTAGTGCTGAAATTTGTCGTGTAGATAAAGGTATATAAATTTCATTCATTGTATGATACTTATCCTCCTCATCCACACTACTAAAAATTTTATGCAAATAGTCGATAACAGCTTTATGAGATTCTAGCCAATCCATACCTATGAAAATGTCATAGGATCCTAGGGTAAGTATATTTAAATTAACTGAGGTATCCAAGTCATTAAAATCTAATAACAAATCTTTAACTATCTCTATAACTTTCCTTTTTACCTTTGTTGCCAGCTATAATAACCATGCATTTTTTTGTTTTTCCTTACTAAGTTTACACTTTTCAACTAATTTTGGTGCAATGTAACTTAAACTAGATCATGAATCGATAAGTATAGAAACATATATGTTCAAAACTTTACCTTCTACTTCCAACATGGTGGATTGATGGTCCGCCTACCGAAATTCCAAATAAACATTAACTATAGGGATATTCCTGGCTATGTCATTCATAGTAGAAGCTTCCTACAACATGGTTACGGGTTACTATTCCATCCTCCATTGGAAGTTTCGATACTCTTTACCCCATTGCTATTGGTTAAACCTCGCCTGTTGTATTTTTTATCAGTATGACCTCTTGTTCCTTTTCCAAAAGGAGAGGGTTTAAATCCTTTCCTACGTTGATTGATCTTTCCAAATTTTTTTTATTTTTCCAACTTATACTCAATTTGGATATTTGTTTAAAAAAATGGTAGCACAACTAGGACTTTCTAATTCCTTCATCCTTTGTTTAGGAATTTCAAACACAATCTTTTCCTTATACACTGGGGGTAAACAACTGATAAAACTGTATACCTTATTTTTTTCAACTCTTAGGTATGGTACATAGCATTGTAAATTTACAAACTTGGTTACAAATTCTTCCATGGTTAACAATCCTAGTCTCAAATCACTGAATTATTGAGCTTTCTCATCATAATATCGTTTTGACATATACATTTTTTCAATAGTTTAAAAAAAAAATTCCAACTCAACTCTTTACTATGTATCTTACTGACACTCTTAACCTCCTTCCACCATAGATCAGATTTAATAACCAAGATTCTATTGCTTCCTCAAATTCTCCATCAAACATGGAGGGCCTTAACTTTATGAATTCTCCCAGTAACTCTACGAGTCTTTTTTTTTTTTTGTATTCATTTCATCACCTTTCTTTAAATCCTGGGGGGTTATATAGGAATGTTATTTGTAGTTTCCTCACTACTGCAACTTTGTAGTGCTCATTTTCTTTTCTTGTAAGGAACATAAAATAAATATAATAATTAAATTGATAATGTTACCTTAGTATAAAAAATATTAAAATTCAGAATCAAGTTGCTAATTTTACCTTAGTAATAAAAAATATTTCTATCAAAACTTTCTAACATTCCTAACATTCTCAACTTCTCAACACTACATCTACAATCATACATAAACTTAATAATACATAATTTCATATATTTTGCACCTATAAAAACTTCCTAACATTCATATATTTGCACCTATCAAAACTTCCTGACATTCCGAACATTTCCTAACATTCATTCATATATTTGCACCTATTAAAACTACCTAACATTCACTCATATATTTGCACCTATCAAAACATTCACTCCTAACATTCCCACATTCACTGCTAACATTCACTCCTAACATTGACATTCTCCATATATTCATTCTTAACATTAACATTCCCCTATATTCATTATTACATTCATATATTTGCACCTATCAAAACTTCCTAACATTCCTAACCTTTCTTAACATTCATTCATATATTTGCACATAACATTTCCTAACATTCATTTCAAACATTCATATATTTGCACCTATCAAAATTTATTAACATTCCTAACATTAACTTCCTAACATTCCTAGCATTAACATTTCCATATTCATTCCCCATATATTCATTCTTAACATTAGATTGCACCTATCAAAGCATTCATTCCTAACATTCCCCTATTTCCACATTCACTCCTGACATTGCACCTATCAAAATATTCACTCCTAATATTGCACCTATCAAAACATTCACTCATAACATTCCCCCATTCCCACATTCACTCCTAACATTCCCCCATTCCCACTTTCACTCTTAACATTAACATTACCCATATATTTGTTCTTAACATTAGATTGCACCTATCAAAACTTCATAACATTTCTATTCCTCTCAACTTCTCAACAAGAAACATACATAAATTTAATACTTTACATACATTCATATATTTGCACCTATCAAAACTTCCTAACATTCCTATCATTTACATATACATGTATATAATCCAAAAAACAATATATAAGGTCAATGCACATTTATATAATCCAAAAAAACAATCATGAACATGTGAGTTCAATGTACATGTATATAATCCAAAAAAACAATCATGTACATGTGAGTTCAATGTACATGTATATAATCCAAAAATTATGTACATGTGAGTTCAATGTACATGCATATAATCCAAAAATTAAGCTCCTCGATGTTCAAATCAACTACAATATATATATCTACATAAAAATAACAATATAAATAATTCTCTAAATGGAAGTCCACCACTATCCTCGACTAAGGTTTTCCCTTGGACTCGTAACAATATGCAACATGTATAAAAACAAATTATAAATATCATAAATTATTTAAAGAACTTTAAACCAAAATCAAAACATTAAAACATTAAACAAATATATCGAAGAACAATTCAATTATTAACAAAATTACCTCCAATTCTCTATCATCCAATGGAGTCTTCTCTTTGTCTCTAAAAGGTGGAGTAGACCCAATCTACAACATATATAAAAACAATTTATAAATCTTACAAATTATTTAGACTATTTTAAACTAAATTCAAAAAAATAAAATATTAAACTTACAATTCCAACACTATCGTCTAATGGAGTCTTTCATTTGCCTCAAAAATATCGAAGAGACCCAAGCTTCAACATATATAAAAGCAATTTACAAATGTCAAATATTATTTAAACTATTTAAACATATATGTCAAAGAACAATTCAATTATGAACAAAATTACCTCAGTGCCAATATCCACATCCATCAAAGAACCTATATCTCCACCTCCAATTTCAATATATTATATTCCCTTAAAATTTAAATTTTGTTAATAAATAAATCATAGTAAAAGCAAAAAATATTAAGCTTAGCAATTAACTTAAAAAACAAAAAAATAAAACATTAGCTCACAATAAATGAAAAATCATCTAAAAAGTTCGAATCTAATGAAACCTGCATAAATAAGTCAAATTAACAATAAGATACATAGTTAAATTTAAAAACAAAAAAAAATATCTTTCAAACATAAATATAAATGTGTATATTTTAAATATACCTCTCCAATATGCTCTTCTACATTTCCAGCATTTTGACTAGTGGAGACTCTAAAATTATGTTCATTTAACAATCGAGAAAACTGAAAATAAGAAACATTTACGTAACATATATATTACTATACATCAAAAAATAATTTATCCTACATATAATGTAACAAAAATTTTAATTCAAAATAAATAAATAAAACTAATAGATTGAAAGTACACAAACCTCTCCTATAATTGACGTGTCATTAAATATTCTATCCAAAGCTATATTACGACAAAGCTTGGCATAGGCCTTTAGATATTCAATGGCCATACAATCTGACTCATCATTTGTTTTGTAAACAAAATTTTGTTAAATAGTGGCTCGAGCCCTCTCTCGACTCAATCCAACATAAACTCCTACAAATGCCAAAGGCAAACCTTCGACAACAATATGCCTTGCAGTTTTCCCAACTTGTGATGTGGGCTCAATCTCTAATTTGTAAGTCACAAGCCTAGGTGGACGAGATATCGGAGGTGGAGGTCAAAGAGTACTAGGATCTCTAAGGGCACCTTTTCGATTGCATATCCTCTCCTTTCCAACTCCATAAAACTCGGAATGAATATTAGTATAGTCTGGCTTCATTCCTAAAAAACATTCAGCATAAAAAAACCTAGCAAAATAATTAGGAACCTCATTGTTCCATGGAAACCGACCATAGGCTGCAAGAAATCGATCATATAACAAATGTGTAAGTTCAAGGTGCTTAAAATATTGCACTTTCAATGCTTTCCACTTTATGCCCTCTTTGAAGTTGAAAATTGAGTTGGATTGTTTTCTAGTCACCCTCTCCTTCACAACAGCCCACTTGTCTAGATCCATCACTTCTGCCTTTCTTCTTTGCATCAAGGCAACAAAACCATCTGTTGTTGGTCCAAGATCCTCATATACCTCAATGAATTTTTGTAAAGATTGCAAAACCATCTCTATACTTTGTTTGTTCTCTGGAGTGAGATCCAAACTAGAAATATTGTTTTGCAGCTTGTCATAGTGAGCCCTACAACTTTCAAGGGTCGTTTGTTGAAGACCATTTTCCCATGGAATCTCCTCCAGTAAATCTGATGGATAGGTTGTAATGGGCGTACAACCCTTAGCTAACTGGACATATTGCATCCTTGGTCGACCTTCTCCACCCTGTGTAGGATGACGAGCCTCTTGCGAGCCTTTCTCTGCTTCCACACTTGTCTCTCATACAGAAGGTCAAGATCCACGTTCACCCATAGATGATAAGGGGGAATCATCTCTACCACTATCGCCACGTCGATGATCAGATGAATGTGAACTATACAATAAACTTGAGTCCCGAGGTGAAGTCGATAATCTTTGATTTTCATTTTGGACACCAACTCCTGAAGAATGTGATGACCTCCTACGCTTCTATCTCAAAGGCTGCTCTCTTTCCATTGGATATGATATCTACAAGTTTACACAAATATCAATTTCTAAATGTTGATTAATCAACTTCAAAGACCTAGCTACTATTAAAACTAAGATTTCAATGAAATATAAATAGAAAAACAAAGGTGGTATGGAGAAATAGCATATATAAAGACGGTGAAGCTTCTTCGTGAAAAGGAAGATCCCTGAATCCACTAAATACACTGGTATATGATGGTTACTACGCACGATGTATAACATTTTGACCTCGACACATGCCATAAAATTGTTTTGGTTCAGAGGCCAAAGGTTGAAACATAGAGTAATTTGAAGACAAACATGCTAATCCATTAAATAATTTTGCAAGTCGAGAGGTGGAAAATGCGGGGAGATAGTGTGTTGGGCCTAAATATACAGGCCTGAAGTTTGAGAGCCGTAATGCCTCAATCACTTAGGGCCTAACCTTCAACATGTTAATTAATCAACTTCAAAGACCTAGCAACTATAAAAACTAAGATTTCAATAAGGACCTAGATATCACTAATATTATCTAATAGTTCTTTAAATGATTAAAGCTCATTTATTATTTGTTTCCATTTGATATGATATCTACAAGATTACACAAATCAACTCATATCATATTCAAATTCTATGTTAATTCCTCATCTTCAAAGACCTAACCACTAAAAGACCAAGTTTTTAATAAAGACCTATATGTCCTCAACATTATCTAATATATCAACTCATAACACATTCAAATTCTGCATGATAACTCCTCGACTTCAGAGAACTAGCTCCTATAAAAACTAAGTTTTTATTATCTAGATGTCCCTAATATTATCTAATAGTTCTTAAAATGAAAATAACTACACTATTGTTGGATGCATGAGAAATTAACATAGCAATTTATGTGTTTTTGATGTATTTTAGATTTTTAAAATTAATGAAAACAATATCATCAAATATGAAACTAAAGCTACATTTCTTTATGTCAACTACAAAAATTTTCATTATTCCATAAAATCATAAAAAACCCTTATGCTAAGTAAACTGATCAGAGTTAGAGTTGATGAACTCTGCATGGACAAAGTTCCTCAACTCTGTCCACATGGACAGAGTTATGTTCATCACTCCATGTGGACAGAGTTCATCGACTCTGTCCATGGACAGAGTTGACGAACCAATATCTTCCTTATAATACCTATGAACTAAGATTAAAGTTTAAAAAAATGCACAATATCCTAATATAATAGTAAATATAAACTGATAACTAATAAGCATTATACAAGTTATATGTTTCTTTTATGATTTAGATTAAAAACACATAAGATCAAACAAATCAGTAACCAGAAAATTTGATGTTTTATGTGTAATAATGTTTTATGTGTAATAATGTTTTTTTGTTTCTGATTTATATAAAATGTAGTAAAATATGTTTTGCTAAGTAAAGTTAACAGAGAAAAATTTGATGAACTCTGCATGAACTACATTTTTCTAAGTATAAAATAAAGTCTAAGGCAAATGCAAGTACTTACCTACTCTACAGACAGACACTACTAGCTACCAGCTACCTATTCATTATAGAGTTGTTAGTGAGAGCATCGCTATTAAATATAGATAGAGCTTCTATTTCTTCTTCTGCACTCATGTGCAGTTTCAATACTGACTGCTATCAATCAGCTATTGTGATTTCATGGATTTATCACATCAAATGGCAAGGACATATAGATTTCAAGTTGGATTAAGGCGAGCATCTAGGGAATGACTACATACACATATGGATTCCCCCCCATTAGTCCAGCTTATCCCTATCGTTTTACGTTACACTTCTGGTTGTTTTGGTCTCCATGCCCATAAGAAGATAAAGCAATTATTTCTTTAAACTTGCCTTTCTCTATATAACCTTTTATCTCTATGTTTAGGAATAGAATGAAATGGAAATGGAACTTAATGCAATGCATCATGGACTAAGATAGTCATAAAGTGCCATGGGACTTATACTTTGGCTAATAGTTGTATGGACTAAAGCAAGTAGTAGAGATTATGGACAAAACTATATAGTTATTACACTACAGCTGAAGTTGTAACTCGGGCAAGACATGAAATGAAAATGTTTTGAAATCTTGTCCCTTACCAACAAAAAAAAATACATAAATAAATTGTTTACTTAGGGAGTTGATCAGCTCTATCCATTTCGACAGAGTTGATCATCTCTGTCCAAATGGACAAAGCTGTTCAACTCTGTCCAAATGGACAGAGTTGTTCAACTTTGTCCATTGGACAAAGGTCATCAAATCTGTCCAAATGGACAGAGCAGATCAGCTCTGTCCATTTGGATAGAGCTACAACCTTTGCAGTCTTAAATGTCATTTAGAGTTGCTACATATTGTAGCTGCATTAATGGTGACATGAATTAATTATTGCATAACCCACCAAAACCCCCTAAAGTATATATTTATGTGAAGTTACTTCCTCCCACAGATACCTTACCCTACGTAGAAACACCCCCTGCTCTGCGGTCCATTAACTCCTTAGTTCCCTTAGTTTCCATGACATCCATTCCATCCCATCTGTATATCCCAAGTTCCTATAAACACCCCAACCATGGATCTTTTCTCTGGTGGAGTTATTTAAACCTACATAACCATGGATTTTTTTGGATAGAGTTGTCTAAATATTCTATAAATTTTCATGTACATAGAGAATAAGAATAAGCTAATTAAAAAGTTATAGATTTTTTTGGACACAACTGTCTAAATATTCTATAAAATTTCATGTATATAGAGAATAAGAATAAGCTAATTAAAAAATATAGAAAAAGAAAAAACATTAACAGATTTCAAGTTTTATGTTAAATTTTGTTTAATTAAAATCATTTAAAATAAGTATTACACTTAAAGCCAAATTCAAAATCTAAGATCTTATATCAATAGTGCTTCATATGTTCTTTTAATTTTTTTTGCAATCAGCTATGTCCAAATGGACAGAGCTCAATGTCTACCAGATTGTAAATGGAACTATGACTATTTGTTCCCATATTACAAATGAAACTACTATAAACACAAATTTTTACCATATTAATTACTAGTCACAAACTCAAATTACTATAAACACAAAGTATATGATGCTTGGCCTTTTCAATCACAACCATTCCCCTACACCACTAAGGCCCATGGGAACCATTAAAAAATGTACTTCGGCATGTCCTTACTTAAGTTATTCTCTAACTTTACCCCTACACCACTAACGACCATGGGAACCATTAAAATATAGCATTTTTTCAATTATAGCATATCTAATATATATAGTACTATAACACTTGATTACAACTTATAACTCTTCATTCAAAACAAATGGAGGTCTTCACATGTACATATGCCGAATTGTAATTCCTAATATTTATTTGAAAAACACATATCTTAATGCATGTAAGATTCACCGTAATAACATAGATTTATGGAAAAAAAAATCTTGAATATAATACATTTAGGATCTAAGGTTAGGCTGAAGTCAAGCACATTACAAAACTTCATGTTGTTCAACCTATGTAGATCCCAAATTATAAATATGTGAATGCCAAATTATTAATTACTATAAACACAAATTTTTACCTCACAGTCAAGGGGCAACACAGCAACACCACACCATGAAAAGACCACGTACACCTCCACAAACAGACCTCCACGCCGAATAGACCTCCACGAACAAACCTCCACGCCGAGAGGAAACCAGGCAGGTAGAGGGGTGACAGGATGGCGGATGTACACGTCAGACAACTGGGTGACGTGGAGGGGGATGACAATCAACGACCAACCAATCGGGTGGCAAGACGAGACGGGTGGCAAGACGAGATGGGTGGCACGACGGGTGGCGGGAGAAGCAGGACGATGACAAATCGTTGCAGGCGAAAACAACGGAAATGAAGCCGCAACTAACCTTATATGGTAAAAAATTATTCGGCTGAATAATTATTCGGCCGAACAATTGTTCGACCGAATAATTATTCGGCCGAATAGTTGTTCGGCCGAACAAGTATTCGGCCGAATAATTATTGAAATGCCGATAAAAATTACTGGTCGGCAATCTGTTCTATGAAATTAAATGGTTACCGTTCAAGTTTATTCGGCCGAATAAAGGATTAATTATTTGTCTGAATAACTATAATTATTTGTCCGAATAACTCCATTATTCGGCCAAATAAATATAGTTATTCAACCAAATAACATCCGCTATGTTGTTTGGGCGCCCGATTCTCACGGAAGTGTTATCCAAGTTCGAGTTTTCACCTAGTGATTCTATTCACACATTTTCCAATTGAATATTTGAAGAGATACACATTTAATAAAAGATAACACAAGAAAAACATGAACACGAGAATCACAATATCAAATTGCAAAGACACATGAATCCTTGGAAGTAAAACAGAACACTTTTAGCCCAAAAAAACTTTGTATTAAAGTTCACAACTACATCCAATAGTATCTTCTCAAGCCACTCCAACCAACCTATATCATATATTTCTCAATCCATATATACAAAAATATTACACAGGCTTCAAGAGGATTCAAAATCCCCTGGATTACTAGAAATAGAAAACAATTTTAAAATATTAAAGACAAAATCACTGTATTTCGTACAAATTAGGGTTTAGAATTGAAATACATTTAATGAAACTCTGTTCAAGTTTTATCTTTGTGATTTGATGTGATGAACATGTGATATTCATATTCTCCATCTTGAATGATGATGTGGCACCACTTGCTACAACTGGAAAACTTCTAGAAACAATTTTATGCACAATTCGCATTGAACTAGACGCTGCAAATTATCAACTCCAGGAAGATTCATAGTGAGTAGCACATTGTTAATTCTTTGTTCTTTGAGTTTCTTCATTTTGATTGATGAGCTTATATCTGAACTGAAATCATGCTCACCTACATATTTATTTTGATGTTGAACAATATATGAAAGATAAACTATGCTTGAAAGCAAAACTCTCAAAACATGCAAAACCCTGATTACAGATTTTGATAGTAGTTTAAACATGAGTCTTAGGGTTGAAAACATTTCTTTAAATTCCTATGTCATTCCATCTCTGAACATGAACCTAATCCATCACTTCTTCACAGCTCCAAATTTTCAAAAAATTGATTGACATAGGCTAAGGTTTCTAAACTCCTCCATATATTTACATACAGGAACAAACATATTTGGAAAACTATCTTCCTCGAAAAAAATTTAAGGTGAAGGTGCATTCTTCTCAACTTCAAGACCTTGAGGCTGTTGCTTCAACAATAATTTTCAAATTCTTCTTGGACACTTAGCTTTTTACCTTTTCAATTTCTTCTTTCAATACCCTATTTTTTGCTTGTAGGGTTATGACTTGCATGGCAAATTGAATATTTGTTTTCGTGTAATGAACCATCTTCTAACTGTCTTCTTGGTTGTCTTCAAATCAACTTCAATTCTATTCATCTCCCCTTTTATTTTATTTGCATGGTTTTGTTGTGCTCTTTTTGTTTTCTATTTTCCTCCCTTAACTAGATTAACAATAACTATGCTCCTTTAAGATGAATTTTCATTCCTTTCACCATGTCATTATCTTCTGGTTCATGTTGTTGAGCTAATGACTGCTGCTCCACTGGGGTTTCTTTCATTTCATCATATTTAACAAGGGATTTCCTCTTTGTTGTTGATCTAGTTAAAGGCTTGCTTGGTGCATGAACTTCTACAACTTTTGGAGTAAAAACTAGTTTCTTCTTGCCCTTCTATTTTTCCCTACTACTACCAAGGTTTTAATCTATGTCTTGGGCCTCTTGAACACTTGAATTCTTTGGTTCTTTCTCTCTCTTTATTTTAGATGTGCATGCTTCTTCTTGAGTGGTTTTTTGAACAAGGGATGGTGTGTTTTTCTTAGCATAAGGGGTGCCTATGGCTTCAGGGATGAAACTTGCTAATAATAGAAATAATTCCCAACTCATTTTTTTCGTCTTAACTCCTCCAAAACTAAAAATTTTGTTATCCCAAAATGAAACAAATAATTCTCAAAAGGTTGCTTCTTGAACTGGACCTTATCTGCCATTTCCGCTAAACTCCTATGAAGATAAAATGGCAAGTTCATAGTCTTTTTACCTGTGAAGTGCATAAGCAATCTGATGTAATGGTAGTAGTCCATGGTGAATCTCCCCTCATAGGTAAAATATTTCTGGATAACCTTTAGCAACTGATGAAACTGCTATTAGATATGTGTATTAGGGACCCCAACAAACATGCTTTCATTTTTTAATTTTGGCGTAAGGAATTCATTGCAAAAATAAGATTCCACACTCATACCTTTAAACCATTTTTCACCCATCCTTGGCATGTCTGTTGCAATTGCAATTGTTATTTTTTAAACAAAGAATTCCAAAATTGTTTTGTAACCTCGATGTGTCCTCCTTGAAGTTTCTGGCAAAACCGTAGACAAGCTGGCCTTTGAAACAAGTCTGCAAAAGAAGGGTTTGATCCTAGCAATTTCAAATCTTGTGAATGATACCTAACTATTTCCCCTCCTTTGTTTGTGTTTTTTTTCTTCTCTTTAGCCATAATGCGCATAAAAGCCTTGCTCACAGTCTGGTTTAGGAAACCTGCAACAAACTGAAAAATCTGCAGTGTTTGTGAAATTCGCAACGAACAGAAGAAATTTGCGCGGCAACAAGAGAATTTGGAGCGAACCGTAGAATTCACAGCAACACGTGAAATTTGAAGTGTCCTTTGTTTTTTGCAGCAGGCATTTTTAAAACACGACCAGGTGAAAGGTGAAAATTACAATAATAAGACATCTGATTTATGAATCTTTTAAGGAGAATGACCGACTTAACCATGTAAATGATGACCATCGGTGTAAACTAAGGAATTTCAAACCAACTTGATGATAAAACACATGACACATTTTGGAAAAATATATTATTATTATGTTTAGTTATGTATTTTTGGAAAAATATATTAATATGACACATTTTTCACACCAAAGTTGGTCTCTATTACCTTTATAATTTTTTAAAACTAAATTACTATTCATAGTATATATGCATTCCACAATTTCTTTAAAAAAAGATAGCAATCCATCTCAATGCCACCATAATTTCAATATCAATAACACACTTTTCATAGTATTAAGTGTAACAAAGCCTTACCATATGTGTAAGGTATTGTTCTAATGCATTTGAGTTTTATACCAGTATAGATCCAAATCCTAGGCTCTATGAACCGTCGAGAGGGATCAAATCTTTGGAGGTGCAAACCTCTTCTTAAGTATTGCACTCAACTATGAGCTTTGGTGTGATTCAGACCAAAAGACACACCTTTTTATTTAAGGTGGGCATATAATATTTTTATTATTAATATTTAATACTATTTATGGGCGACATATAATATTTTTTATTATTTTTTATTATGTTAGGAAATAACATTACAACATCTCCCCCATACATGGTTTTAAAACCATGTGCAAGGCCCTCCTAAAACTATGGGTTGTTTAGGAGGCCTTGGACATGGCCTTAAAACCATTTGCAACTACCTCCTAAACCATGTACTGTAATAAAACCATCCAATTGCAAACAAATGTATAGAAGTAAATAAAAGTAAACATTACATGATGGAATGATCTCCCTCCATAACCTTACAACATCTCCCTCATAATATTTATAGTCAACATTTACATGAGCAACGTTACATTACAAGATCTCCCCATACTGAGTTGTAGAGCACCTCAGCAATAAATTATTATGTTGTTAAATAAATGTTAATTATATATGTATGATTGTATATATATTTAACATTATTAAATTATATTTTATATTATTAAATTTTTATATCAAAATAATTTATTTAGATCAAGCAAATAATATATTTTTCTTTAAAAATAATAAGTAAAACAAGTATTATTTAACATTATAAAATTATATGTTATGTTGTTAATATTTTACATCAAACTAATGTAGTTTGATAAAGCAAATAATAAATAATGGCAGAGAGTGCTCATTGATATTGGAGGACAAGAAGCACAGATAACATAACAAGGGTAGCTTGATTTCATGCCATGCATGGAATGGTTTATCATATCACCCCGTTGTTTTAAGTTTTGGACACGTTCTTTGGAATACTATTCATGGTTTCGATTGGTAGTTGGTCTACTCCTAGCGAGTTGTTAGTGTTATGCATGTTATTTCAAAATCCCCTAACAAAGGGTACCTTTTAGAGAGTGAGCCCTTCGACAATCAAGAGGCCACTAGGCTTCTAGTAGCATTGTGGTATCGCTTCACATCTTTATTTCCCAGTTTAGGCTTGGTCTTATCTCTCTTTACCCCTTTACCCTTGTTATGAGTATAAGCTTTTTCACAAATGGTCGTTGCCTTAGTTCTCGTTAGAGTATAGGAATTTCTTTACCCTAGCGTTAGGAAAACATTTACGAGATAATTCTTTTGTTTGGGTGTATGACAAGGTGATTTTGGGTTGTCTCGGTGGATTGTTAATGGGTTGGAGTAGGTATCTTGCTATCTTTGATAACCATTTTGATCAAAAGCAGTCACAGGGAAGGGAGGCGTTGTTGATTGGTTGTTCAGCTCCATGGTCAAAATGAGACAAATGAGGAGAGGTGCAAGTGCCAGTGGGCACTCCTAGATGCTAAGGATTCAAAGTGAAGCAACCGTTGTGAAGTATTGTTACCACCGGGTCATCTCAACAGAAGCAATGAAGACAATTGCAAAAGCAGAGGAAAGGGTTAAACATGAGCAAGAGGTCTTAAGGATAGATGAGGTTTAGGAAGATATGGAGCATTAAGTGTAGGATACGGCCTCTACCAAGCCGCCAAAGACTAAATATGCTAGGACTACCATTTTCTATTGACAAAGACTTTCCATGGACACTTGTAAGGAATATAAATCTATTATGATGTAGATAGATGAAACCTCCTAAGAGTAGATTCATGGGCTGAATAAAATTATGTATTAGTGGCCAAAGTAGTAGTGAATAGGCTAGGAGTGAGGATCAACTTGTTAGGGATAACCATTCAGACATGGTTTTTAATGTCAAAGGAATAGCAAAACAACCCATCCAAAATCCTCTCGTGGTCCATGTGCTTATAAAATATATTTTTGATAAAGATTATAACATTATCTTTTTTTTTCCTTCGGTAAAGGATTTATTTTATGATGAAACTAGTAGAATAGATCTCGATTTGAACTGGTTTTATAAAACTCATTTTTGGTCTTTCGAGACCAAGCCAAAAAAAAACTTTAAATACAAAAAAAAGTATCTACATTTGTTTTAGGTCCTCTAACTCAGTAAAATTAAAATTAATTTATGTTAATAATTAACTTGAATCTTAGTTAATTTTAAACTTTCTAGTTATAATATTGATTAATTCAAGGTGGCCTTGCTGCCACAAAGGAAATTTTCACCAATGGAAGTTATCGAGGGAATAAATCTTCTTGGTAAACATGAAACCAATAATGAAATTATTATTCAGTTGGACAAGCTACATCCAAAGATGAAAAACCAGGAGGCATAGAAAAATCAAGTTGCTAAGCTTGATGCAATCGCTAAAATCGCGTGTGGTACCAGATTTGTGGAGAAAACCTCGGGTGCTCCGTCAAGTTCTAAAGTCCCGCAGCTCCCTCTGGGCTGCGGGCTGTCTCGTCTTTCTTTGTTTACGTCTCTACAGTTATTTAGACCCTCCTAGGATAATGGTTGAGCACAAAAACATTACTCTTTAAACTGTTTTATCATTTTTCAGTATTAAACTTCTGCTTTGTGCTATTTTGATTTCCAACCAGACAAACCAGCCTTGCAACTCTCTTAGTTTGCCATTTTAATATATAAGAAGTTAGCTTACAAAAAAAATCAGTATGAACTTATCCATAATACGTAACCCGGTCAAAGTTATTGTTGGCTTATCCTTGGTGCAAGTGCTGTAGCCAAGTCCTTCCCTAGTTGCCCAAGCCTACCCATTTGTTCAAGAGTGAGAAAAAATGGGGAAATGAGTCATGGTAAATTCTATGCCAGCTAGAGCATCCATATTCTGTAATTCTAGATGATCTTGTCAGAGGATGTAATCTCGTTAGTTACTCAATTTTATAATCGGTTATCTGGTATTAGATAGAACCGTGGAACCGTCAATTATGTATATATATATATATATATGAAATAAATAATTCAGTCATTGGTGAGATTGATACATATTTGTTTCTCCTCTCTCCATATTATTAACATGGTATTAGAGCAATAGGTTGATCAAAGAAGGATTAAACCCTGTGAGCAGATATAGTTTGAAGGAATTCTAGATCGTTGTTCATGTTGTTAAAAGGAAGCGGACTGTCAGTGAAGAGGAAAATTTACAGAGAGAAATTGTCCACTTTGCAGGCCTCTGGGAGCAGTTTGTTGTCATTGATGAAACCGTCCAAATGGTAGTGGATAAGAATAGTGTAGAAGCCATCCCTGAAGTCGTCTAAATCACTGCATCAGACTGGTATTTGTCAATCAATGAAGAAAAAGTAGTATGAAAACAAGATTTGTCTTAAGTCTTGAGATAAGCATTTCAGGTATTTAACATATTAGAAAAGGAAGTTTTGAAAGTAATGTATTTATTATATTTTTGCAAGACACACGCCTTTCTTTATATTGAAGAAGATTTTGTGAATGGTCTTAAGAAGTTTTAAGAACATTTTAAGAAAGAATCCCATGCATGGAGCCCGCTCCATAAAGAGATAGAAATCAGAAATTAATATCGAGTAAGATGTAAGTCATTTGATAAAAAAAATTGAGTAATGGTGTATATTTAAAATATATTCTTGAAAGTATTTTATGCCATTGTGAAATGAAAATGAATTTGAGATGGAATTAAAAGGAATTTGAGATGGTTAAGTTTATTATAAAGTTATTTTCATTAAAATGTTTGATATTATATTCGAAAGGAAACGGTTTCGACTAAGACTCTCAGAAGGAATTGATTGAGAATAGTTCAAGGGTAAGAACCACACCATTGCCATCCATTGGAAGAGTTTGACATTATTTTTTATCCAAATCTGTTTAGTCTGCTATTTGAAAGTGAAGGATGTTGTTTAAAAGATTATGAAAATCGCTGTATTAAAAATAAGTTTTTTAAAATTGTGAAGAAGAAGATCAATTTTATTGAAGATTGAAGTTTTTGTTGAAAAAATTCGAACTTCGTTGAAGCATAAGAGTGACTGTATTTGTATATTTGTTGCTTGTGAATGCATCAAGATTTCATTTTGTGGCACAAGTATCTCACATACTTATGTTGTATATTTTCATCGTTAGCATAGCATTGTGTTGGATTGATTCAAATACACCCTGTAGCTAAAGTGCTTTTCTAGCAAAGTGGCGAACATCATGGGTGGTACCTATATGTTTTGTTAGATGGAAGTATGTCCATAGGGTTGTCTGAAATTCAATATATGTACCAATGTTTGGCCCAAAGGTACAGTTGGTTCTCAGTTGGTATAGATATGACAGCGTGCAACATAATGTTAGAGATAATGCTCACATTAGTGCAACATACTAAGTTTGGGATTGGTTTGAGATTTTGTAGGAGACTGTTGAGATATTCTCTCGACCAACACCTTCATGTGTGGAGTTAGTTGGATCTCACTCCAACTATATATATGTGATGTATGTGTGTATGATTATGTAATACAAATTATTATTGTGTGTGAATCATTTGCAATGGCTGCTCTTCAAAAACTTAATTTGGTATCAGAGCCTGGCTGGGCTTAGTCCCTCACGGGAATGCCCAGGAGGATGTGAGAATTTAGATAGCTACCCTCTGTACATAGGTGTGTGAGAGTAGATTTCTGTGTGACTGTGTGATTAGTTTGCTTGCGTTGCCTCTGTCTAGTGTAATATTTCGTGAAGTGACTGATGTGTGTGGATGCTGCCTGAATAAGAAGCCTCCGATTCAGAGTTGCTGAACTCTGTTCGCATTTGTTCGCTGGAATTGCACGAGAGAACTATTGTAGAAAGGATTTTCTGTCGTGGAGAGGAAATTCGATGCGCATGAGAGTTAACTGCTATGCTACAATGGATTCGACACTGCCGCTCTGTGAATGATCACTCCAGATCTGGAATTCATGATGTTGAGGGCGCCGAGGATCGCCGCCACCCCATTCTCAGGCTGCCGTCACTCTCAAGCTGCCGTCTCCCTTTGCATGTGTGGAATATCCATAGTTGTGGGATCAAAATCTTTATGCATCTACCATTCTCCACATGACACAGCAGGCACAGGTCGGATTTGTGAAAAATGGGAGGAAGTCGTGAGGAAGATATGCCCCGAGAGAAGGCCACAGCTATCTGGTCTTTGTGCATAGACCAGTGAGTGATAGAGGCCGCCATCCATTCCTTCTCACACCGCCAACCGTCTGTAGAAGCCAGTATTCAGCATGCAGATTTCTGGAGGCATCATCGAATATCTATTTCATGATGGGTTTGCGGTTCTGTGAAATTTGTTATGTATATTTATTTTTATATTGTTTAAGTTGTAAAGTAGAACCAATTATTGAACAGACTACATAATTTAAGTTAGTTGTTCTTGACCCGTCGTGCTCCGGGAGAGAACAGATCGCTGATTTAATTATGTCTAAGTTTGTTATACGCTGATGTGACCCGTTGTGCTTCGGGAGCATTAGTACAGGTTATTTTGTGTTAAGAGGTCAGTTGTGAAATTGACTTCTGAAAACATTTTGTACCTAGATCACTGTCTTATCTTACTGTCGAAACTTGCTCTTCGGGGGGGATTTCAGAGATGGAAGTGTATCCATAAAATGGTTCAGTATCGAGATTGTCCTTCGGGAGGTCCAGAAGCATCAATTGTGCAAAGTACATCAATGATGGTCAGAAGCAGTTATAGTTTAAATGAATCAAGTGGGAAGCTCGAAAGTGTGTGAAGAAAAGAGCGGAAACTGGGTGATTTCAGAGTGGGTATGAGTGCTAGTGAAGACCAGACCAGACAAATATCAGACAAAGTTTATTATTGTAATTTGTGATTGTAATATTCGTAATGTAAGCATAAAGGGAGGGTGTTAAAGATAATGCTCACATTAGTGCAGCATACTAAGTTTGGGATTGGTTTGAGATTTTGTAGGAGACTGTTGAGATATTCTCTCAACCAACATCTCCATGTGTGGAGTTAGTTGGATCTCACTCCAACTATATATATGTGATGTATGTGTGTATGATTATGTAATACAAATTATTATTGTGTGTGAATCATTTGCAATGGATGCTCTTCAAAAACTTAATTCATAAAAGATTCATGAAGAATGTAATGACCATGATGTAACTAGGCATATGTTGTAATGATGTGCATGATCATTTGTACCCGAGACCTTCGAGTTTTCGAGTTTTTGGTTCATGTTGTAATGCCTTGTCACAAGAATGTTTGTGTCTCCATTTTGTTGTAAGCTTGTTTGTTGTATGCTTCTTCACTAGGCATACTTGTCGCGCTAAGGTGCATGATATCACAGGATTTGATATTATCTCAGGGATATTTGTGTTGTCAAGTTGTGGAATAGACCACCGCTAGAGGTAACGGGGGTGACAGTTATACCCGTAGCTTAAACTTGATAAAGGTCGAAGATAAGAAAAAGAACCTTCTATACATGGAAATTAGTTGATGGACCAGATATATTGCCAATAGTCATTATGAAGAATGATCAGTTGTTAGAAATGAACATTAGTAGCAAGCATAAGCAAGCCTAAAGAATTTGATGAAACATTGAAGAAGAAAAAAAAACTAAAAAGTTTGTGGCTTTGAAGAAGAAGAAAAAGAACAGAGTTAGTCATTATGAAGAATGAACCATTGTTAGAAATGAACATTAGTAGCAAGCATAAGCAAGCCTAAAGAATCTGATGAAACATTGAAGAAGAAAAAGAACTAAAAGTTTGCAGCATTGAAGAAGAAGAAAAATAACAGAGTTTGCAGCAGCGCCATGAATCATAGTTGAAAACCAAAAGTTTTTGAAATTTTGTTAAATGTTTGAAGTCAAGCCGAGACGATCCATCAGATATTTGTATTTCAAAATTTCGCTATTATAGTATCATAATTAAGAAAGCAACTCTCAATATTATGAGAAAGTGTTAAATGATGTAATCTCATTAGTTAGTCTATTCAGTTAGTCAATCCTATAATAGGCTAGCAGGTATTGTCTAGAACCTTCAGTGATATATAATATATATACTTTTATTATAAAATATGAAATAAACAATTTAAAACCTTCAATCATATATAATATATAATATTGTAATTATAAGATATGAAATAAACAATTCAACCATTCATAGTTTGATATTCATTTGTTTCTCCTGTTCTCCACAGTTTGATATTCATTTGTTTCTCCTGTTCTCCACAGATCTGGAATCACCAGATCTGATATTTGCCAAATTATCAAGCAGAAAAGTAAAATTTCTTATTCAGATGACTGTATTCAGAAGCCTAAACCCTCTATACAAAACCGTAGTGAATAACAACAAATTATATTGAGTTCTATACAAAAGCGTAGTGAATAACAACAAACTCTATTGAGAGTTTACCTAATGGATGGAAGACTGAATATACAGACACTTCTATCATGGAATTCATATTGGATGGAAAATGATCAAAGACATATAATATATACAGAGTACTGCTCGCTTGACAAATGAAATAAAAAACAATTTCCTAAATCCGAATTACCTGCTCTGCATATTCCACTAGATCACGTGGAGGATATCTTTAGAAGCGCCCCACCCTCCACAAGCTGTACCATTTTCTGTATTTTCCGCAATATATACACATTATAGTGAATACTACCAGCTGGTGCAAGCAAATTGACACGCACCCTTTGTTGACCAGCCCGAAATTCGACCTTAGACCTAGACCTGGCAAGCATTAATGTAGGCAATCTAATTTGTGTAGTAGCCTGTAAGCGTTTGCATGGCCTGGACCTGCATCTTAAGGGCCACGATGTAGTCCACAACCTCTTCGAGGAAAACAGGCGCGTCTAGCCGGCGGTTTCCCGGAATGAGCTCCCTGAGTATCTGCATACGGGAAGCCACAGTGCATGCTTCTGGTCGCATACTAGTCCCCGACCTAGACGCCACTCCTGCAAACAGCCGCCTGACGAACTTCTTTCCGGCAAAGGTCTGTTTGTAGCGCCTGGTGTTCTTAGCAGACGCCGATCTCCTCGGGAAAGCCACTCTGGATTTAACTACTGATCTCCATTGGCAGCGGAATTTGTAGTGCCCTATAAGGTATTTCCGGAGGATGGCCCTGCTCCACGCGGTTCGACCCCTTGCTGTCATGCCCAGTGACAGATCCGCAGCCAGTTTCACGGCTCGAGTTCGAGCTAACACGGTGGCCGCAGGTTCGATTCTGGCTTGGCGTAGCACAGCAACGAACTGTCTTATATATTTCCGTTGAAAACCGGCCCTCCATGTCGTTTCCTGCGACCCTCCAGAACGACGTTCCATAGAATCTCAGCAAAATACGAAACCTCAACTCTGAGTGGAACTAAGAGATGGAGGGAGCTACGCAGAAATATACTCGGCTTTTGCTGGAAACTGAGCGAGTTACACAGAAAGATGCTTGGCTTTTCCTGGGCTTTAAAGGCAGAGAATAGACTAGCGGGTTCATGCATTGAGGAGGACAGGCAGGGCTCGGACCTAGAATCACGCGTGATCCCATAGCTATGTAAAAATCAAGCACCATCTACTATTAGTAATGAAACACCTTCTACAAATGTTTATGGTCACTGAATTGTACGTTTTGAAGTTACAGGTCACATTAAATGAATCGTGACATTATTCTCTTACGTTAAAGATGGTATCAGGTAATTCCTACGGGACCTACCATTAAATGAATTGCGCGACATTTTCCTCATACTTTCAAGATTCAATGACTTAATTCCGAGGGGAGTCCATAATATTGCATTGGAATTTGAAGTTGAAATTTGATAGGTAAATAATACTTATTTGCTATTTTTTTAAAGTTAAATGTTGTTTATGAAATTTGAATTTGAATTTTATGTCATTTTGAAGTCTATTTTTATTTTTACACATCATTAATATTTATATCTCAAACCTATATATAGTTATCTACTAGCAGAACCATTTAATTTGTTGTTGGTGAACATGGATAGATGACAAGTTAAGTACCACAAAATTATACTTTATCCATACATTCATGCATCAATTAAGAATGTCCATTTATCAACCATTAGTTATTTTTATTATTTTTTGAATTATTGGTTACCCATTATGGATGCATTAGCTACTAGTTGTCCAATCATCAACTACCCTTATTTTATAAATATATTTTTAAATTATTGGGACAATCCACTTGTCTCGTCCTCATGCAACCCTAAAAAAGCATAAGTAGTAGCCCACCCGAATTATTAGTAATTACTGTTACTAATTAATTATTAGTAATTAAATGTGTAGATTTCTATATTTTGACTCTATATTCTAATTTTTAAATGGTAATTTTAATTTTTGTTAGTAAATTTTATTTAACTAATATAAATAGTAAAAACACTTGAAGTGAAAACTAAGTAACAATCTTTTTCTTTTTTTTCTTAAACTTTCTTTCTATTGATATTTGGTTTCCCATGGTAAGCCTATTTAAAGGTTTCCACCATAATCCTTCTTTGACATTACATGTGAGTGCAAATTTCATGTTTTTGTATTTTTAAAATTCATTATATATGGATAAGTTTCTGATATGCAATTCATGATAGATTGTTTGCTAGATTGAATTTATTTTCGACAATAATAAAAATGAAGTTTGAAGAAAGTACCCAAGATTGAAAATTTTATGTTTTTGTATTTTAAAAATATTTATATATTGATAAGCATGATCAGGCTCTCTCTTTTACAAAGTCATGCTAGATTCATGAATGTTTGTTAAATTTATGAGATTGAATTTATAATAGTTTTATTAAATGCTAATTTTTGGTTGAGACCAACTTGCATGTTACAACAAGAGGAGTTAATATTTATTTCCATAGTATAATGATGGTCATAATTGAGAATTTAAGCCATTCCCTTTGTATACTGGCTTTATTGCCACTTGAATTAACTATTACCTCACCTGAACCAGTGTATTGATCCTACATGTTACAAGTACAATTTACTTCATAACAATTGTTGTTAGAAGATGGTTAACAATCTTGATTTTATTAACATCAATTCAAGTCAATTTGACCTTCAATGTTCCTCTACATATAACTTCTTGTTGGTATTCAATTACAGTAGTTATGAAAATTCAATCTTTCAAATAGTTATTATAATTATTGTTTAAAAAAAAAAATCAATTATTATTATGAAAAATAAAATGAAAATTTAAACTCGCAATGTTAAAATTAAAATGTTCAACCCTGCTAAAAAAAAAGTTCAATATTCCACTAAGTGACCATATTTTTTTTTATACCAACAATATTTAACGATATTGTGTTTCCCCGCCCAACTTCAATATATTTATTATTTAGTGATATAAGAAACTTTCCCTTGAGTGTGGTATTTTTTTATGTGGGTCAAGAGTGGAGAGTTCTCACTTTTATTTTCTCCTCAACACTTTCGAAGTCATAATTTTTATGTTAGTTGTGGTTTGCACGTTGCTTGTAAGTGGCCTAAGTCATAGGATTTTGTTAGTTGAGACTTAGTAACCTAGGGCTTATAATGACAAGAAGTCGGATTTGAACCTCCTTTACTTTATTAAGCTTCGAAAAATATTTTCTTTTACTTGTAAATTTTTAATGAATATTTAAAAGTATTATATACATGTTTTTGAGTTATTAAAAAATTGAGAAATTGAATTATATATATAATTCACTTTTATTTATGAATTAATTTTATGTTACATATCTTATTGTAACATCCCCGACCCTCCGACCAACGAAGAGGATGCTACCATGGCGTGAACCATCCGGGCAACCAGCCCCATGAACATGTGCATTCATAAAATGCTGAAATGCTGAAAACAAAATGCTTTGAACTAGAACGTGCCTACATGATCATTTATCATACAGCGGAAGAAAACATACGTTCATGCAAGCACTCAACATGTTCATCACATTCATTAACAGAAAATATGATTGCAAAAGTAAAATATACAATATTACTTATCTTATAAAGGACTCGTTCCGCAACCAGCTACGTCGCTGCAACGTTCCACCCAACCATAGGCCAACGTGCTCCTTAACCTCTCAGTAACGCTGCCACCCTCAAGGTGGGCATGATTCTCCAAGGAATAAGGAACAAGCAGGCTTACACATAGCCAAGGATACACCAAAACACAACCAAGCCAACACAGTTGGGTTTATCAGGCCATCAACAAGACAGCCAAGCCAACATGGTCAGGTTTATCAGGCCATATGGGCGCTGGGAAAGGCTAAATGCTAAGCCGGTGAGCTCATTACAGAGCTAGGAACACCTACACCAGAACTAGCCTAACTTCTAAGACACCCACACACACCCAACACAAGGAATCAGTCCCTTCTCTGCTACACAGTCCCTCGGGCCCTGACTTCCCTTCCAGTGTTATTCAAGGGTTGTGGAGAAGAAAGCCAGCTGTCTAGCTCTATCTGTGAGGTTTCCACACACACCAGGTTTATCAAGCAACCCAAGCCCCCATCCCTGCTCCCCACACAGTTCGAAGACCAACCATTACACGCATGCAATCAATCAGCAGTTACAGCTTAGACAGGGAAACGACTCTTGAGTCGTTCTTGGCCCTATCATGGCCAAAAATGACTCCCAAGCGAATTACAACAGTCCCAAAACGTTTCAGTAAACACAACTCGCAACATGGGGAAGAGAACAGTTCATCTTGGGCAACGAAATCACCAGGAAAATTTACACAGACCACACTGGGGACAAAAATACAGTCTCCCAACCGGTGTGTGAGGGAAATTTGCACCAGACCCCAAAATACAGAGGGAAAAACATATGCACGAGCCACAAATCGGTAGGGAAAACTTACACACAGTCCCTTAGCATAAAAATGGCTCTCCACAGGAAAAATCGTGGGTGATAGTGACCGAACGGCTCCTAGCTTGCTGCGTGAGTAACAACAACGCAGAACCCAGTGCGTGAGAGAAGATTCACACCAATCCCCAAATATGGATTGAAACACACTTTATTCCTCTGCGTGGAAAATGTGAATGACAGTGGAGACGACTCCTCTCTCCTGACTACGTGAGACCCCCACAGGAAAGAATCTTGTGCGTGAGAACAATCAGACTACCGCCCCTGCGTGAGGACGAATAGAAAAGGGAAAGAGTGGCGTAGTGGAGAGGATGGAATGGGGGGCGTAGTCATTCTCTTACCCATTGTGAGATTCAATCCGCTGGTGGAGTGTGCATGTGGGCAAGGACTGACAGTCCTACCACACTCCACTCCTAGCCATAACTGCCCCAATGAACAGCAGTAGTTTCCAATGGTGGTAGTTGGGTAAGATAAGGGAAGGTGACACATGGCTTTTCCCCCCATTGCCCAAGGTTTGACATCCCCCACCCTTATCCTTGTGAGAATCATGCCCCTTCTCAATTTAGTTGCCACGAACATAGCTGGTCGGGGTTCATTTTAATTAAAGATGCATATTTACATGATGAAAAAACTCAATATATGCCGTATACCACAATAGACCATCGGCAACGATTCCGTTCGCCAAAACATAACACAATTAAATCGATGGCGGGGCTTTTGCCTTTAACTCCACACCATGATTCATTACAATATATACATCATGTACGTTTAATGCAACAGGGTCAAAACCGGGGTGTTACACTTATCCATCTAAAAATAATATTATAATTAAAAATATGAAACCATTTGTGATAAATAGAATTTAAAAAATAGTTTAGGTAAAGGGTTAAACACATATTATGATTAAATGAGCACTACTTCTTAAGATTTTAATTTTTCTTACCTATTTTGTTATGAGATTCATCATCATTGTATGTAATTTTCAGTATTCCCACATTTCCATGTCATTCATTTTCATATGGCATAAACAGTTTGACCAAAATTTATAAAAATGTCAAAGTTTGACCCTAAACATTGTGTGTATACTTTTCCCTAAAATATTGCAACGGTACATCGCCCTAAAATCCTCGAAAATCTTGACGGGGTACCAAAACCATAATTCAATTAATCATCACTATTGCATGATTTCCATAAAGAAGTAGTGATTGAAAGTGGATAAATGTTGATTTAGTATTTGAAACCTTAACGTCTCCACTGAATCATCAATGAAATAAGGATCATTCACATTGGAAGTACATCTCAGTGTTGTCGAAATTATTTCATATAAATACAACGTTGAAAGTCACCATTCAGTATCCATACTTGCAGTAAGGTTATGATGTTGAAATTCCCAATGAAAGCAAGAGAAAGAACCACCATCCATTTTTCCTCTTTTATCATTTGGTAGTCTATCCATATAGTCATTCCATACAATCTCTTGGCTAGAAACTTGGGTGCAAGAGAGATAGAAGAGCTCTCTCTTTGGTCATCCATGAAGGGTCATTATCATGTACAACCAATACCAATGTGCTATCATATTCCTTCATTCTGTGTGTAATAAAATCAAAATCATGCTTTGCATGTGTTGCATCTACTATTTTAGACAGTTTTCTTATATGTTATGCATGCATATTTTAATTATTTAATTTGTTTAGTTTGGTTTCCAATTTCCTATTTTGATACAATTCTTAAGATAGTACAACCCTCAAGTAAGTACTTTTTGTACATGTGGGTTCGAGAAATCATTTACACTTATTTGTACAATGAAATTAGGAATAAATCCTTTCATTTATCTTTGGTTGTGTTAAGGCCAATTTTTTTCAGCCCCATTCGTATGTGATTATGGTAGTTTTATTGTTGCTGTTGCATGTTATTGATGTTATTTTTTTGTAGATAGGTAACCTGGGTGAAAATACTAAGTTTTTGTTGTGATTCCAAGATACATGTTTACTTTTCCAATTTTGACTTTTCGTTGTGCTTTTTCATAGTCAAAGCATGAAACACCTTTGCAATTTTTCCTTAGAAATATATAATGCTGTGGAAATCATAGTGTTTCCCTATGACAACCGATTCCATATTTCCCCCCTTTCTTATTGGTCTGAATTCCTATTATGAGATATTAATCAAATTTAGTTTTTAGTTTGGAGTCTTCTTTTTATTGTAATGGTTGATGTTTGTTTCAATTTGGATGAATGTAGGTAGAGAAAGGATTGATAAATATTAGTATATACTTTTCTTAGGGTTTCAAAATATAATTATTTCAAACTTTTATTTCACCCACAAGAATGTGGTATATCGACAAGCAGTGAGGGGATCGGGTCTGTATTAACATGGATACCCGGTTCAAATCCTTGAGTGGGTATGGTTGTAAATATTGTCTTGTAAATATAAGAATTATTTCTAAAAAAATTTTTATTTTAGTTTAAGCAAGGTATTTTTCTAGATTTCAGCATTAGTTATTTTTTTCAGATTCCTTAAAGCCTCTTCACTTGGTTGGTAGAGAATTCCATTTCCTTTTCTTTACGAATTTATTTGAAATTAACTATCCTTTTACTTCTTATTGAAGAGAAAATAGTTGAAAAAATAATTTTTTAGAGTTTGCACTTTAATTCAATTATGTTAGATCTTTAAAGTGAAAGATAGACAAGCACAAAAACACACAATAATGTAAATATTTTCCTCGATGAAACCATAAAGGAGAAAACCCTGCAACTTCTTCAGAATAGTTTCGTCACTTTGTACAATGTCAAACCAAGATAGAATACCTAAACACACAATGTCTTCAACAACTTCTTCTTCTCCTTCTTTGGTCCACCTGTCTTTCTCTCTCTTGAGTGAAATTGTTGGATAGATATGTCTTTGAATGAGGGAGGATGCCTCCCTATTTATATTCTTTATTTGTGTGACTCACTTACCTAACTAGGTTGACAAGGTTCTCTAATTGGGGCTGACCTACCTAGGAAGACTCAAAATACATTTTATATAATATTTTTTATGGGTAGTATTTCCGTGACTTACAACAGAGGTTTTACCTCATGAATTTTACATGGCCAATGTAATGTCCCCCTCTAATTAAGCACCCAAAACACCCGCTAACCTACGTAATTCCCATAGTTTCGAGCGGGTACTACATAAGAGGGAATTAACTGAGCACATTTGATACTTAGATCAGATCAGGACATTCATTCGGTGTTAAAGTCATCATTCGGATAAAAGAAGACTTATTTATTTAGGCTTAAAAGTCAACATAAAATTAGAATTGCATGCATGCAAAAGTGAAGCATAAACCCTGAAAGTGACATACAAACCCTAAAATCACATGAGACTCTATTTAAGAGGGCTATTAGACTAAAGAGACTATCTATTATTATTGTTGTTGATGATTTTGGAGTTTTGAGCAGCAACACAGTGTGCAGTCGCAACAGTTGGGGTTGAAGACGATGTCTTCCGCTAACGAGGGTTCGATGGTGAAATATATGCCCTAGTCTCTTTCAGGATATACCATCTAGGTTTATCAATGATATCCATTGAATATATCAATATCCAGCAATCTAGTATCTAGCGGAGGATTATTTGCAGGTTCATTAGTGCAGCTGGGGGGGATTTAGCTAGAAAACCCCAAAGCATTCATTGGGTCTCTGAATCCTAGTTTTTCCTCTGTATCTTGGCATGATCTTCATCAGAAGGGTCACACTACTTCCTTGAGTGACTTTCCGCTTCTGATTTTCTCATCCAGAGCATCTACTGACATATATGAGCAGTTGGGGGGTGTGAGCAGCAGAACAAGAGATCAATTCACTAGCTAGGTCATAGGGGTCCAAACTCAGGCATGCTCTGGTAATTCTCTATGTTGGAGGAAAAATCACATCTCATCAAAGTTCCAGCTTCATATGACACTCCTTCCATAAAATAACGTCACCTTCAATATAGAAGACGGTTTCCTTGCGGTTGGGCATCACACTGGGGGGAAGGAGCACCAATATCCCACTTATCCAGAACTTTATGCATGCAACTATTTCTGGATTATTATTAGCCAATTTATCAGTGGAAAGTGTTAAATTCCTTTCTACAAATCCTAGCCCTAATTAAGCTATATTTTAGGGTATTTTTGCATGGCAATTTTGCATGCACGATTATTTCGTGTTTTGCACAAGATTGAGTGTACGAGTCAACATTATACACAGTATCAGTAGAATATTGGTATTTTGGATATTACAACCAATTACATCAAGGGAATCTCTGAACGAAGGAATAACATCTTCGAAGGAGGAATACCATAAAAGTAAAATAGAATATCTTCAGAAATTACATTCCTTTCAACAGTCCCTCTTAACAATAAAGGTATTCTACATCATCAACAAAAACAAAACAACAACTGTACAACTGACTGGTGAATCTATATGTCATAGAGAGTTTTGTAACAACAACATCATAAGCATCATCTTCATCACAAAACATCATCTATGTGGATCATGATCGCTCGATCATTGTCGTTGGATCATCATCACTGGATCATCATCATTGGATCATCATCATCACTATTGCATCAATTCTCATCTTGTCGACCATTGACTAGTGACATCTCTTGAATATATATGTCTTCAGAAGCTCTACAGATCCAACCCTATTTCATGTTTGATGTAGGCCTAAATCCCATCTAGGACTTCATCAACACATATGTATAATGCAAGCCATTTTTTATGTTGAATGTACCTTGTGCAGTGCCAGTACTTTGTCACACGAGATGTACATATCTGCAATTCCAGTCTTGTTTCATACTGGATTCCTTCATAGGGTTAGTCATGTTTCATATTGAATGCAAATATTTTTAGTGCCAGTCTTGTTTCATACTGGATGTCTTCCCAGGGTCAGTCTTGTTTCAAACTGAATGCATATCTTTGCAGTACCAGTCCCGTTTCATACTAGATTCCTTTGCAAGGTCAGTCTTGTTTTATACTGAATGTGTATCTCCGTAGTGCCAATCCTATTCCATACTGGATTTCTTCGCAGGGTCAGACCTATTTCATATTGAATGCATATCTCTATAGTGCTCGTCTTGTTTCATATTTGATGTAGGCTTAGATCTATCTAGGACTTCACAGAGATTGTCTTGTCGCATATTGGATGTGTCTCTCTGTAGGGCCAGTCCCGTTTCATACTAAATGTAGGCCTAGAACCATCTAGGAATTTCTTATCGCGATCGACATCAATCTGAATAACTCCAATATTGTCCCTAAAGTACTCAAACTTCCCTCTCACTAGAGGCTTGGTTAAAACATCAATTGTCTATTCGTCCGTCGCCACATACTGGAGCTTCAGTGCTCCTCTTTGTGCCATATCCCTGATATTGATATCAGATCTCGATGTGCTATGACACATAAGCCATCCCTAACTTGACATTGAATGGTCCCGCAAGTAGCTTCTGAAGCCACAATTCCTCAGAACTTATGGAATAACTTGGAATATACTCTACCTCAACTATACTCAGTGCTAAACTCATATGCTTCTTGTTGCACCAAGAAATATTTCTAGACCTCAAGCTTAAGAAACATCCTGAAGTTCTCTTCCTATTTGTAGCACAACCATCCCATTCAAAGTCAACATATTTTACAGTACGATCCTCTAATTTCTGTCATATTTGAGGCAATACTAGTTTGTACTCTCTAGGTACCTCATCACATTCTTTTCCAACCATATGAACACATCTCAGATCCGTTATGTATTGGAACAAGGTGTTCTTCGCAAAGCATATATCCAACCTTGTGTTCATTAGGTATAGCAATAAACCAATCATCTTCCTGTAGACCGTGGCATCAATTGTCTCTAAAGTAGGATCACACAACAATTTCGGGTTTGATGACAATTATGTAGCCACACAATCTAAAATATCGAATCTCTTCAAGATATCAACCAAACATTTTTCTTGGTTAAGGAAAATATTCTTTGTATTCTGCCACACCCAAGAATAATTTCAATATTCTCTATCTCTAAGATATTATGTAGTCACTCCCTCTGAATCAAATCCCTATCCCCCCTCTAGATTTTATACTCTATTTATTGGGACATTCTTTACTAGAGTGAGAGGTAGCCTCCTTTGCTACTTATCTTCTATGTATCCATCTATGAAATCTCTCAAGGCCACTAGATACCAATATCCTCCATCTCAAACATTATTAAAAGTTCCTCTTGCACCCATCTATGAGTTTCTCTTCCTCTATAAGATTCCATATTCAACCTTGTAGCAAAGGTTGAGACCTCCATCACTCTAGGTGATATTCAAGTGACTGTATGCGTTGTCTCATGGGTTCCTTCTTATCCTGTATAAATCCTTCTATGTACATGTGGTTCTCTACTCGATATGCACTTCTAATTTACTTGAGAAGTGTGTCTGGTCAACGGAGCACATCTCACCATAATCTACTCCCTATTGTTTAGAGAAACCACGAACCTTGCGTTGTATTTCTTGATGTTTCCATCTGATGCATGCTTGATCTTGTAGGTCCACATGGAAGACACTACATAATTCCCTTCAGTTCTTGGAACCGCATCCTGGACATCATTCTTGATTATAAACTAGTACTCTTCGATCTTATCCTTCTCTCATTCTTTCTTCTCAATTGTTTCTTCATAGCTGAAAGGATCTGCATCAATGATGTCACATGACAATGCCAGATAACTAGAGTGTGTTCGAGGCCTCTTACGTTCTCTAGAAGTATTGTCTAGAGAACCATACTTTTCTTCATCTTGGATGATCAGTCATGCCCAATATGGTATTCTCTTGTGGGTTTTCACCTCTTGAGATGGATCTACAAGTCTCTGTGGCTTGGTCATATCAGGTTCCTCTTCATGTACTTTGTTGTAGTGAATCTTCTTTGAGTGTTATGGTTGAACCATCATCACTTTTTATTTGGAACAAGCCTCATCGTTCTTCTATTGTAGGTGATTTCATACAATCCTTATCACAAGTCAAATTTAGTTGCATGATTAGAAACATTTCATATTTTTCAAAACATAAATAATAATGAGAAGTTCTTATGCACAAAGACATATGTCACACAGTCACGTAACTATCTAAGCCAATGCAAAATATATCCATATCTTTTATACATATGGTAACTTTCTATATGCCTTCCATCTTTACCAAAACATTATTAGGAGTGTGCACTACTCCCAACATATCAGCAAAGAGGTTTCATTCTAGATAATTAGCAATGGAGTGTTGTACAACAATATAGGTTACTTACCCATCACATGCAACTTAATATTATATGTTTCATAAATGCAGACACTTAAACACACATAATACATCAACTGAACATAAATATGTACACAACTAAACAATATCATTTAAGAAATTGGATATATAGGAAATGATAATTTAAGCACTTATCTTTGTTTGTTTGGTGAGTGGAATCCCTCTTGATCCTTGTCTCCTTTCAAAAATAACTAGAGTCTATGATAGTGTGATTTTATTCATCATCTAGTTCTGAGGACCTATGTTTTTTTTTCTCATGATCGATAGTGTTGAGAAAGTATTCTATATCATAGATCTAGGTGTCGCTTCTTCTTCATCAATCGTAGCTACACCCCTTCTTATCCAATGCTGAGATGGATAAGAATTTCTTATTCATCATGGTTTGAATACTCTTTTATCAAAGTACATATTCCTCACCACTTGAGGAATCCTCCCTTGTTCTCTTATTGGATGGTTCATCATCTTCAGCAATGTGAGCATGATGCCTTTTCTCTTTTTTTCCTTGGAGGATCCTTTGTTTCTAGGACAAACTCTTGAGAAGTGGCCTTTCTCATCACTTGTGTATCATCTAAGATTTATGTAGTCCCTTCTTGATCTATGATTCTTTTGGAGTTTCTTGGGTATTTTGTGAGAGTGATCCTCATTCTTTCCTTCATCCTTCTTTTCCTGAGATGTTAGATCTTCATCATCACTTAATCCCATATTCTCTCGTCTTGATACTAACCAAGCTTCTTCTTGAGTAAACTCCTCCCACAGTCTGCAAAACTTGTATAAAATTTGGATTGCACAAAATCACAACAAAATTTCTGAGTCATGTGCAAATCCAATCCTATATCTAGATTCAACAGCATCCTCGCTTAGAATATTTCAAGAGATAGCAGATAAATATTAGAATAATAATATTGATACAAAACTAGAGAAACCTCTTTAGAGAATTATTTCCATTGTGCTTATTGATAAAAGAAACTAGTACATTATATAGGCATCCCATGGAGGGAATTTGAATAGCCCAAGCAATATGATTGGTTCACAAAATGGTAGGCTTAGATTGGACCAATTCACCCATCAATGACATAAATCCAAGTGTAAACCCTATATTGGGCCATAATGAGGTTCAATGAACATGAGGGACAAAAAGGTGGCATCATAATGAGGTTTAATGAATCATAGTGACCAAAATTAGGTTATCAAGGTCAAATAGGTGTGAACACATCCATTAGGAGGGGACATGAGGTGGTTTAGGGCTTGGTAGTGGCCATTTAACGAGCAGTTTGAACAAATACAAGGCATTAGTTCCCAGCTTGGTCCATCCTTATCCCATAAAAAATGGAAGTAGGATTCCTTCCTTATTAACACATGAGTTTGAATCCCTATAACAAGGAACTTGGATGCACTTGTGGACAAACATGATCTTATGGCATAACTTCTAGTAAAATGCGGACAAACTATGGTCCAAGACACTAAATTAGGCATTAGGACCCTTTTCACACTAGGTAGAACAACATAAATGTCCATGAGAATATTGTTCTAACAACCCCATTAAGAAAAAAGGGTGGTGATAAAGTAAAATAGGGCTCAATCAACAAGGCTTATGGTCACCCTTTACAACAATTTATTTGTCCATGTAAAAAGGAGGAAATATGCATAAACTCATGGGGAAAATCCTCCCTCAAGAGTGGACATGGAATAAAGATGATCAAAATGTCTTCACCAGGTCTTATTCTTCACTTGAATGAGCTGGATGATCAACTTCTTGGTAATAGACTTGGTGAATAAAGTTTTGGATGCCATGATCATGCATCAATGCATTAATGTTTTGTAGACAAAGAACATGTGGAGAGGCCCCTTGAAACTCATCACCTGATGATGGAGGAGCATCATAAGAATCCTCCTTTATGCAAACATACTCTGATATGAAAGCATAATCAATAATGGAAAATATATCTGTGTAAACTCCTTCCCAAAGAGCATCAAAAGACTCAACAAAAGCAGCTTCTTGTGTAGCTTCCATATGATGAAACAAATCATGTATATTCTTCCCAAACTAATGAAACAACTTAATAAATATGTAACAAAGCTCACGAGGCTCTGACATATCTGAACGTGATTCATATAAAGTATAAAATATAATAGGTATAGTGTGTCCATGAGAAAAAGGGTCCATAGTAGGAAAAGAGTGGGAAACTAGATACCACTGACAATTGAGAAAACTTGGATGGTATGGAGACTTGAAATTTGAACCATAGGTGGTGAGATCAGGTCCATATATGTGGAACCAAATTCCAATGAGATCCAATTCCATGTATTTCCAACTAATGAATGACATGCAAGACATAAAAGAAAGATAGACAAGTGACACAATATTGGAAACATCGCAATTGTGAGATTTTCCAACTAAAGAACTTAGGGGTTGTAGGTTATTTTGGGAATAAAATGGTTTGGAAAATGAGTTTAAGTATGTCATAACCTGCATATTATCGTACATATTACCTTAAAAATTAGAATAGGAATTAGCTTAATGGATTTGGAAAGAGCTTTTAGAAGACAGGTCGGAAACTAGTGAAAAACGACTAGTATTGGGAGGAAGCTTTGGTGAACTATTTGGAGATTATTTACAAGGAAGGGATAGAGGTTTTAGAATATTATATGTCATAAATTAAATCATAAATATAGACATGAGAAAAATTCTTGACTCTAGCATCCAAATCATACAAGCGTTTACCATCTTCTTGTTCCAAACAGAGCTTGCCTTCTTCTTTTCTTGCAAAATCTAGAACATCAATATTATTTTATTAAAGTAACTTGGTCATCATGTCCATATTATTTATAAAACAATATTTCTCATAATTATAACCTTTTCAATAACAACATTTTGGTTTCTCTCTCTTGCTCTTCATCCTCTTGGCTTTCGAATCCGCATTAGCAGAACTTGAGTTTTCCACATCTAGATGCTTCTTCTCCTTCATTTTTTTCTCTCCTTTAGCTTTAGCGTTTATGAAATTTGTATATCGATGAGAATCAAGCACATGGTCCTTTTAATAACATAAATTCTCCATTTTCACAAGCTTATCTTTCTCTTTGGTGAGTGAATCTATGAATGCATCCAAGGAGGGCATCCTCCAATTTAGAATAACAAACCTTATAGAATGGAATGTAGAAATAAATACTGAGTATTCAGGACCCAGTTTGGATAAGATGTAAAGTATTAGATTCTCCCTTTCTTCTCAATTCCATAATGTTTGAGCTGAAGCACTAGGTTCTTGAAATTTGATATAAACTCTTCCATGGTTTCCAAACTGCTTGGACTCAATGAGATCAACTCATTCTCCAATAGATGACCTATCATCTCATCTTGCTTCCCAAACAATGACTCAATATTGAGCCATACTTCATCTGGTGTAGAAGAATTTTCAATATGGAACATGAGATATCGATAGATAGAGAGACAAAGCAAACCATGACCTTCATCAAACCTATTGAACCACTTATCTTTTTTTAGAACAACATTTGGCTCAGGTTCAATTCCCATGGTGACTTTGTAAATACCCTTACTTAGAATATGGATTATCATGTGGGACTTCCATTATAATTATTTGAATGGTGTATAAATCATGGCTTGATTTAGATCCAGGTTGTACACTCTTTGTGGGGACAATAACCTACAAAAAACACTCAAGAAAAAGTTGGAAAAAATCTTTAAGTCAAACTAGCTCTGATACCATGTAGAATTTGGATTGCACAATATCACAACAAAAGTTATGAGTCATGTGAAAATCCAATCCTAGATCTAGATTCAATAGCAACATCACTTATAATATTTCAAGAGATAATATAAAAATATGAGAAGAATAATATTGAGACAAAACTAGAGAAACCTCTCTAGAGAATTATTTACAGTGTGCTTATTGAGAAAAAACCATTACAATATATAGGCATCCCATGGAGGGAATTCGAATATCACAAGCAATATGATTGGCTCACAAAATGGTAGTCTTATATTGGACCAATTCACCCATCAACGACATAAGGCCAAGTGTAAACCCTAGATTGGGCCATAATGAGGTTCAATGAACATGAGGGACCAAATGTGGTGTCATAATGAGGTTCAATGAACATGAGGGACCAAATGTTGGTGTCATAATGAGGTTCAATGAATCATAGGGACCAAAACTAGGTTAGGAAGGTCAAATAGGTGTGGACACATCCATTTAGAGGGCACACGAGGTGGTTTAGAGCTTGACAATGACCATTTAATATAAGTTTGACCAAATACAATAAATTAGCACCCTTGGTCCATCCTTATACCATAAAACAGGAAAATATTGCGATTTCCTCATTAATGCATGAGTTTGAATCCCCATAACAAGGAACCTGGGCACACTTGTGGAAAAAACATGATATTATGGCATAAATTCTAGTCAAATGTGGACAAACTATGGTGCAAGACACTAAAATAGGAACTAGGACCCTTTTAACAATAGGTAGAACACCATTAACGTCCATAGAATATATATGATGTGAATATTGTTCTAACAACTTGATTAGTTTCTTTCTGACACACATCCCTTGAATGAATTAGTCCCATGAACTCAAAAGTTCATTCAAGGTCGTCATAATGATCTCTCCTTCTTAAAAAATTTCTTCAATGGCCTCTAGTTGCTCCTTGATCTGAGAAACCCTTGAGAAGTAAGATTGGATGGTTTCTAATGTTGTATCTTCACATTCTTGACTTGATTCCTTAGGGTCATCTTCTAGTTGAGTTTATTTCCTTTAAATAGCTTGGTTAAAGCATCAAACATCTTCTTAGGAGTCTTCAATGATGATACATGATGGATGAGGATATCCTTGATGGAGCCTACAATAATACTTTTAGATCTTATTATGTTTTTCTTGTGGTTTTCCTTTTCCTCTTCTACCTCTGGTTTTGGAACCTCCTCATTGATGTATTTGTCCAAGTCATTCTCTTCTAGAATGAGAGAGATTCTATACTTCCATGCTCAGAAGTTATCTTCTCCTTCAAGCTTATCCTCAACCTTGGTGTGATTCATCATCTTGATATGAAAACCTCAAATGGAAATAGCAATGAAATAGATCTTACCAATTTGAGATGTTCAAGTCAATTCTAGATCTCGATGACCTAGGGTTCCATAGAGAAACCATAATTTTGCAAACTTAGAATCTTGAAATTTTTTCTTGATAGAAAAATGCACCTCCTTGAGGTGAGTTGTTTAGTGAGGTCCTTTACCAAATCAAATGGAATAAAACCTCAAAAACATGATTCTCTAGTTTCCTCCAGCAGTAGCGATTACGTCAAAATTGAAACTTCTCCAAACTGGAATCTTTCTCCACCAAAATATGCACCTCCTTGAGGTATCCTATCCCTCTTTTTTGGAAATTTTGTGGAGAAATTTTCTAGAACATAGAATATCTAGTTTCCGTAGCTGCATAGTGCCTTGTTTCAGAGTGGCTCTAATACCATGTTAGAGTTTGCACTTTAATGCAATTATGTTAGATCTTTAAATTGAAAGATAGACAAAAAAAAATAATACAAACGGACACCATAAAGGAGAAAACCCCACAAATTATTCAGAATAGTTCCATCACTTAGTACAATATCAATTGAAGATAGATTACCTAAAGATAAGATTTCTTTATCAAGTTAGTATTCTCCTTCACTACCACACTCGTCTTTCTCTCTATTGAGTAAGATTGCTTGAGAGACATGTCTTCAAATGAGGGAGGGCGCCTCCGTATTTATATTCTTCAGTTTTGTGACTCACTTACCTAACTAGGTTGGCCAGCTTCTCTAATTGGGGCCGACTTACCTAGGAATACTCTAAATACATTTTATAATACTTTTGTGGGTACTATTGCCCCAACTTACAATGGAGGTTTTACCTCATGACTTTTTCATGACCAATTACATCAAGGACATCTCTGAATAAATGAATAACATCTCCGAAGGAGGAATACAATAAAATTACAATGTAATATCTTTTGAATTTACATTTATTTCAACATAATTCCTATTAGACCTCTTGGTACCAATTGCTAGTACTTATTGCATTTGCATTTTCTAGATTGCACTACTCCATTACTAGTCATTTGAAAGTTTAAAAGTCGTGCATTACTCATTAAAGAAATAAATATATTTATTTCAAGGAATAACATCTCTTCAATTTAGTATTTATTATCATTTATCTTTATTAATGCTCTTTACTCTCAATCCTTTGTGTTTCTTTGCAATTTCATTTGTTTTGGGACACACCACTTGTCCATGCACCATCAAAACTTAAGTTCATCATCACTTGGTTCATGAACCTAAGTGGATCCTGAAAATTTTTAAACGATAGTATAAACTCACTAAAATCCCTCACTCGAGGGAGAAACCAAATTTTAGTTAGGTTAGAACTTTGGGGATAGACATCCAAATAATTCCCCTTAATCATATCACATATGAGACATGGAGGTTGTCTTTTTAGAGAATAAAAAATTATTTTTGGTTGCATGGTTCAAAACCAATTTGGTAATAGGAATTACATTTAGATTGGATAATATCAAGGTTGGGGCATGAGGTTTGATTGGAACTCCTATCCCTTTCAATATTGAAGATCCCCCAACCATTTGATTTTAGCTTGAAGGAAAAGTACCGTCTTACACATACCTAAGGAATGATATCTTAGTGGATAGTATTTTAGGTAGGTACAAAGGTTGCTCTAATAAGAGGGAGGGTACAAGAGAAAGACAATACCATTCCAACTAGAGTTTCTCCCAATATATTTCTCTATAATCATCTCATTTGTACCTTCACTCACTTTCTTGATGGAGTTCATATCCCATCAATGTAAGTTTTTGGCCCATACTCTTGTTTGGATTTATAATTCTTTTTCAATGATGGACTTCACTACTACTTGTTGGGAAATAGTTGCGAAAGTTTTTATTTTCACATTTTTGTATAGGTCTACATCTAGTACTGGTGAGTCTTTTTCCTTTTAGGTGGTTCGTTTGTTACACTGGTTCTTTGGAAAATTAGATAACTTGTTAAACCCACTCTACACTTGTTGTTTAATCATCATCGATCTATATTAACTATGGATTTATCAAGCGTCGAGAGGGATCAAATACCTTGCGTTGAAAACCCCTTTTAGAGTCCTAAACTTGAGGAAATGTTTGCATCTTAAGGGATTTGATCCCTATTTTCAATTTATAGAGCTATATTTAGGATCGATCATTGTTGGTTCCAATCGTAGTGGCCCCATAAAAACAATGTTGCTTAAAAACCAAAATCTCCACATTGAGATTAGCTCATCCAGAATAAATATTTACAAGATTAAAAAGGTGGATTGTAATAAAGGAATAATTATGTTTAGTGACAATACATGTGAAGTAATGAAATGAAATTTAATGAATAATTACATTTATATTTAACGGGATGATATCATACAATCTAATGTATTATCATTGAAATTAATGCATCTTAAGAATACTATTAGATCATATTGCATTTCCCAATGTGCACATTTCAAATTAGAGGGATGATAGATGATAATGAAAATATCCATCTAAAGACACAAATCAATAGATCATAAATGTCCCTTAGTAAAAGCAAAGCATCTTAACAATACTAAGAAAAAACATTCCAGATATCAAAGCAATTCAACAAACTTTGATTACTAAATTCCCACAAAATATTAGATGACAATATATAGTCAAATTAAGGTTTATTTAACTATGGCGATTCTATCTGTCTCACGTTACTACATATGGAAAATGAATCAAATTAAGATTTTGACTATCTAATTGAATGCTATAATACAAAATGGCTAGGATTGTTGGATCAACCATAGGATTTTTAGCTTCAACAATGACCTCATGAATAAATCATATATGTTATTCGACTTAGCTAACTATGGTGATTCTATATACTCAACTAAATGTTGTAATTGAATTATATTAAGGTTTCAACTATTTAACTAAGTGATATCATACAAAATGTAATATCACCGAATTCAATGTATCTTCACAATATATTTGATCATATTGATTTTCCCAATGCACATGTTTCAAATTAGAGGGATGTTATATCATAATGAAAATATCCATCTAAAGACATAGATTAATATATCTTAGATGTCCATTTGTGTAACTACACCAAATTAAGGTTTTAAACATATAACGATGGTGATTCTATATACTTAGTTAATTGGTTAAAATGAATCAAAATTATGGTATTGACTATTTAACTGAGTGATATCATAGAGAATGGAAATAAATGATTGATATCAATAAAATTGGCTAGAATGGATATATGGGAACCTTTGAATGGAACAAATGGATCAATCGTAGGGTTTTTGGCTCCAACAAATGATATGTTAAAATCATGGATTCTAGCTATATAGTGTTATTTATGTTAAGTAGAAATTAGGGTTTAAGCTATTTAACTATGGGACTATATAAACAATTGTGGATAGTTCTTTAGATTCCTTTTTCATTTGTACATGAGAATATACCCAACCACAGTTACTTCAGGTAAAATATTTCATGTACAATATTTGACTATTGAAGTACCATATTATGATTTATCATATGCCCTTTTATAGTAAAAATAGTAACAAAATCATATTAGGGTTTAAACTATTTCACTCTCATGATTCTATCTACTTGGATAACTATGATAACTAGTTCAGATTAGGGTTTTAACTATTTAGATAAATGATATAATACAAAATGTAATATCACTGAAATTAATGCCACTTAACAACACTAAAAAAATACTCTTAAAATCAAAACAAAGAAATAGTGTAGATATGATACAAAATATAATAACACTAAAATCAATGCATCTTTACAATACTATAAGATCATATTAAATTCCCAATGCATATATTTCACATTAGAGGGATATTAGATCATAACACAATCTCCATTGAAAGACAAAGATTAATAGGTCATAGATGTGTTGGAATATTTAACAATACTGAGAGGAGGGGGGGGGGGGGGAATCAATATTAGGAACTTTTNCTTTTTACCACTTTTAACATGTCACATTAACTGTTAACAATATTATTCACCATCACATACAAATCATACATAGTGCACATATTTAACATGGAAACCCAAATGGGAGAAAACCAAAAAGTATGTTGTTTATAATATGATTATTACATTCAATATTTTTACCAACACCAACTGGAAGGAATCTCCAACTCCCTTATTTTCTAGCACCAACTATAAGGAGGCTCTGATCCCCTAGTTTATCATCTCCAATTGAAAAGAGGCTACAACCCCCTCATGTCATGTGCTCATACCTGTAGAGAGGACTATAATCCTTAGTGAGCACCAACTCACAATTCTCAGGAACCGACATGAATGCAACTACATTCTCCTATCATTGCCTCCTCATGAAGCCCTGATATGAATAGAAGAAACAATATGTAATGATCAATATATCATTTTCTATGATAACTTGTAAATGTATATGTGTCCTTGTAACTGTATCACTGTACCTGTTCATGTATCATTGTCCCGATTTCTATCACTACAATAAGTTGTGCATACCTCAAGTTCCATTCCCAATAATTCCTAGAAACAATCATCAAATGATTTCATTTCCATGTTAAAACATTTAAATCAAATCAAGCCATACATACTACCATGATCTATCCAACTATAACTATTAATATCTATGCCAATATAACCATCATCATATCATCCATACCATATTCAATGACTTCAAAGAGATATACCAAGATATAGGCTGAAATACCAAGATCGAGGATGAGCTCTATCCATCAAAGACATGTGCCATCACAAGAGAAATCCACAAGCATGAACCTTATGTTTTCAAAGATTACAATATGAAGAGATAATATAGAAACTAAAAGAGTATTTATATAAATTCATCACAATAATATTTCCAATGAGCAAATAATTTTGTAATTTCGATACTGTATGAGAAATTTGTCATTTTTCATGAATCGCCTTAATCCTCAAAGATGCCCAAAAATTGCTCCTCCAAAAAGTTTCACACTTTTTTTCCAAAGATGTGGAATACAAAGAGAGACTTGAATAATGATGAAATTAAATTTTTGGACTTGTATTTATACACTTCATCAGGATCTAGTAGCTTCCTTTAGTGTCTCCTTAAACTCATCCTTAATTCATGGATCTTAATGTTTTAAGGGGGTATAAAGGGTTAGTACCCCACCTCAAGGATCCATCATGACACTTCATGCAATAACTTCAATATCAATCGGTATATTCTCCGAAGGGGGACCTAGGGATTTACGACGTCATCATACTTGATGGATACTCCATTATTTATTGTGGGGGTCCTTGTCGCTTCAAGTGGTCTAATGGGACAAAGTACAACAACTTTTGAGGTCATGTGGAACAAGAATTATTATTTTATGGGTACTTCAAGATTCACACCAACTCGCTTTAGACCAAATTTAGAGACTCTTTAGGGCCTTCTCCACCATGGGTCATTTTACCCCAAAATCATGGGCAATTGGACCAAACACCATTGTTTATGGGTTTCTTCACCTTTTATTTCAACAATTACTAGAGACAACCTTAGAGAATTCTTTAAGGTTTTGATCCATATGTGTACATCAAAACGTGTCTTCCCATGAGGGCCATGCATAACCTTTACACCATAAGGGGACCTCTTTGGAGTACATATACATACATAGTTTGACATCAATGAGAAATTTATTCAACAAGATGGCCATGAGTGTAAGCAATGCATATATCTTTCCATTACCTAATTGTACCTAGCATTTTACCCAATTATTCATTAATATGTAATTATTACAAAACTAATATCTAACTTGTTGTTCTATTATTAACTTAACAATAGATAGTTTATTATATTTTCCATTATCATAATCCACTATTCAAATTTAGAGTCATGTTGTAAACGATAACACATAAATATTATGTATAGGTAAAAATTGCATTATTTAATTAGCTATGTAATATAATAGTTATTTACCCAAAACTAATATCTAACTCATTGTTGTCTTATGACCTTAACAATATATAATCAAATATTTTTCCATTATAATCACCACTATTCCAATTTGGAATCATGTTGTAAACAATAACATGTAACGTTTATTAATTAATTAATTATGAAGTAAAATAGTTATTTACACAAAAATAATATCTATCTTATTATTTTGTTTTTAAATGATAATACATAATGCAATATGTTTTCCATTATGATGATGATAATGATGATTAATGTCCATTGAGACCAACTTTGGTTCATCAGACCTTAAGAAGGATAATACTTGGTTTACTTTAAAATCTTGTTCATGTGCTCAAAAAGCTTGCCAAGAAGATTTCCAAGCTCTGGTTTGGTATCGTGTTGTAAATAATAAAACATGAATCCTATTAATTACGAAGTAAAATAGTTGCGATTGACCCAATTATTGATTAATTTGCAATTAATACAAAACTAATATCTAACTCATTGTTCTATTATTAACTTAACTATATTTATTCCAACATATTTTCCATAATAATCCTCCACGATCTTACTATCCCAATTTTGAATTGTGTTGTAAATGATAACAGATAAATCCTACCAATATGCAAAAGTTGCATTCATTCTTATAGATTAAATCAAGGAAGACTAACCAATACAACATAGATTTACTTGTCTTGTAACTATTTATGAAAATATTTATTTATTTAATATCGATGTCAATGGAATTTGAATTTGAATCTATACACACACACACACACACACACACACACACACACACGTATTTTATAATGTACCCAATTAAACTTAGAGGTGACATGTGCTTGTTTTANACACACGTATTTTATAATGTACCCAATTAAACTTAGAGGTGACATGTGCTTGTTTTATAATTTTTTATATATTTATTTTTTTGGAACCAACATGTGCCACGTCAGCATTACAAATGTGACACATCACTCACTTGGGCTATAGAAAGCACCTTTGAGAGAAATTAAGTAATCATTTAGAATTAATGTGGTTTGATATTCTTTTCATTAATTTTGCATGAAGTGGTTAGTTGAGGTAGTGATTACTTCTTCGTCCCAAGATTACTCCTCCAAGGTAGTGTAAATGACTTAAAGGAATATTCCCCGTCTTTGGGATTCTTGGTAGAACTATTAATCCAACTCAACATGTGAGAATTGAATAGCATCCCCCATCTTTTTGTTCCCTTCAAGATCATTAGATTTAATCTCCTTCCAACCCAGATCACCACCTTCACCCAACACAACTAGCCCATTTTGGAATCTAATAACCAATGATGTTTGGTTCCATCTTAGTCACTTCATCTAGTGGAAATCCCATTGGTGGTGAAAACATGATGCTAGTACCTAGAGTTTTCCTAGGTTGAACATAGAACAAGATTGAGCATGACATGGCTCAAAATTTAACGATGTTAGAGATAAATCGAGGTAAAAATGAAGGTTTGATCCATTATTTAAAATGCTCAGGTTGTTTAACAGTATAGTGTGTATAAAATTAGGAGTGCAAAGGAATTTTAATAGAGGAATTAGATAAAGCCAATAATAACAAATAGGAATGTGGTGAAAGAGGGAGGAATGAAGACAAGTCTTGAACTAGGGGAAGTACCAATAGGTATATTTCCTCAAGACAGATAAGCTTGAATGTACTAAGTAGAATTTAGAAGAATTCAATAATTACTTACAATTTGTAAGGAAGTAACATGTGATTCATATATTTTTATAGTATTTCATCTCACAAAAAAATATATACATAATTTTTTTCCATACATAGAGGAAGTACAACTTGAGTTAGAGATCATTTACAGAATCAAAAGAAATTTGAACTCTTGATATGATATCCAAAATTTAACATAAATAAAGAATCGACGAATCTCAAATCATATCAAATATTACTGCACTCATTGTATTATTTTTCTCATGAATCCTCACAAATAGATGAACACATAATAACAGAGATAGAAAGAACACTCTGCAAGACTCCATTTCATTAATCTCAAGCCAAAAAGCTTTGCATCACAATAGTATGTTGTTTTCCTTTTCCTCCCGTTGACCGAAGTTCATATCCTTAGTCAACAAAAAAATCCCAAGATATCATCCTTATAGAGGGGAACCCTATCGGTAGCACATGTGATGCAGATGTAGTCTCACCCGATATATCTTATTGGGAACTGCCAAAACCATGTTTTTGCAATTATGTGGGGATATTAAATTGTGTAGTACTTTATTATATTATGCGACCGAAGCCAAGTATTATACTTGGTATTCCTTGGCTATTCAATCAATATAATAGTCTATTTACTAGTCGACACATATTGCAGTATTCAACATAACAACATTATTACATATTCATTCAGCAATTAGTGCAACAATACATATATAAGATTATTCATAAACAAATACATTGCGACATAGCCAGATCTACTTATTGACAACATACATGCATTATAAATAAACATGTTAATCAATGACACACAAAGACAACAATAAACATGGAAACCCATTCGAGAAAAACCACAAAGGAGCTCTTCATCTAGCATGAGAAATATGTGAGCACCTATTGTATGTGGACTCAGTTTGAAGACTCTTCTATAGGGTGAAATCATGAATCTGGGTGTCTATTTTTTTGGGGGGGGGGGGTGGTGTAATGAGAAAAAGAGTGTTGTTTTTGCAATTTTTTCAACTTTGAGCAAACAAAAGTTAGATTTGTATTTAGAATTTCATTTTGTAGTAAAAACAAAAGTTGTAGATAATTGTGTTAGATTTCTATCGATTATTTTTTAGATTTTTTTATTGGCATTTGATATGTCATTTTTGCAAGTGTTTGATACTATGTTATTAATTAATGAAATTCCGAAAAATAGCCATGTTTTTCAAACACTAGTTAATTCATTATTCAACTATTGTTCATTAAAAAGAAAATAAGTTATGATGATTTAGACATATTGTGCTAACATCTATCTATAAGTTTGTATCCAATAGCCACATGAAATAATTATTAGAATTTTTTGAAGTGGACCAATCTAAAAAACTATCATAAAACTGACATGTTTAGGTTGACACAACATATTAGGCTAATTTACAATTCAAAACAAAAAAAACTAAAAGAACCTTTTTGAAGACAACACATCAATTTTCATTTCAATAAATTCTATTAAATTTTGAAGCAATCCAAACACTTTCTAAGAAATATAATAAATAAAATTAGTGGATCACACCAAATTCAACAAAATTCGCATCTATATAAAGTAGATTGTAGATTGAATCATGCAACTAATGGTATTATTTATTAAGAGAAATTGTAAGTATTTGATATGATCTAATCGTCCGAACTAATCTTTCGGCTAAAAAACAATAAATGTTTGGATGAATGTTAGTTTTAACGGACGGAAAAAGGTTTGGCTAAAAAAAACTTTTGAATTTTCTCTGTCGACTGGGAAAAAGTTGAAACGTTTTTTCGAAACACCGTTTCGATTCATATTTATAAGAATGTTGTATACACATATTTTCACAATTTGTAAAAGATCAACATTTTACACAGTTACAAATGAAGGCTCTTTTTCTGGTAAGTGTTATTAAAACTTATCTTTTAAGATGAATACTATTTTTATTTGATAGCAAACATTCTTTTGGAAAATTTGTTATGGTAAATTTTTCTTAGAAACTATCATCTCCGATGGAGGCTATTTTTCTTTGATAATAAAGATTATTTTGGTAAATGTTTTATGGTAAAATCTTATTTTTAATGGTAAAATGTTTATAGTAAAGTGTTTTTAGAAATTATCTTCTAAGGCAGAGACTTTTTTTCTTTACTGAAGATGTTTCTGGGAAATATTTTATGGTACAAATTTTCTTAAAAATTCTGCACCAATTTATTCTATGGTGTATTTTTTTTTAAATATTTTGAGCAATATTTGATGGACATATTTACTTTTTATAACCTTTCCTTAAACTCGTTAATTATCAACATAATCAGCCCTATCTCAATGAATCGCTCATGAGAGCCTTGACCCTTATAGAATGCTACCATTTGACATGGGCTTAGTTACATGACTCATATAATGACTCATCACTCACCTAATGACTCATCACTTATCTAGAAGAATACTCAACATAGATTTATTTACAATGTAATAGTCTAAGGACTATTAATTCAGAATATGAAGACATCTTCTAGGTCTGATCGAACATTGAGCTTAGACTTGAATGGAGAGCAGGATACTCCTGCATTAGACTCCCCAGGAAGAAATAAATATGACCGCCTGGTCATAACCTTCCATATTCAATATCCCAAGATCCCAAAATTTGTGTTGTAGATGATCATCCATCTCATCATGTTGTTTTGTTTTTGTCATCCTCAGTTCTCTTGGTTTCCATACTTTTTGTTGTAATGCTCCACTAGATTTGCTTCTGCAATCTTCTTCTGTCATTTGTCTTCTATTGTTGTTTTGTCTATTTTCTCTGATGATGTAAATAATCATTCTTTCCTCATTCCTTCTCTGAGACACTTTCACCATCAGCATCCTTAATTCTTCAATATCCATGTCCATTCTATCCTTTGGCCGGTACACCTGCTTACCTTGCTTGTCTTTTGTCTTTTTGTTGCTGGCCACGACTTGTGGCATCCTCATGTCTTCAGGATTTCTCCTTTCATCTACAATCATACCCCAACTATAAGGTATTCCAATATGCTCCACAAAATTATGTTGTCTTGCCATTTCCCTTGACTGCTGTAACAAAATCATATCATTATAAGACAATTCAATGCCTTGACTTCCCATCTTCTCGTCTCCAGTGTTGTCACTAAAAATTTCTATGCTTGCATACATTAATAAGTCATCTTTGTCAATCCTTGGATTGAATAACCAATCTTCTAGAATTTTTAATTCTTCATCATACTCTCTGAGGTTAGAAAGTTTCTCTTTATCTTCAGTAGCCAACTCTGCAACAACAAGTTCTCCTAGGTACTAATCACCTTTTGAGACAATATAGTCTTTTCCTATGTCATGAAAGATTTTGATTTATCCCACAATACTGAGAGGGGGGGTGAATCAGTATTTTCAGTTATTACTTTAAAATACACAAAATAAAAAATCAACACATATTTTATCATGGAAACCTCAAAAGAGAAAACCACCAACACAAACTCATTAAAAAGATGAATTTACAAAATTATTTATCTGCTACAACATAAAGGATGTAGATACACCCTAGATTTTTCCTGCAACTATAGATTGGGATGCTACAACACCCCTATGGGTTTTATTCCTAGTTAAACAGACAAGGATGCTATGACAACCTGTTCTCCAGCTACGATTGGAAGGAGGCTATGACCCCCTGTAGACCCGTGGCCTACCCTAGCACCACCTTGCCACCCTAGACTGATGTTCTCAGCCTTTTAGAACAGTTGATAAACTATTCACTTTGGACTCTATCAGACTTGCTAACAGAGACACCTTCTTCTTTACACATTCATTCAAGAAATACCTTTTATCTATTACCTACCAACACATCTCTCCATAACTTCATTCTTTCATTTTGGATCATGAATGTTTACTTACACACATACCTCTTCATCATCTACCCATTCATCCATCACATCATTTCATCACTAAGTTCCAGCAAATGTACCGTTTCATTCGTCTCACAACCCAAAGTTCATTTCCGCAACTTTTTTTATCGTTTTCTGATGCTTCCACAATATTCTTCTCCAGATACCCTCCCGACCATTCATCTTATGCCCAAATCTATCCAGAACATTGATCTTCTCTAAATATTTCCTTTTGAAATCGTATTTCCACACAAGTTCCCATTTCGATTATTTCCCACCGTTGATCTTCATTGGTCTTCTACATGAGCGTCGATCTTCAAATTGTGGGATGCAGGATGCGGGATGAGAGATGTAGCATTTCCCAACATCATATCTTGAATTTCCGCAAACTTCTTTCTGCACTTCTTTTTCCAAACCGTTGATGTGTTTTATCGGAACTAAATTTAGCCATCTGATTTCTCCATATTGCGGTATACGGGATGCAGGATGTAGTATGTAACATTTCCCAAATTCATATCTCGACATTCCGCAATTCCCTTTCCACATTTTTCTTCCACACCGTTGATCTCTTTTGGTGGAACTAATCTTAGCCATCCGATCTTGATCTTTTTGCAGAACTTCATCCTCCCACCTATATTTTATGGAACTAATCCTCAGCCATTGGATCTCGTGTGGGATGCTTCCTCACCGTTGATTTTAGATCGAATTCAGATCTAATTATGACTTTGTGGATCTGCATGATTTCTTTGTTGAAATCCTCTGCGACTGTTTCTAACAGTTTTCTCATTCATACTGCATCTCTACTTTCATTCAACCTCTGCTCTTTGTTTCATTAACAATTGTTTACATCATACTATTGACACTGTCTTGGAATTATTTAGATCAGTCATTCATGTCCATTTCATTTATCTGATATGTGTTATTCCCATGTCCATGTTGTTTGTCCTGCCATCATATCCACTGGTTATTCCTTTGTCATTCATGAAACCTTTGACATCAATGACAACTATATACTGAACAATATCCCCCTTTGGCATTGATGGTAACCTCTAGCCATTCTCCCCCTTTGAAAACAATGAAAAAGGAATCTTTTTGTCTGGAAGCTCCCCCTGTCAGCATTTCTTCCCCTTAGGTTGATATTTCTCCTCTTAGTACTTTTGTAATGGAATTACTCCCATTTTCTATCTAAGACGCTCAAAGGATTCCTTAGGTAGTGGTTTGGTGAAAATGTCAGCAATTTGTTCTTTTGTGTCAATGTAATCTAATTTGACATCCTTTTGAGATACTTGTTCTCTTAGAAAGTGATACTTTATTGGTATATGTTTTGTCTTAAAATGCATGATAGGATTTTTAGAGATATTTATAGCACTAGTGTTATCACAGTTTATCACTATTGTATGTTCATATTTTACAAGTAGATCTTTTAGGGTTTGTCTCATCCAAATGACCCGAGTGCAACATGAGGCGAAAAAAATATATTCTTCTTCTGCTATAGAGAGTGAAATAAAGGATTTTTTTTACTTGACCATGATACTAAGCAATTTCCCAGAAAAAATGTTGCTCCACTAGTAATTTTTCGATCGTCAACACTTCTTGCCCAATATGCATCAGTAAATGCCTTCAAGGTAAAGTATTGTCCTTTTGGATACCGTAAACCATACTCCATAGTACCTTTTAGATATTTGAAAATCCTTTTTATTGTTGTTACATGTGTTTCCTTGGGAGCTGACTGGAATCTAGCCACTAATCCAACAACTTGAATCAAATATGGTCTTGTGGCTATCACATATAGTAGACTTCCAATCATGGATCTAAACATGGTATGATATACTTCCAAAGATTCATCATCCTTAATTAACTTGGAACCAGTGACCATAGTGTTAGTTTTTCTATCATTAAGTTAGCATAACATTAGGATCTTTAATTGAGAGAATAACAAGTATAGCAATCAAATGCAAGAGACAATGAACACAGTGTTTATCCTTGGGGAAACCATAAATGGTGAAAACCCCACAACTTTCTCTAAGAAAGAATCAACACCAAAAGTAGAACCCAAAATAGTAAGAGATCTCTCGACAGCAGTAACCTTCTTCTTGTCTAGCCCTAGTGTCTTCTCCGTCCTCAACTATGCGCTACACTTGAGTGTGTATGAGTTGTGTGTTAAATAGAGAGTCCATCTCTCTATTTATACTAATCCCAACATGACTAAAACCCTACTAGGGCCGACCTCACTAGGAGAATCTAATAACCCTAGTGCCTCGGAACTCCGGGGACTTTAACACTTAAATAATAGGAGGGTTACCCACAATGAATTGAAATGACTTGTTTACATTATAGATCTTCCTGATAGGAACATCGGGGCATGACATGACTCAAGTACATCCCAGAATAAACATCGGGTTACAATATATAAGAAATACAAATGAAATACATTCCGAAGTTACATATACATCATCACTCCCTCTTAACTAGGAAGGTATTCTTTCGACACAATTTTCAGCACAAGTCTTCTTCTCTATATCTTCTGGATCATCATCGAGTCTTCGTCATATTCATCATTGGATCTAGATCATCTCTTGATCTGGATCATCACTGGACATCATCACTGGATCTGGATCATCACTTGATTTGGATCATCACTATTGGATCATCATCACAGGATCTGGATCATCACTACTAGATCATCATCACAGGATCTGGATCATCACTTGATCTGGACCATCGTTGGGTCATCATCATAGGTGCTATCTCTTGATTCTTCTCATCATAGGAATATCTACAGAGCCAACCCTTTTTCATGTTGGATGTACATTTACAGAGCCAGTCCTTTTTCATACTGGATGCATCATCACACAGAGCTAGTCCTTTTTCATACTAGATGTGGCATCCACTTAGAGCTAGTCCTTTTTCATACTAGATGAGTCTTCACAGATCCAGTCCTTTTTCATACTGGGTGTGGGATCCACTCAGAGCTAGTCCTTTTTCATACTAGATGAGTCTTCACAGAGCCAGTCCTTTTTCATACTGGGTGTGGCATCCACACAGAGCTAGTCCTTTTTCATACTAGATGAGTCTTCACAAAGCCAATCCTTTTTCATAATGGATGTGGGATCCACTCAGAGCTAGTCCTTTTTCATACTAGATGAGTCTTCACAGAGCCATTCTTTTTTCATACTGGGTGTGGTATCCACACAGAGCTAGTCCTTTTTCATACTAGATGTGTCTTCACAGAGCCAGTCCTTTTTCATACTGGATGTGGGATCCACATAGAGCTAGTCCTTTTTCATACTAGATGTGTCTTCATAGAGCCAACCCTTTTTCATGCTGGGTGTGGAATCCATACATACATTTGACAATGGAAGGAACCAATCCTCTCACCATGTCACAGCTCTTATATCCGACCATGGAAGGAACCAATCCTCTCACCATGTCGGAAGGGCACAACACTTATATCTGACCATGGAAGGAACCAATCCTCTCACCATGTCAGAATGGCACAACACTTACATCTGATCATGGAAGGAACCAATCCTCTCACCATGTCAGAAGTGCTCAGCATGGACATATCACTTCCTCTTGGGAGTAATCTCAATCCGGAGAACACCAAGCTTCTCCCTGAAGTATTCAAACTTCACCCTAGCTAATGGCTTAGTCAACACATCAGCTATCTATTCGTCCATCGCAACATACTGGAGCTTCACTACTCCTCTCTGCACCATATCCCTAATATAGTGATACTTGATCTCCATATGCTTCGACTTGTCATGGAATATTGGATTCTCTGACAACTTTACACAACTCTGGTTGTCATAGTATAGACAAGTAGCATCTAACTGGAGATCAAATAAATCAGACAGTAGCTTCCTTAGCCATACTGCCTCACAACTAGATGAACATGCTGCAACATACTCTGCTTCAGCTATACTCAGTGCCACATAGGATTGTTTCTACTAAACCATGAGATCCTACCTGATCCCATACTGAAGCAACACCCTGAAGTACTCTTCCTATCGATGGCATTGGCTGCCCAATCTGAATCAACATAACCCTCCAGGTTAATCTTTTGATCAGTCTTATACTTGAGCCCATAATAAACGGTACCCTTTAGGTACCTCAGAATATGCTTTGCAGCAGTCAAGTGAACATGTCTCGAATCTGTCAAGTACTGGCTCAAGGTGTTCACAGCAAAGCAGATATCTAGTCTTGTGTTCATCAGATACATCAAGGACCCAATCATTTGATGATACATCATGGAATCAACTGTCTTTGATGAAGCATCACTCAATACCTTCAGGTTTGATGCCATAGGTGTGGTTAATGTCTTGCAGTCCATCATCCCAAATCTCTTCAGGATCTCTACTGCATACTTCCCTTGTCCAGGGAAGATTACATCCGTAGTTTGCCACACCTCCATCCCTAGAAAATAATGCATCATACCCAAGTCCTTCATTTCGAAATCGGCAGCAAGATTTCTCTTCGTATCAGTAATTAACCCATCCATTCCTGTCACAAATAGATCATCTACATATAGAAGGAGTATCACTGGGTTGCCATCTTCAACCTTGTAGTAAAGGTTGGAATATGCTTTACTCTTGGTAAAGCCCAAACTGGATAGAAAGCTGTCAATTCTACCGTACCATGTCCTGGGTGCCTGTTTCAAACCATACAGGGCTTTCTTCAATCTGCACACATGAGACTCCCTGTCATGTCTCTCAAAATCGAGTGGCTGCTCAACATACACTTCCTCTTCTACTACACCATTCAAGAAAGCAGTATTGACATCCATTTGGTGTATCTTCCCTTTCATCACTGCAGCTAGATAAAGTACCGATCTGATGGAAGTGTATCTCGCTATAGGTTCAAAGGTTTCTTCATAGTCTATTCCTTCTTTCTGTGAGAAGCCACGAGCAACAAATCTTGCTTTATATTTCTCTATGCTTCCATCTGCAACATGCTTAATCTTGTAGATCCACTTAGAAGTTACAATTGACTTCCCTTCTGGTCTTGGGAAAACTTCCCAAACATCATTCTTCATGATCGATTGATATTCTTCGATCATAGCATCCTTCTATTCTTTTCGTTCTGCCACTTATTCATAATTGGAAGGTTCTTTACCAATGAAGTCAAATAGCAATGCTACATAACTGGAACAGGATTTGTTCCTCTTTCTTTCTTTGAGATTCTCTTCTGGAACCCCATATCTTTCCACATCTTGGATAATCTCTCGTACCCAACCAGGTTTCCTCTGGTGCGGATTCTTCTCTTGAGGTGGATCTACAGGTTTTTGTGGTTCTTCAAATTCTTAATCTTCTTCTTGAGTTTCTTCGTTTATGATTGTATCATGAGTTCTGGGAGCTTCTGCTTCTTCAGGTTCTTCAACAGGTTTCTTTCTGGATTTGATGTAGGCTGAATCTTCATCAAATGTTGCATCCCTGCTGATATCAATATTCTTGAACCTTGGGAAGTATATTCTGTAAGCCTTCAAGCTTTCAGAGTATCCCAAAAATATACCCTTCTTTCCTGAAGGATCTCATTTTGTTCTCTTCTCTCTTGGAATGTGTATGTACACAGGACAACCGAATATTCTGAGATGGCTGACTTCTGGTTTCTTATCGGAGAAGACTTCTTTAGGAGTCTTGTTCTCGAGTACTCTATGTGGAGTACGGTTGTGTACATACACTGCTGTTCTGGCTGCTACTGCTCAAATATGCATAGGAAGATCTTGATCATGAAGCATAGCTCTTGCAGCTTCCATGATAGTTCTATTCTTCCTTTCTGCAATTCCATTCTGTTGTGGATTATAAGGAGTGGACAACTCCCTCTTAATCCCTGAGTCTTTACATAGTTCCTTGAACTCATTCGAAGTGAATTCTCCCCCATTGTCTGATTGAAAAGTCTTGATCTTCTTTTCAGTGTGGTTTTCAATCAAGGCTTTGAATTCCTTGAAATTGCTGAATACTTCATCTTTATTCTTCATGAAGTAAATCCATGTCTTCCTAGAAAATTCATAAATAAAAGAATCATAGTATGCATACCCGCTTAGAGAACCTGATGGCATTGGTTCGCATACATTGGAGTGGATGATTTCCAAGATTCCTTTTTCCTTGCTCTCGCTACTTGGAAATGTCTTCTTTGTATTCTTTCCTTTCGCACATCCTTTGCAGATCCCTTCATGTTTTGCTTGAATTTATGGAAGACCTTCAACACCTTTACTTGCAAGTGGTAATGCTCTATAATGCACATGTGCAAGCCTTCTATGCCAAAGTTCATTTGGTTCTACTGAGTCATGAACCAAAGCTTGTTCGGGTTGGCCTTTCAGTTTGTATAGTCCTCCTTCTTGTTCCCCAATCACTATTGCATCGTTAAAATTCTTTCCCTTTGGCCACATAAGAACTTGGCCATCTACAAAAGAAACCCTCATTCCTTTTGCATCCAATATGGATATGGAGAGGACGTTCTTCTTTAGTCCTGGAACAAATAATACATTCTTCATCTTCAAATACTTTCCAGAGTCTAGTATGTAGGAGGACTCATCACTACCTTTTATCGGATATTGGTATTCATCCCCAAGTTTCACTTTGTGAGGTGACTCATGTTCAGATAGCTTCACAAATGAATCTTTTAATCTCATCATGTGCTTGGAAGCACCATTGTCTATGAGCCAATCATTGCTTCCATGTGAAATAGTTCCCGTAAGAGCGGAGATCAACACATATTCTTCATCACTTGAAGAATCACTTTCTTGTCTGGTTCTCTTTGTGGAAGGTTTATCATCCTCTACAGCATGAGCATGATGTCTTCTCTTGCTTCCCTTCTTATTCTTTGAATTCCCTTTGTTAGGGAATAATTTGGATATGTGACCTTTCTCATCACATGTGTAACATCTAACAGTAGCCCAATCTCTTCTAGAGTAATAAGGCTTACCTTTGGAGTGATGATGATCCCTTTTGGTTTTCTTGGTGTGGGTGGTAAGAGCTTGATCTTCACTTCCCATCTTTTCTTCTCGATCTGCTATCCGAGCTTCTTCTTGAGAGCATTCTTCCCATAGTCTGCCGAACTTGACTAACTTATTTCTGGCATAGATCCCTTGAATGAAAGAGTCCCATGATCTAGGGAGACCATTCAAGGTGGTCATCACAATTTCTGCATTTTCCACTTCTTCATCTACTGCTTCCAGCTGCTCCTTAATCTGAGAGACCCTTGTAAAGTAAGACTGAATAGTCTCAGCATTTTGGATCTTTAAATTCTTCAATTGGTTTCTGAGAGCCATCTTCCTATTTATGTTCTTCCCTTCAAACATCTTGGTTAGGGAATCAAACATAGCTTTAGGTATCTTGAGGGAGGACACCTGTGGTACGAGGTGATCCTTGATAGAATCATCAATGATTCTGTTTTCCATAACCATCTTCTTCTTATGTAAGGCTGTAGCCTCATCTCCCTCTAGAACTAGAACCTCCTCATTGATATATGAGTCCAACTCATTTTATTCCAGGACTAGGGAGATCCTATACTTCCAGGCTCAGAAGTTATCATCTCCCTCAAGCTTTTCTCCAAGCTTGGTATTATGAGACATATTAGACTGAGAACCTCAAATGGAAATACAAAAGATTTAGATCTTACCAGGTCAAGATGTCGGATCTGAATTTGGAGGTGAAATCCTCCAGTGCTGGTTCAGTAGCAAATTAGGGTTTTTCTTTTCTGGAGTTCTGTCCACCCAAATGCTTGAAACTTATCCCTAACTTCAATTTTGGGGAGGATATCAATCTAGGCATGTTGATCACTAAAAAATTCCTCTTCTGTGAAAATCCCTAATTTCCAGCAGTAGTGTAGGGTCCAAAACTGAAAAACCTCAGAATTGGATTCTGCTTCGATAGAAATATGCGCCCTAAGGAGGAGAGTTGTTCCACCTTACTTTTGCTGAAAATCTGTGGAGTAAGATCCACAAACTAGGAATCCCTAGTTCCCACAGCTGTACAATGTCTTCTTCTCAGGTTAGCTCTGATACCATGTTAGTTTTTCTATCATTAAGCTAGCATAACATTAGGATCTTTAACTGAGAGAATAACAAGTACAACAATCAAACACAAGAGACAATGAACACAGTGTTTATCCTCGAGGAAACCATAAATGGTGAAAACCCTGCAACTTCCTCTGAGAAAGAATCAACACCAAAAGTAGAACCCAAAATAGTAAGAGATCTCCCAACATCAATAACCTTCTTCTTGTCTAGCCCCAGTGTCTTCTCCTTCCTCAACTATGCACTACACTTGAGTGTGTATGAGTTGTGTGTTAAATAGAGAGTCCAACTCTGTATTTATACTAATCCCGACATGACTAAAACCCTACTAGGGACGACCTCAATAGGAGAATCTAATAACCCTAGTGCCCCGAAACTCCAAGGACTTTAACCCTTAGACAATAGGAGGGTTACCCACAATGACTTGACATGAATTGTTTACATTATAGATCTTCCCAATAGGAACATCAAGGCATGACATGACTCGAGTACATCCAGGAATAAAAATCGGGTTACAATATATAAGAAATACAAATGAAATACATTCCGAAGTTACATATACATCAACACATAGGAGTACCAACAGGTTTGGAATCTTCCATTTTAAACTTTTTCAACATATCTTTGATGTACTTAGTTTGAGAGATGAAAAATCCTTCATCTGTTTGGTAGACTTGCAATCCCAAGAAGAATGTCGATTCTCCCAACATTGACATTTTGAATTATTTCTTCATTTCAGAGGCAAATTATACAATTAGGATTTCAATATTTCTTCCAAAAGTGATATCATCCACATAGACAGCAACACTGATCATATTTTTATCTTCGATTTTTAGATCAAGATTACTTTCAGCGACTCATCTTTTAAAACCTTGTTGTTTCAAGTAACTATCTAGTCTTGAAAACCATGGTCTTGGAGCTTGTTTGAGACCATAGAGTTCCTTTTATAGTTTACAAACATAACCTTTGTTTTTATACAAGAGAAACCCTTCAGGTTGTTCAATATACACTTCTTCTTCTAGTTTTCCATTCATGAATGCAGAATTGACATCCATTTGATATACTTTGAATTTTTTATGGCATGACAGTGCTAAAAAAATTTGGATTGCTTCAAATCGAGCTACAGGAGCATAAGTTTCTTCAAAATCAATACCTTCCACTGGGGCATACCCCTTATAGACTAGTATTGCTTTGTTCCTTATTACTTGTCCATCTTGATTGAACTTGTTTTTGAAAATCCATTTGGTTCCTACAATTTTCTTATCTTCAGGTCTTGGGACAAGTTTCCAGGTCTCATTTTTCTCAATTTGATCTAGTTCTTCATTCATGGCTTTGACCCATTCATCACTTTTGTTGGCTTCTATAAAATTCTTAGGTTTTACTATTGATAGTAGAGATTGTTCCACATATGGTAGTTGTCTTTTTGTTTTGACTCCATCATTTTTATCATCCATGATCTGTGACTCTGGATGATCCTTTTGTACCCTTCTAGAAGGAGTTTTAGTGTAAGGTCTAGGGAATTATTCATCATCTTCATGTGTATCTTCCATATCTTTGTGTTCTTATTTGTTATGAATGCTCTCGTCCTTTTGCAAATCTTTTATTTCATCATCACATCTATTTTCAACACTGTCCAATTTTTTCTCTTTCCTTGGTTTTATATCATCTATTTTCACATCAGCACTTTCTACAATTTTATGTAACCTTTTATTGTAACACATGTATTCTTTTTTCATGAATGAGTATCCTAAAAATATTCCATCATCAGTCCTGGAGTCTAACTTTCCAAGGCCATCCTCTTTTCTTTTAATGTAACAGTTACTGCCAAACACTTTAAAATATTTGACGGAGGTTTGTCTTCCATACCACAATTCGTAAGGGTTCTCATCCTTATTCACTCTAAGTTGTCCTCTATTAAGTGTGTAGACAGATCTGTATACAATTTCTCTCCAAAATGAATCTGACATTTTTTCTTCATTGAGCATAGTTCTCGCAGCTTCTTGGATTGTTCTGTTTTTCCTCTCAACAACCCCATTCTGCTGAGGCATTTTTGTAGCTGAAATTTGCCTCTTATTCCCATGAACTTCACATAACTCATTGAATTCATTTGAGATAAATTATCCCCCATTATCTTATCTAAGACACTTTATTTTCACGCCAGACTCATTTTCAGCCATTTCCTTGAAGATTTTAAATTTTTCAACGGCTTTTGATTTTTCCTTGAGAAATGCCACCCAGGCCATCCTTGTGTAATCATCAATGAGAAACATGAAAGAGTGATCTCCTTGCAATATTTTAGTTCTAGTTGGTCCACAAAGATCTGTGTATTATTTCCAAAGGGTGTGAGGTCATATGTTCTTTTATTTTAAAATTGACTCTAGTTTGTTTCCCATGTTGACAATGTCTGCACATAGAGTTTAGAGGAACTAAAATTTTAGGTAGATCTCTTACAGCTTCCTTCATGCTTATTTTTGCAACATTGTCAAAATGTAAATGTCCCAACCTTCTATGCCATAACCAACTTTCATATACCATACTTAAGTAACATTGGTTTTCATTTTCCAATATGTATACATTGTTTGTATTTCTCATAGCAATGCCGACTACCTTTCCTGATTTCTTATTCTTGATTTCACATTTTTCTGAGTTGAAGATGCAAATATGTCCTTGGTCGCATGTTTGAATTACACTGAGAACATTAGGCTTGAGGTTTTCAATTAGTAAAACATTTTCTTCTTTGATCCCGCTGTTGACAACAACCGTTCCTTTGTCGATTATTTTGGAGGACAGGCTGTTTCCAAAGGTGAATTTTCCCTTATTATATTTTAGTGTTATGAATTTCCTTGGGTCACCAATCATATGTTTTGAACAACCACTGTCCAAGTTCCATAATTTTTGTCTTTCGGTTGCACATAAGGAAATCATGGAAGTTTCCTTTTCTTCCTTTTCTCTCCAATATATTTCTTGTTTGGTGTTCTGATATTTGATTGCAACAATATTTATTTTAGGAGTCTTCAGCTTACAATATCTTGACATATGTCCATGGTTATTACACTTATAACATTCTATGTCATATTTTTGGAGTAGTGTAAAAATATTCTTATTTCCCTTTGACTTATTACTTGATGTCTTCTTCTTGTATTCAGAAACCTTTCTTCGAGTTCTGTAGTTTAAGGATTTATGACCAAAATTATTACAAGCAAAGCAATGACCTAAAAATATCTATAGATATCTGTTTGGTCTCTTGGGTGCTATATTATTTCTATTTTTATTTTGTGAAATTAAGTCATCTTTCTTTCTTCTTTCCTTTTTAGCTAGAGTCTTTAGTATTTCAACATAGCTTTTCTTACATCCTTCTTTATTTGAGACATGAAAAAAATTTGGCTTCTTTTCTTTAACGAAACCGAAACCAGACCTATCACCTAATGGTATTTGGCTACTTATAATGTCATCTAGTATCTTTGAGTTATTCTCAAGCTTTGTTTTGATAGATCCTTCATCAATATTTCTCTTGAATTGCATGATTTCTTCTGCAAGATTTTCAGACTCCTGTATTCTTCTTTTGACTTGTAGGTTTAGGTCCTCCTCACCTTTTTGGCATCTAAGAGTTGAGCTTCCAACTGACTAATGATAAGATTTGACTGTCAGTTATTTTCCCTACATTTCTCAAGTTCTTCAAGAGCACTAACAAGTTCAGCTCTTCGATCTAATTCTCCTTCAACGTCTGAGTCACTATTTGAGGCTTCGGTGCCTAGACCCATAAATAAAACTTCAGTTTCTTCAACTTCGCTTCCATCTGAATCTTCACTGCCTTCCATGGTGTAAACAATTTTCTTTTTCCCATAGGGTTTTTTCTTTTTTCCTGGTTTACCCATTTTGAATTTTGAAGTTTCCTTTTCTTCATTCTCATGTTGTTTAGTGTAGGTGCATTTAGAGGAAAAATGTCCAATACTTCCACAATTAAAACAATTTAAAAGTAACTTCCCCTTGTACTTTCCAGTCCCTCTCTCAAGTTTATTAATAAAAAGAGCTTCCTCATCATTTGAGTTTTCTGATTGATTTTTTATGGAAGCTTTAAAATCTACCTCTTTTCTTGAAGATCCATTTTGTCCTGTCCGCATCTCATACACAGTGAGAACTCCATGTAATTCATCCATTGTTACCTTTTTAAGGTCATCTCGTTCTTCTAATGTGGATAGATTTGGGTCATATCTCATTGGTAATGTTCTTAGTACCTTGCTTACCACTTATTTTTATTGTAACCCGCCCCCAAGGCCTCTGATCGCATTAACAACTTCATCTACTTGAAGAATTTATTCCCCAACATTCTCTTTGTATTTTATTCTAAGGCTTTCAAATTTACCTCTATAACTTTGAAGTTTGGATTCTCTGACCTTAGATTCTCCTTCATAGATAATCTTCAAATTGTCCCAAGCTTGTTTGGTAGATGTGTATTGCATAACTTTAGTAAATACCGAGTTTGTCAAGAAACTTAAGATTGCGTTTAGTGCTTTGGAATTACCTTCATATTCACCTAGTTCAACTGTGTCCATAGGGTATTGGTTTCCTATATTATGTTCCTTTTCTGTTGCTTCCCAAACCTTCCATCCCAGGGACATCAGATGACACTTCATTCTCACACTCCAGTAAGCATAATTTTCTTTGGTAAATAGGAGAGGTTTTTTGGTGGCCAATCCTTATTGTTGATCCATTGTGGTTTTTGGATGGGATATTCCTTCTAGTGGTTAAGTTGTTTGTGAAGGAACCCGCTCTAATACCAATTGTTGATTTATCCCACAATACTAAGAGGGAGGGGGGTGAATCAGTATTGTCAGTTATTAATTTAAAATACACAAAATAAACAATCAACACATATTTTATCGTGGAAACCTCAAAAGAGAAAAACACCAACACAAACTCATTAATAAGATGAATTTACAAAATTGTTTATATGCTACAATAGAAAGGATGTAGATACACCCTATATTTTTCCTGCAACTACAAGATGGGATGCTACAACACCCCTATGGTTTTTCTTCCTGCTTCAACAGGCAAGGATGCTATGACACCTTGTTCTACAGCTACTACTGGAAGGAGGCTACAACCCCCTGCAGACCTATGGCCTTCCCTAGCACCACCCTGCTGCCCTAGAATGATGTTCTCAGTCTTTTAGAAAAGTTGATAAACTATTCACTTTGGACTCTATCATACTTACTAATAGAGACACCTTCTTCTTTACAGATTCATTCAATAAATACCTTTTACCTATTATGTACCAATGCATCTATCCATAGCTTCATTATTTCATTTTGGATCATGACTGTTTACTTACATACATACCTCTTCATCATCTACCTGTTCATCTGTCACATCATTTCATCGCTAAGTTCCAGCAAATGTATCGTTTCGTTCTTCTCACAACCTAGAGTTCATTTTCACAGCTCTGTTTATCGTTTTTTGATGCTTCCACAATTTTCCTCTCTAGATACCCTACGTACCATTGATGTTATGCCCGAATGTGTCTGGACCGTTGATGTTCTCTAAATATTTCCTTTTGAAATTGTATTTCCACACAAGTTCTTGTTTCGACGATTCCCCACCGTTGATCTTCATCATGCTTCTCCATGAGCATAGATCTTCAGATTGCGGGATGTGGGATGTAACATTTCCCAACATCATATCTCGACCTTCTGTAAACTTCTTTCCTCACTTCTTTTTCCGAACTGTTGATATGTTTTATCATAATTAAATTTAGCCATTCGATTTCTCTAGATTGCGGGATGCGAGATGCAAGATGTAACATTTCCCAAATTCATATCTCGACTTTCCGCAGTTCCCTTTTCGCATTTTTCTTCCGCACCATTGATCTCTTTTGGTGGAACTAATCTTAGCCGTCTGATCTTGAAATTTTTAGTGGAACTTCATCCTCCTGCCTATCTTTTGAGGAACTAGTCCTCAGCCTTTGGATCTCATGCGGGATGCTTCCTGGCCGTTGATTTCATATTGAATTCGGATCTCATTATGACTTTGCAGATCTGCATGATTTCTTTGTGGAAATCCTTTGCGACTGTTTCTAACAGTTTTATCATTCATACTACATATCTAGTTCCATTCGACCTATGTTCTTTGTTTAATTAACCATTGTTTACATCATACTGTCGACACTGTCATGGAAGTCTTCAGATCATTCATTCATGATGTCTTATCATTCATGTCCATCTCATATCTCATATGTGTCATTCCTATGTCCATGTTGTTTGTCATCTTATCATATCCACTGGTTATTCCTTTGTCATTCATGAAACTTTTGACATCAATGACAACTATATAATCAACAATATATTTATTCCTCTGTCTTCCAACATCATTATCAAAATATGCAAGTGTTCTCCTTTGGTTATCTCCACGAGACCATGTCATCTCATCATTCAATTCTAGAACAAAATTTTGGCTTTGGTCCATATCAAGGATACATGGATACTCTCCGTATTCTTCCTTTACCTCTGGGAAAAACTCACAAGGTTCATCACATGTTACCCCTACAGATATACACAATTCATTATTTTAGTATTTGAAACCTTAACATCTCCATTGAATCATCAATGAAATAAGGATCATTCACATTGGAAGTACATCTTAGTGTTTTCTAAATTATTTCATATAAATACAACATTGAAAGTCACCATTCAGTATCTATACTTGTAGTAAGGTTATGATGTTGAAATTCCCAATGAAAGTAAGAGAAAGAACCACCATCCATTTTTCCTCTTTCATCATTTGGTAGTCTATCCATATAGTCATTCCATACAATCTCTTGGATGAAAACTTGGACACAAGAGAGATAGAAGAGCTCTCTCTTTGGTCATCTACGAAGGGTCATTATCATGTAAAACCAATACCAATGTGCTATCATATTCCTTCATTCTTTGTGTAATAAAATCAAAATCATGCTTTGCATGTGTTGCATCTACTATTTTAGATAGTTTTCTTATATGTTATGCATGCATATTTTAATTATTTAATTTGTTTAGTTTGGTTTCCAATTTCCTATTTTGATATGATTCTTAAGATAGTACAACCCTCAAGTACGTACTTTTTGTACATGTGGGTTCGAGAAATCATTTACACTTATTTGTACAACGAAATTAGGAATAAATCCTTTCATTTATCTTTGGTTGTGTTAAGGCCAATTTTTTTCAGCCCCATTCGTATGTGATTATGGTAGTTTTATTGTTGCTATTGCATGTTGTTAATGCTATTTTTTTGTAGATAGGTAACCTGAGTGAAAATACTAAGTTTTTGTTGTGATAGCAAGATACATGTTTACTTTTCCAATTTTGACTTTTAGTCAAAGCATGAAACACCTTTGCAAATTTTCCTTAGAAATATATAATGCCGTGGAAATCATAGTGTTTCCCTACAGCACAACCGATTCCATATTTCCCCCCTTTCATATTGGTTTGAATTCGTATTATGAGATATTAATCAAATTTAGTTTTTAGTTTGGAGTCTTCTTTTTATTGTAATGGTTGATGTTTGTTTCAATTTGGATGAATATAGGTAGAGAAAGGATTGATAAATATTAGTATATACTTTTCTTAGGGTTTCAAAATATAATTATTTCAAACTTTTATTTTACCCACAAGAATGTGGTATATTGACAAGCAGTGAGGTGATCGGGTTTGTATTGACATGGATACCCGGTTCAAATACTTGAGTGGGTATGGTTGTAAATATTGTCTTGTAAATATAAGAAGTATTTCTAAATAAAAGTCTATTCTAGTTTAAGCAAGGTATTTTTCTAGATTTGAGCATTAGTTATTTTTTTCAGATTCCTTAAAGCCTTTTCACTTGGTTGGTAGAGAATGCCATTTCCCTTTTATTTGTGAATTTATTTGAAATAAACTATCCTTTTACTTCTTATTGAAGAGAAAATAGTTGAAAAAATAATTTGTTATAGGTTTCACTTTAATTCAATTATGTTAGATCTTTAAACTGAAAGATAGACAAGCACAAAAACACACAATAACGTAAATATTTTCCTCGGTGAAACCATAAAGGAAAAAACCCCACAACTTCTTCAAAATAGTTTCATCACCTTGTACAATGTCAAACCAAGATATAATACCTAAACACACTATGTCTTCAACAACTTCTTCTTCTCCTTCACTGGTGCACCTATCTTTCTCTCTCTTGAGTGAAATTTCTTGAGAGATATGTCTTCTAATGAGGGAGGATGCCTCCCTATTTATATTCTTTATTTATGTGACTCACTTACCTAACTAGGTCGACAAGCTTCTCTAATTGGGGCCGACCTACCTACGAAGACTCAAAATACATTTTATATAATATTTTTGTGGGTAGTATTTCCCTGACTTACAATAGAGGTTTTACCTCATGAATTTTACATGGCCAATGTAATGTCCCCCTCTAATTGAGCACCCAAAACACCCACTAACCTACTTAATTCCCATAGGTTCGAGCGGGTACTACATAAGAGGGAATTGACTGAGCACATTTGATACTTAGATCATATCATGACATTCATTCTTTGTTAAAGTTATCATTCAGATAAAAGAAGACTTATTTATTTACGCTTAAAAGTCAACATCAAATTAGAATTGCATGCATGCAAAAGTGAAGCATAAACCCTAAAAGTGACATGCAAACCCTCAAATCACATGAGACTCTATTTAAGAGGGCTATTGGACTAAAGAGACTATCTATTATTATTATTATTGTTGTTTATTTTGGATTTTTGAGCAGCAGCACAGCGTGCAGCCGCAACAGTTGGGGTTGAAGACGGTGTCTTCCGCTAATGAGGGTTCGACAGTGAAATATATTCCCTAGTACCTTTCAGGATATACCATCCATGTTTATCAATGATATCCATTGTATATATCCATATCCAACAATCCAGTATCTACCAGAAGATTGTTTCCAGGTTCATTAGTGTAGCTGGGGGGGATTTAGCTGGAAAACCCCAAAGCATTCGTTGGGTCTCTGAATACTAGTTTTTCCTCTGTATCCTAGCATCATCTTCATCATAAGGGTCACACTACTTCCTTGAGTGACTTTCAGCTTCTGATTTGCTCAACCGGAGAATCTATCGACATATATGAGCAGTTGGGGGGTGTGAGCAGCAGAACAAGAGATCAATTCACTAGCTAGGTCAGAGGGGTCCAAACTCAGGCATGCTCTGGTAATTCTCTATGTTGGGGGAAAAATCACATCTCATCAAATTTCTAGCTTCATCCGATACTCCTTCCATAAAATAACGTCACCTTTAGTATAGAAGAGGGTTTCCTTGCTACTGGGCATCACACTGGGAGAAAGGAGCACCATTATCCTGCTTATCCATAACTTTATGCATGCAACTATTTCTAGACTATTATAAACCGAGCTATCAGTGGCAAGTGTTAAATTCCTTTCTGCAAATCCTATCCCTAATTAAGCTATATTTTAGGGTATTTTTGCATGCACGATTATTTCGTATTTTGCACAAGATTGAGTGTACGAGTCAACATTATACACAATATCAGTAGAATATTGGTATTTGGGATATTACAACCAATTACATCAAGGGAATCTTTGAATGAAGGAATAACATCTTAGAATGAGGAATACCATAAAAGTACAATAGAATATCTTCCGAAATTACATTCCTTTCAAGAGTCCCTCTTAACAACAAAGGTATTCTACATCATCAACAAAAAAAACAACCACAACTATATAACTAACTAGTGAATCTATATGTCATAGATAGTTTTGTAACAACAACATCATAAGCACAATATTCATCACAAAACATCATCTTTGTGGATCATGATTGCTCGATCATTGTCGTTGTATCATCATCACTGGATCATCATCATTGGATCATCATCATCACTGTTGCATCAATTCTCATCTTGTCAACCATTGACTAGTGACATCTCTTGAATCTATCTGTCTTCAGAAGTTCTATAGATCCAACCCTATTTCATGTTGGATGTAGGCATAAATCCCTTCTAGGACTTCATCAACATATATGTATAATGCAAGCCGTTTTTCATGCTGGATGTACCTTGTGCAGTGCCAGTACTTTGTCACATTAGATGTACATATCTACAATGCCAGTCTTGTTTCGACTGGATTCCTTCGTAGGGTTAGTCATGTTTCATATTGAATGTAGATATTTTTAGTTCTAGTCTTGTTTCATACTGGATGCCTTCACAGGGTCAGTCTTGTTTCATACTGAATGCAGATATTTGTAGTGCCAGTCCCATTTCATACTGGATTCCTTGGCAAGTTCAGTATTTTTTTATACTAAATGTGTATCTCTATAGTGCCAGTCCTGTTTCATACTAGATTCCTTCGCAAGGTCAGACCTCTTTCATATTGAATGCATATCTCTGTAGTGCTAGTCTTGTTTCATATTCGATGCAGGCATAGATCTATCTAGGACTTCATAGAGATGGTGTTGTCACATATTGGATGTGTCTCTCTATACGTCCAGTCCCATTTCATAATAAATGTAGGCCTAGAACCATCTAGGAATTTCTTATCATGATCGACATCGATATGCACAAATCCAAGATTGTCTGTGAAGTACTCAAAATTCACTCTCCCCAGAGGCTTGGTTAAAACATCAGTTGTCTACTTATCTGTCGCCACATACTGGATATTCAATGCTCCTCTCTATGCCTTATCCCTGATATTGATATCATATCTCGATGTGCTATGACACACAAGCCATCCCTAACTTGACATTGAATGGTCCCGCAAGTAGCTTCTGAATCCACAATGCCTTACAACTTATGGAATAACTTGCAATATACTCTACCTCGACTATAATCAGTGCTAAACTCATTTTCTTGTTGTTGCACCAAGAAATATTGCCAAACCTCAAGCTTAAGAAACATCATGAATTTCTCTTCCTATTTGTAGCACAACCATCCCATTCGAAGTCAACATATTTTTTAGTACGATCATCTAATTTCTTGCATATATGATGCAATACTAATTCATACTCTATAGGTACTTCATCACATTCTTTTCCACAACCATGTGAACACATATCAGATTCGTTATGTACTAGAACAAGGTGTTCTTTGCAAAGCATATATCCAACCTGGTGTTCATTAGGTACAACAATAAACCGATCATCTTCCTATAGACCGTGGCATCAACTATATCTAAAGTATGATCACACAACAACTTCAGGTTTGATGACAATTATGTAGCATCACAATCTAAAATATCGAATCTCTTCAAGATATCAACCAAACATTTCCCTTGGTTAAGGAAAAAGTCCTTTGTATTCTGCCACACCCAAGAATAATTTCAATATTCTCTATGTCTAAGATATTATGTAGTCACTCCCTCTGAAGCAAATCCCTATTCCCCCCTCTAGATTTTAAACTCTATTTATTGGGACATTCTTTACTGGAGTGAGAGGTAGCTTCCTTTGCTGCTGATATTCTATGTATCCATCTATGAAATATCTCAAGGTCACTGGATACCAATATCCTCCATCTCGAACTTTATTAAAAGTTCCTCTTGCACCCATCTATGAGTTTCTCTTCCTCTATAAGATTCCATATTCAACCTTGTATCAAAGGTTGAGACCTCCATCACTCTAGGTGATATTCAAGTGACTGTATGCATTGTCTCATGGGTTCATTCTAATTCTGTATAAATCCTTCTATGTATGTGTGGTTCTCTACTTGATATGCACTTCTACTTTGCTTGAGAAGTGTGTCTGGTCAATGGAGCACATCTCGCCATAATCTACTTCCTATTGTTTAGAGAAACCATGAACCTTGATTTGTATTTCTAAATGTTTCCATCTAATGCATGCTTGATCTTGTAGGTTTACATGGAAGACACTACATAATTCCATTCATTTCTTGGAACTACATCCTGGACATCATTCTTGATTATAAACTACTACTCTTTGATCTTATCCTCCTCTCATTCTTTCTTCTCGACTATTTCTTAATAGCTGAAAGGATCTGCATCAATGATGTCACATGACAATGCTAGATAACTAGAGTGTGTTCAAGGCCTCTTACCTTCTCTAGAAGCATCATCTAGAGAACCATACTTTTCTTCATCTTGGATGATCACTCATGCCCAATATGGTATTCTCTTGTGGGTTTTCACCTCTTGAGGTGAATCTACAGGTCTCTGTGGCTTGGTCATATCAAGTTCCTCTTCATGTACTTTGTTGTAGTGAATCTTCTCTGAGTTTTATGGTTGAATGATCATCAATTTTTATTTGGAACAAGCCTCATCATTATTCTATTGTAGGTGATTCATACAATCCTTACCACAAGTTAAATTTAGTTGCACGATTAGAAACATTTCATATTTTTCAAAACATAATAATAATGACAAGTTCTTATGCAAAAAGACATATGTCACAGAGTCACGTAACTATCTTAGCCAGTGCAAAATATATCCATATCTGTATACATATGGTAACTTTCTACATGCCTTCCATCTTTACCAGAACATTATTAGGAGTGTGCACTACTCCCAACATATCAGCAAAGAGGTTTCATTCTAGATAATTAGTAATGGAATGTTGTACAACAATATAGGTTACTTACCCTTCACATGCAAGTTAATAGTATATGTTTCATAAAGGCAGACACTTAAACATGCATAATACATCAACTGAACATAAATATGTACACAACTAAACAATATCATTTAAGAAATTGGATATATAGGAAATGATAATTTAAGCACTTATCTTTGTTTGTTTGGTGGGTGGACTCCATCTTGATCCTTGTTTCCTTACAATAATAACTGGAGTCTATGATAGTGTGATTTTATTCATCATCTAGCTCTGAGGATCTATGTTTGTTTGCTTATGATCGACAGTGTTGAGAAATTCTTCTATATCATAGATCTAGGTGTCGCTTCTTCTTCATCAATCGTAGCTAAACCCCTTATTATCCAATGCTGAGATGGATAAGAATTTCTTATTCATCATGGTTTGAATACTCTTTTATCAAAGTACATATTCCTCACCACTTGAGGAATCCTCCATTGTTCTCTTATTGGATGGTTCATCATCTGTAGTAATGGGAGCATCATGCCTTTTCTTTTTTTTTCCTTGGAGGATCCTTTGTTTCTAAGATAATCTCTTGAGAAGTGGCCTTTCTCATAACTTGTGTATCATCTAAGATTTATGTAGTCCCTTCTTGATCTATGATTCTTTTGGAGTTTCTTGGGTATTTTGTGAGAGTGATCCTCGCTCTTTCCTTCATTCTTCTTTTCCTGAGCTGTTAGATCTTGATCACCACTTCATCCCATATTCTCTTGTCTTGATACTAACCGAGCTTCTTCTTGAGTACACTCCTCCCACAGTCTGTGAAACTTGTATAAAATTTGGATTGCACAACATCACAACAAAATTTCTGAGTCATGTGCAAATCCAATCCTATATCTAGATTCAATAGCAACCTCGCTTAGAATATTTCAAGAGATAGCAGATAAATATTAGAATAATAATATTGATACAAAACTAGAGAAACCTCTTTAGAGCATTATTTCCATTGTGCTTATTGATAAAAAAAACCAGTACAATATATAGGCATCCCATGGAGGGAATTTGAATAGCCCAAGCAATATGATTGGTTCACAAAATGGTAGGGTTAGTTTGGACCAATTCACCCATCAATGACATAAGGCCAAGTGTAAACCCTAGATTGGGCCATAATGAGGTTCAATGAACATGAGGGAAAAAAAGGTGGAATCATAATGAGGTTTAATGAACCATAGTGACCAAAATTAGGTTATCAAGGTCAAATAGGTGTGAACACATCCATTAGGAGGGGACAAGAGGTGTTTTAGGGCTTGGTAGTGGCCATTTAAAGAGCGGTTTGAACAAATACAATGCATTAGTTCCCTTGGTCCATCCTTATCCCCTAAAAAATGGAAGTAGGACACCTTCCTCATTAGCACGTGATTTTAAATCCCCAGAACAAGGAACTTGGATTCACTTTTTGACAAACATGATATTATGGCATAAATTCTAGTCAAATTAGGACAAACTATGGTCCAAGACACTAAATTAGGCACTAGAACCATTTTCACACTAGGTAGAACAAGATAAAGGTCCATGGCATAGATATGCTGAGAATATTGTTCTAACAACCCCATTAAGAAAATAAGGGTGGTGAGAAAGTAAAATAGGGCTCAATCAACAAGGCTTATGGTCACCCTTTACAACAATTTGTTTTTCCATGTAAAAAGGAGGAAAGATGCATAAACTCATGGGGAAAATTATCTCTCAAGAATGGACATGGAAAAAAGATGATCAAAATGTCTTCACCAGGTCTTATTCTTTAGTTGAATGAGCCGAATGATCAACTTCTTGGTAATAGACTTGGTGAATATGTTTTGGATGGCATGATCATGCATCAATGCATTAATGTTTCGTAGACAAAGAACATGTGGAGAGGCCCCTTGAAAATCATCACCTGATGATGGAGGAGCATCATAAGAATCCTCCTTTCTTCAAGCATAATATGATATGAAAGCATAATCAATAATGGAAAATATATCTTTGTAAACTCCTTCCCAAAGAGCATCAAAAGACTCAACAAAAGTAGCTTTTTGTGTAGCTTCCATATGATGAAATAAATCATGTATCTTCTTCCAAAACTGATGAAACAACTTAATAAATATGTAACAAATCTCACTAGGCTCTGACATATCAGAATGTGATTCATATAAAGTATAAAATATCATAGGTATAGTGTGTCCATGAGAAAAAGGGTCCATAGTAGGAAAAGAGTGGGAAACTAGATAACACTGACAATTGAGCAAACTTGGATGGTATGGAGACTTGAAATTTGAACCATAGGTGGTGAGATCAGGTCCATATATGTGGAAAATAAGTCCCATTAGGTGCAATTCCATGTCTATCCAACTAATGAATGACATGCAAGACATAAAAGAAAAATATACAAGTGACACAATATTGGAAACAATGCAATTGTGAGATTTTCCAATTGAAGAACTTAGGGGTTGTAGGGTATTTTGGGAATGAAATGGTTTGTAAAATTAGTTTAAATATTTCATAACCTGTATATCATCCTAAATATTACCTTAAAAATTAGAATAGTAATTATCTGAATGGATTTGGAAAGAGCTTTCAGAAGACAGGTCGGAAACTAGTGAAAAATGACTAGTATTGGGAGGAAGCTTTGGTGAACTATTTGGAGATTATTCCAAGGAAGGAATAGAGGTTTTAGACTGTGATATATCATAAATTAAATAATAAATATATACATGAGAAACATTCTTGACTCTAGCATCCAAATCATACAAGCGTTTACCATCTTCTTGTTCCAAACAAAGCTTGCCTTCTTATTTTCTTGCAAAATCTGGAACACCAATATTATTTTCTTAAAGTAACTTGGTCATGATGTCCATATTATTTATTAAAAAATATTTCTCATAATTATAACCTTTTCAATAACCACACTTGGGTTTCTCTCTCTTTCTCTTCATCCTATTGGCTTTCGAATCCGCATTAGCAGAACTTGAGTTTTCCTCATCTGAATGCTTCTTCTCCTTCAATTTTTTCTCTCCTTTGGATTTAGAATTTATGAAATTTGTATCTCCATGAGAATCAAGCACATGGTCCTTTTAATAACACAAATTCCCCATTTTCACAAGCTTATCTTTCTCTTTGGTGAGCAAATCTATGAATGCATCCAAGGAGGGAATCCTCCAATTTGGAATAACAAACCTTATAGAATGGAATGTAGAAATAAATACTGAGTATTAGAGACCTAGTTTGGATAAGATGTAAAGTATTAGATTCTCCCTTTTCTTCTCAATTCCACAATGTTTGAGCTGAAGCACTAGGTTATTGAAATTTGATATAAACTCTTCCATGGTTTCCAAACCGCTTGGACTCAATGAGATCAACTCATTCTCCAATAGATGACCTGTCATCTCATCTTGATTCCAAAATAATGACTCAATATTGAGCCATAATTCATTTGGTGTAGAATAATTTTCAATATGGAATAGGATATATTGATAGATAGAGAGACAAATCAAACCATGAACTTCATCAAACCTATTGAACCACTTATCTTTTTGGGAACAACATTTGGCTTAGGTTCAATCCCCATGGTGACTTTGTAAATACCCTTACTTAGAATATGGATGATCATATGGGACTTGCATTATAATTATTTTAATGGTGTATAAAGCATGGCTTTATTTAGATCCAAGTGTTGCACTCTTTTTGGGGACAATACCCTACAAAAAACACTCAAGAAAAAGTTGGAAAAATTCTCTGAGTCAAACTAGCTCTGATACCATGTAGAATTTGGTTTGCACAACATCACAACAAAAGTTATGAGTAATGTGAAAATACAATCCTTGATCTATATTCAATAGCAACATCACTTATAATATTTCAAGAGATAATATAAAAATATGAGAAGAATAATATCGAGACAAAACTAGAGAAACCTCTCTAGAGAATTATTTCAACTGTGCTTATTGAGAAAAAACCATTACAATAGATGGGCATCCCATGGAGGGAATTTTAATATCGAAAGCAATATGATTGGCTCACAAAATGGTAGTATTATATTGGACCAATTCACCCATCAACGACATAATGCCAAGTGTAAACCCTAGATTGGGCCATAGTGAGGTTCAATGAACACGAGGGACCAAACGTTGGTGTCATAATGAGGTTCAATGAATCATAGGGACCAAAAATAGGTTAGGAAGGTCAAGTAGGTGTGGACACATCCATTTAGAGGGCACACGAGGTGGTTTAGGGCTTGACAATGACCATTTAATGAGAAATTTAACCAAATACAATAAATTAGCACCCTTGGTCCATCCTTATCCCATAAAATAGGGAAATATTGTGAATTCCTCATTAATGCATGAGTTTGACTCCCCATAACAATAAAATTGAGTACACTTGTGGAAAAACATGATATTATGGCATAACTTCTAGTCAAATGTGGACAAACTATGGTCCAAGACACTAAACTAGGAACTAGGACCGTTTTTACAATAGGTAGAACACCATTAAGGTCCATGGAATATATATGATGTGAATATTGTTCTGAAAACTTGATTAGTTTCTTTCTGACGCAAATCCCTTGGATGAATGAGACCCATGAACTCAAAATTTCATTCAAGGTAGTCATCATGATCTCCCCTTCTTAAACATTTTCTTCAATGGCCTCTAGTTGCTGCTTGATATGAGAAACCCTTGTGAAGTAAGGATAGATGGTTTTTAATGTTGGATCTTCACATTCTTGACTTGATTCCTAAGGGTCATATTCTAGTTGAGTTTATGTCCTTTAAATATCTTGGTTAAAGCATCAAATATTTTCTTAGGAGTATTCAATGATGATACATGATGGATGAGGATATCCTTGATGGAGTCTACAATAGTAATTTTAGATCTTATCATGTTTTTCTTGTGGTTTTCCTTTTCCTCTTCTCCCTCTTGTTTTGGAACCTCCTCATTGATGTATTTGTCCAAGTCATTATCTTCTATAATGAGAGAGATTCTATACTTCCATGCTTAGAAGCTATCTTCTACTTCAAGCTTATCCTCAACCTTGCTGTGATTCATCATCTTGATATGAGAACCTCAAATGGAAATAGCAATGAAATAGATTTTACCAATTTGAGATGTCCAAGTTGATTCTATATTTGGATGACCTAGGGTTCCATAGAGAAACCATAATTTTGCAAACTTGGAATCTTGAAATTTTGTCTTGATAGAAAAATGCGCCTTCTTGAGGTGAGTTGTTTAGTGAGGTCCTTTACCAAATTAAGTGGAAGAAAACCTGAAAAACTTGATTCCCTAGTTTCCTCTAGTAGTAGCGATTAGGTCAAAATTGAAAATTCTCCAAACTGGAATCTTTATCCACCAAAAGATGCACCTCCTTGAGGTATCCTATCCCTCTTTTTTGGAAATTTTGTGGAGAAATTTTCTAGAACATGGAATATCTAGTTTTCGCAGCTACATAGTGCCTTGTTTCAGAGTGGATCTGATACCATGTTAGAGTTTTCACTTTAATGAAATTACGTTAGATTCTTTAAACTGAAAGATAGACAAGAAAAATAATACAAACAGACACCATAAAGGAGAAAACCCCACAACTTCTTCAGAATAGTTCCATCACTTAGTACAATGTCAAACCAAGATAGATTACCTAAAGATAAGATTTCTTTATCAATTTATTATTCTCCTTCACTAGTGCACTTGTATTTCTATCTATTGAGTAAGATTGATTGAGATATATGTCTTCAAATGAGGGAGGGCACCTCCCTATTTATATTCTCTAGTTGTGTGACTCACTTACCTAACTAGGTTGTCCAGGTTCTCTAATTGGGGCATACTTACCTAGGAAGACTCAAAATACATTTTATAATACTTTTGTGGGTACTATTGCCCCGAATTACAATGGAGGTTTTAACTCATGACTTTTTCATGACCAATTACATCAAGGACATCTCTAAATAAATGAATAACATCTCCGAAGGAGGAATACAATAAAAGTACAATAGAATATATTTTGAATTTACATTTCTTTCAACATAATTCCTATTAGACCTCTTGGTACCAATTGCTAGTACTTATTGCATCTGCATTTTCTAGATTGCACTACTCCATTACTAGTCATTTGAAAGTTTAAAAGTCATGCATTACTCATTAAAGAAATAAATATATTTTATTTCAAGGAATAACATCTCTTCAATTTAGTATTTATTATCATTTATCTTTATAAATGCTCTTTACTCTCAATCCTTTGCGTTTCTTTGCAATTTCATTTGTTTTGGGACACACCACTTCTCCATGCACCATCAGAACTTATGTTCATCATCACTTGGTTCATGAACCTAAGTGGATCCTAAAAAAATTTAACCTCTAGTATAAACTCACTAAAATCCCTCACTTGAGGCAGAAACCAAATTTTAGTTAGGTTAGAACTTTGAGGATAGACATCCAAATAATTCCCCTTAATCATATCACATATGAGACATGGAGGTTGTCTTTATAGGGAATAAAAAATTCTTTTTGGTTGCGTGGTTCAGAACCAATTTTGTAATAGGAATTACATTTATAGTGGATAATATCAAGGTTGGGACATGATTGGGAATTTGGTTTGATTGGAACTCCTATCCCTTTCAATATTGAAGATCCCCCAACCATTTTATTTTATCTTGAAGGAAATTTTTTATCTTAAACATACATGAGGAACGATATATTAGTGGATAGTATTTTAGGTAGGTACAAAGGTTTCTCTAATAAGAGGGAGGGGAGCTGAGAAAGATAACACCATGTCAGCTAGAGTTTATCCCAAAATATTTTTCTATAATTATCTCATTTGTACCTTCACTCACTTTCTTGATGGAATTCAGATCCCATCAATGTAAGTGTTTGGCCCATACTCTTGTTTGGATTTATAATTCTTTTTCAATGATGGACTTCACTACTATTTATTAGACAATACTTGTGAAAGTTTTTATTTTAACATTTTTGTATAAGTCTACTTCTAGTACTGGTGAGTCTTTTTCCTTTTAGGTGGTTCATTTATTAAATTGGTTCTTTGGAAAATTAGATCACTTGTTACACCCACTCTACACTTGTTGTCTAATCATCATCGATCTATATTAACTATGGATTTATCAAGCGTCGAAAGGGATCAAATACCTTGTGTTGAAAACCCCTTTTAGAGTCCTAAACTTGAGGAAATGTTTGCACCTCAAGGGATTTGATCCCTATTTGCAATTTATAGAGCTATATTTAAGATGGATCATTTTTGGTTCCAATCGTAGTGACCCCATAAAAACAATGTTGCTTAAAAACCAAAATCTCCACATTGAGATTAGCTCATCCAGAATAAATATTTACATGATTAAAAAGGTGGATTGTAATAAAGTAATAATTATGTTTAGTGACAATACATGTGAAGTAATGAAATGAAATTTAATGACTAATTACATTTATATTTAATGGGATGATATCATACAATCTAATGTATTATCATTGAAATTAATGCATCTTAAGAATACTATTAGATCATATTACATTTCCCAATGCGCACATTTCAAATTAGAGGGATGTTAGATGATAATCAAAATATCCATCTAAAGACAAAAATCAATAGATCATAAATGTCCCTCAGTAAAAGAAAAGCATCTTAACAATACTAAGAAAAAACATTCCTGATATCAAAGCAATTCAACAAACTTCGATTACTAAATTCCCACAAAATATTAGATGACAATATATAGTCATATTAAAGTTTATTTAACTATGGCGATTCTATCTATCTCATGTTACTATATATGGAAACTGAATCAAATTAGGTTTTTGACTATCTAATTGAATGCTATAATACAAAATGGCTAGGATTGTTGGATCAAACATAGGTTTTTTAGCTTCAACAATGACCTCATGGAAAAAACATATATGTTATTCTACTTAGCTAACTATGGTGATTCTATATAATAAACAAACTGTTGTAATTGAATTATATTAAGGTTTCAACTATTTAACTAAGTGATATCATACAAAATGTAAAATCACCGAATTCAATGTATCTTCACAACATATTCGATCATATTGATTTTACCAATGCACATGTTTCAAATTAGAGGGATGTTATATCATAATGAAAATATCCATCTAAAGACAGATTAATATATCTTAGATTCCCGTTTGTGTAACTACACCAAATTAAGGTTTCAAACATCTAACGATGTTGATTCTATATACTTAGTTAATTTTGAAAAATGAATCAAATTATGGTATTGACTATTTAACTGAGTGATATCATAGAGAATGGCAATAAATGATTGATATCAAGAAAAATGGCTAGAATGGATATATGGGAACCTTTGAATGGAACAAATGCATCAATCGTGGGGTTTTTGGCTCCAACAAATGATATGTTAAAATCATGGATTCTAGCTATATAGTGTCATTTATGTTAATTAGAAATTGGGGTTTAAGCTATTTAACTATGGGAGTATATATACAATTGTGGATAGTTCTTTAGATTCCTTTTTAATTTGTACATGAGAATATACCCAACCACAATTACTTCAGGTAAAATATTTCATGTACAATATTTGACTATTGAATTACCATATTATGATTTATCATATGCCATTTGATAGTAAAAATAGTAACAAAATCATATTAGGGTTTAAACTATTTAACTTTGATGATTCTATCTACTTGGATAACTACGATAACTAGTTCAGATTAGGGTTTTAACTATTTAGATAAATGATATAATACAAAATGTAATATCAGTAAAATCAATGCCACTTAACAATACTAAAAAAACACTCTTAAAATGAAAACAAAGAAATAGTGCAGATATGATACAAAATATAATAACACTAAAATCAATGCATATTTACAATACTATAATATCATATTCAATTCCCAATCCATATATTTCATATTAGAGAGATATTAGATCATAACACAATCTCCATCGAAAGACATAGATTAATAGGTAATAGATGTGTTGGAATATTTAACAATACTGAGAGGGGGGGGGGGTGAATCAATATTAGGAACTTTTTACCACTTTTAACATCTAACATTAACCATCAACAATATCATTCACCATCACATAAAACCATCACATACAAATCATACATAGTGCACAAGAGATTTAACGTGGAAACCCAAATGGGAGAAAAGCAAATAGTATGTTGTTTATAATATGAATATTACATTCAATATTTTTACCAACACCAATTGGAAGGAATCTCCAACTCCCTTATTTTCTAGCACCAACTATAAGGAGGCTCTGACCCCCTAGTTTATCATCTCCAATTGAAAGGAGGCTACAACCCCCTCATGTCACATGCTCATACCTATACAAAGGATTATACTCCTTAGTGAGAACCAACTCACAATTCTCAGGAACCAACATGAATGTGACTACAATCTCCTATCATTGCCTTGCCATGATGCCCTGATATGAATAGAAGAAACAATATGTAATGATCACTGTATCATTTTCTATGATAACTTGTAAATGTATATGTGTCCTTGTAACTGTATCATTGTACCTGTTCATGTATCATTGTCCCTATTTCTATCACTACAATAAGTTGTGCATACCTCAAGTTCCATTCCCAATAATTCCCAGAAACAATCATCAAATGATTTCATTTCCATGTTGAAGGATTTAAATCAAATCAAGCCATACATACTGCCATGATCTATCCAACTATAACTATCACTATCTATGCCAATATAACCATCATCATATCCTCCATACCATATTCAATGAATTTGAAGAGATATACCAAGATATAGGCTCACATACCAAGATTGAGGATGAGCTCTATCCATGAAAGACATGTGCCATCACAAGAGAAATCCACAAGCATGAACCTTATGTTTTCCAAGATTACAATATGAAGAGATAATATAGAAACTAAAAGAGTATTTATATAAATTCATCACAACCATCTTTCCAACGATTAAATAATTTTGTAATTATGATGTTGTATGAGAAATTTGTCATTTTTTGTGAATCGCCTTAATCCTCAAAGAAGCCCAAAAATTGCTCCAAAAAGTTTCGCACTTTTTTCCAAAGATGTGGAATACAAAGAGAGACTTGATTAATGATGAAATTAAATTTTTGGACTTATATTTATACACTTCATCAGGATATAGTAGCTTCCTTTAGTGTCTCCTTAAACTCACCCTTAATTCATGGATCTCAATGTTTTAAGGGGGTATCAAGGGTTAGTACCCCACTGTTGTTCAGGAATAAACACCCTTGTAACCTAGGGTCTAGGGTTACCAACTTACTTCTAAAACTTGCAGACAATTAGCTTTATCTAAGTACAGAAAGGAAATAGGAAGAAATATTGGACTCACCCAATTACCAATGGTTGATCCAAGCTTGATCTTCTTCCAATCTGCTTCTCTCCAAAGCTTTCAGGGATGCACCTCCTTCACTTGCAAAGAGAAAATTCTCTAAGTAAAATCTTATACATGTATATATGACAGGTTAGATAAAAAACATATATAGTGATTAATCAAATGTATTCATCAACCCTAATATATGAAAGAGACTCAACACAATTTTGGAAGAAGAATTCTTTTTATTAACAATCAGTGAATGAGATAAGTGTACAGCCCAACTCCTAAGACAAGGAATCCTCTGCAACCAAAGGACTCTGAGTTTTGCTGCTCCAAGACTTCTGAAGATATACCACCAACATAACTTTGCTCTCCAAAATTGATTGATTAATGCCCTCCCCAAGGCCTCTATTTATACTTTGGGAAATAGAGTGGTTTCGAAGGTTGAGGAGGTTGAGGAAGTTGAGATGGTTAATGATTAGAGCTCAACTAATCTCCATTAATCATGATTTATATTTTTTAATGTCGAATGGAGATGTACATGACTATTAATATAGGCAACCCGCGTATGATACGGGAGTTTCTTAAATGAAACCCGCGTATAGATCTATACACGGGTTGCAATGGGAATAGTCGCGTATAGTATGTGAGTTGTCAACAGGAATAGTTGCGTACGGAAATCAGCACTTAGAAAAATAATATGGCATGCTGGTTGCAAAGTGAATGCATCTCATGCCATGCCCATCTATAGTGTTTTGGCAAACTTCAATCCTAAAATGTCCTTTTGTGTACAAACATAGGGAATGTTGGTACTCTGACAGAGAAGTGCCATTTGGGTTGATAACAGATTCCCCCTAATTTATGAGGTCAGAGGGAAGCGATGACCAAAATACATTATAATCATTATCTTTGGAGAACTCAAAAATCCAATGGAGCAGAGGTAGTTCCTGAAACAAATACATAATAATGTCATATACAAAGTCATATCTGAGGATGTTATGTTCAATATACTGGAACACTATCTCCTTTACAATATTTGAGTACATCATATAGTACGAGTACAAGACCACGTATATTACAAAGGTGGATCAAATCCACAATATACAATAATGATGAGTCTTCAAAAATATGGAAGCCGTGTAAGTAACCACAACATAATCTTGCACAACTTAGTCCATGGATGTGAAAATAAGGTCTTCATAAACAATCCAAAAGAACCAATACAATCCAAGCCATGTGAATAGATGTTATTGAAGTCGAACATGGAGCAGATTCAATAGATTGTCAATCAATAAGTGATAATTGACAACTGAAGCAAAGGAATTCACCAATAATGAAAATGAGTCCTGAGGTACGATTGTCAAAACTCTAAGAAGGCAATAGATCCTCCAACGGATCACAAGAGTGACTACGAACTGGGTAAAGGAAGGGAAACACAAGTAATAACATATATGACAATGATGGAATCAGGATATAGATCAGACACAGGGTTAATCCCTTGAACAGTGAGCAAAACATAGAGATGACTCAAGGTAACTTTTAACTTTACAAATAGTACAACTAGACTTATCTGCCATGTAGGAGACATGATCAGATTCCCCAGGTAGAACTGACAAGAGGAGGAGTAAGAAACTCGAAGTAATAGCTGAACTAAAAGTGAACACTGAGACATGAGTATCGGAAAAAATGGAGAGTGATATGTTCAAGGAGGACATGCTGCCACTAACTAAGAACCAAAAGAAAACTTATTCCTTACCTTTCCTGTTAAATTTTAACGAGTCCAAGAAAGTCAACTCGAATCTCTCTTCATTTTCTGACAAGCTTGAAGAGAAGAGGGAATAATGCTTGATAGTGTCACTGATTTGTGGATTTTATGAGCCCAAAATAGTACATGCTCACTTGGTTTTTTCACATTTTAGAGAGTCTAAAAACTCCAAATAAAACTCCAGGGGGGTCCCTTTTCATCCAATTTAGTCTCCTGAGGCTGGAAAAGTACAAAACATACCACAGAAGAACTCTCTTAAATTCTGTAGAATAAAAGGTGAACCTTTTTCATACTTAGTCAGGGAGGTCCGAAAAATGTTAAATTACCACCTACCCAACACTCCTTCGAGAGCAGCATATAGCTTGAGTTTTATGAGCATGAAGGAAAGCAAGATCACTCGGAAAGATCCATTTGAGTACAAGAAATGGGGCTTACAACAATAAACTCGATGCTTTGTTCTTGGTGTTTAATGAGCATGAAAAAGACATAAAGTACACTCGAAATCTTTTTCATGTTTAGGTCCAGAGCATGAAAAAGAGAAAACTGAGCTCATACTGGGTGTTCCTTTTCTGTAAATTTAGTCCCTCAGGTCCAGAAAAGTGATAAACCTGTACCTGAGAATACTCTTCTCAATTCCATAGAAAAGAGAGTGATCCTTTGTCGTATTATTCCACATGGTCCGAGAAAGAGATAACCTACCACCAATGTGGATTCCCATTCACGTATTCTTAATGAGCTTGAATGGATAAGTTTACTCAGCTGTCAAGTCTATTTTAAGGAGTTAGACGTAGGCCTAAAGAAACTCCATAAGGGCGGGGAGTCCTATAAAGGGATAGCTTGTAAACAGAGACCAAAATGAGGCTCAATTTAACATGAAAAATAGCTAAAAAGATTCCCCTGAACGAAATAGAGTTACAGCATGAGTATCGAAAAAAAAATAGGTTCTAAATAAGGATACTTATGGGAGGAAATCCCTATCCATGGAAGAACAATGGTAAAGACAAGGAGCTAATGGTTAAAAATACCATAGTTCGTGGTCAAAAATGTTAATGCTAGGTTTAAGATGGAGCAGGTATAAATGAAGAATGCATGTGAAAGGACAAAAAACCATCCTACATGAGCAAAAACACCTTAAAAACGATGACAAACCTATTACATGGAAAAACATATATGGTATTAGTTTTAGAAATTATGAACTATAGGGAAAAAACCCACTTGAAAAATAAATTTTCTATAAATAGTTCAAAACATAAATAAAAACTCACCATTTGATTTTTTAACCAAAAAAGACAAGTTTTCACCTCTACCTTTGATTGCTCGGTGTGGACGATCCAGTGGACCATTCCAAAATCCGCAAGTGTGAGGTAAAACTACACTCCATGCTCTTTCATCTGATCCAAGCAATTGTCAAAATTGAGCCCCAATTTCATGTTTTTAAATGCCTTCAAAAAAGCAACGTTGTGTACACACGTTTGGTATATTAAAAGTTGCGTACATGCGTTATGTATGTGGGTTTCCTGAAATAAATTTGTGTACAGTACGCTGCTTTCCTTAAAAGACAGTCGTGTACATTGCGTGAGGTGAAAAAAAAATATGTAGGGTAAAAAAATTCAAATTTTATATGAAACTAAAGGTTTGCAATTTCTTGGTTATTAGATTGAAAGATGGTGCTTGAGTGGAGGGAGCGAGAACATGAAGACATGGACCAAGAAGCTCTTCAAGATTCCCCCACAGTGAATATTTTACGTCAAAGTGGGTTATTGAAGTTTTTCTGTACGTCACCTATGCAGGCCAATGTCCGCCTCTTGGAGTTCTTGATAAATTATTGGGATCATGATTTGGGCATGTTTGACCTTCAAGGTGAGTCTTTGGAGATTACTTCGAAGGATGTCTATTTCATTGCTAGTTTATCATGATGGGGGGCTCTAGTAAACTTGGAAGGCGCTACCAGAGGTGGTGACCCTCTAAGTGTACAGAACTATATTGATATATATTGCGAGCCAGGCACGCAAAAGAGGGGTAGCTACATCCCTATTATTCACATTCACAAATTTCCTTTACAGGTGTTGGAAAGCACTATAGTGAGGGTTGCAGGGTCATCATCAATTCACCTTGCAACTCAGAACCAGATAAGACTAGCAGTGGATTGTATGCAGGGAGCCCTATATGACTGGTGTTCGGGAGTGATCTCGATAATAAGAAAACAACTCTCTGACTGCAAAAGAGGCAGGAGGAAAAATTTTGGTTATTCCAGCATACTAGTAGCCTTCTTATTTGAGAGAGTGTCGGGATTGAGTCCTGCACTACCCTTGCCAGTGTGTTCTCCTCGTCAACCTAGGCTGATTAGAAGGGGGATATCTTCCTCCGCTAGGGAGGTGGTGGCTCAGTCCATAGTGTCTATGATGATGACTTCTACTTTTGGTGGGAGCGACAGTTTCCAGCCTTGGAGCAGTTTCCATATGCTGGAATGGATTTTCGTGGTGATACTGACCTCGTCCTCCCTGCAGGAAAAGCATGGGGAGAGTTAGGTAATTTTTATTTTCAAAATTTTCAAAATTTTTATGAATTTTAAATATAGAGATATAAACATATGTATAAGAGTTCTAATACTTTTAAAATGTCAAAATGCAGATATTGGACCCGTCCACCCTAAAGGGAATCCACGCATGTATGTGCGTCCTGTCTTGGGAGAAGACCAGGGCTTGATTAGGGTTCTTGAGGGGAATTTGGCCAGGCTTACCCAAAGAGTGTCTACCTTACGGATTGAGCACATCCTAGCCATCATGCAATAGTTAGTGGTTGGTGTACCACCTATCTGGATACGCCTTCTGAGGTGAGTAGCCAGAGCGGTACTGGTATATATAGATGCTGTTGAGGCTTCTGAAGCCGAGGAGGCTGAAGAAGCCAGAGTGCAGGGTGACCGGGGGGACCAGGGTGGTCCAGCTTAGATCTAGGAGCATTTTATGGACTTTGATCCATGTTTTGTATATTTTTTTTGTATATGATACAGTTATGACTGGATCTGAGGATCAGAGACTCAACCTATCTATATGGACAAATATTCACATATAGATATATTTTACCGGTTTATTTAAAAATGTTTTTTATGTGTTTGCTATATACTTTTATGTAAAATGTGTTAATTGCCAATCCAATATGTAATTAGCATATTAATCAGTTAATGAATTTTGATTCCTTGGAATATGATTGAATGTAATGAATTCAAAATTTCTTTCCAATAACCTAACTTGCATAAACTAACGCAATAGAATAGGGTTTCGTACTTGATAATCCCGATTGAGCTGGGAAACCGTTAGTTGAGAGTCCAGTCGGACTTCCAACTGAGTGATACCACATGACAAAGCATCCCATTGAAGCTCAATGACAACCCTATATTCAGCCACATTGTTTGAAGCAGGACCTAAGCAAGTGCCTCCTAAGGAAACTAACTGTCCTGAGAGTGAATAAATGACCCATGCAGCCAAAGCTAAATTACAAGTATGGCGACTGGCGTTATCAACAAAACTTATGAACCTCTCAGAAGACATCTGAAACAACCAGCAGATGGTATAAAAAACACAAACTGATGAACTAGTGTACACAAAAGTACATACAATAAAATACAAGAAAAAGTGCTCAGCCTAAGCATAGTACTTTTTTAGGTAGGGCCCATTTCTAGGCTTAGGCAGCTTATTCCCATCAAAATAAATCAATTCATATGTGCCCTTCTTTAACACCTTTGAAACGACATAAGGTCCCAACCACATAGACCTGAACTTTCCTGCCCCTAGGGGTTCTTTGTCTTGGTCCCAGAGCAATACAAGCTCCCCTTCAAAGAAAATCTGAGGTTTGATCGACTTATCATATTGGATTTTGTCCCTATTTTTATGAGCTTGGTTTGCTGTCAGTGCATCTCTACGCTGTTCATTAAGATGTTCTAAATGTACTAAACGTTTTTCAAGCTTAGTCGTATCAGGTAACACATGAATAGCAATTCTTAAGGACATGATCTCACATTCAACCGGGGTGATGACTTCCACTCCATGAATGAGTCGAAAGGGGGAAAACCCCATAGCAGTTTTTACATTGGTTCGATATTCCCAAAGTGTATGGTACAACATGATATTCCAGTTGGAACGGGCTGCATTAATAGTACGTTTGAGGCCCAGTTTTCAAAGTTTTATTGACAGCCTCGACTTGACCATTTGCTTGAGGATAGAATGAAGATGAATGTTCTTGTCTAAATCCAAGCATAGTGGTTAGTTCAGTCATCATGCTGTTTTGAAAATGACTGGCATGGTCAGTGACAATCACCTTGGGTATACCTAATCGTGCTATAATTTGATTGAACATGAAAAACGCTGCAGTTCCCTCGTCAACTCTAAAGGTGGGCATTGTGTCTGCCCATTTTGTAAAATAATCGACAGCGACAATGATATATTTGTGCCCTCCAGCCGAGGCTGGGTTACACGTCACATAACCAATCCCCCACTTCATGAAGGGGCCCACTGAGATAACGGGAAATAATGGAGAGGGATGCAACCGCATCTTTCTAGTGTAAAGATGACAAGGATGACAATGTTTCACGGCTTCCACACAATCTTTAAATACTGTGGGCCAGAAATAACCGGCACGTAATATCTTCTGGGTTGTTTCTAACCCAGATAAATGACCCCCACACACTCCACTATGGGGATCATTCAGGACAATCTCCGCTTCCTTGTGGGTAATACATCAATGCAAAATAGAATCTACCCCCCTATGGTATAAAGTATCTCCTATGATGAGGTAGTTCTTGGCATGTAGGCGTAGTTTATGTCGTTCTTCCTGTGAGAAAGCCGCAGGATACTTCAAAGTATGGAGATAGATAAGTATATATCTGTACCAGGGGTTGGAGGTGAAAATAAAAAATATGTGCTCATCTGGGAATGAGTCTTATTCAATAGCTACATCTTCTTCTATTGGAAATTCTGCGATAAGCTCAGTAAAAACTAAGGATTTTTTGGATTTGGCGAACTGAAAATCCAAGTCAAACTCTTGAAGAATGACTATCCATTTGTTTAATTTTCCTCCAACTATCCATCAAGAAAAAACATATTGAAAAGGATTAACATCTGCCACTACCGTCGTAGTCCTTAGTGTTAGATTTTTATCATTCAAGCTAGCATTATGATCTTAGGATATTTAACTGAGAGAATAACATGCACAACAATAAAACACAAGAGACAAGAGACACAAAGAATTTTCCTTGGGGAAACCATAAAGGAGAAAACCCCACAACTTCCTCAGAGATAGAATTAGCACCAAAATAGAAAAGCCCAAAACAGTGAGATGATCTCCACAGCTTCTGTCTCTCTCTCTCACACTGAGAGAGATTCTCCTCTCTCGCTCATGTGCCCCAATGAGTGAGTGTGTGTGTGATAAATAGAGAGGCTCACTCTCTATTTATATTCTTTTGTTCACTTCAAGTGCACTCCAACATGTCGGCCTCACTTAACAATTACTTACTAGAGCTGACATCTCTAGGAGTGTCTAGTAACCCTAGTGCCCCACAACTTGTGGGGACTTTTCCCTTTGCTCAACAAGGAGGGTTAACCTTGACTTAGATGGTGGGGACTATTGCCCCAACTTACAATGACTCACCTAGGGTCGACTTCACTAGGATAGTCTAATAAACCTAGGGCCCCATAACTATGGAGTCTTTAACCCTTGACCAATAGGAGGGTTACCCACAATTAATTGACATGACTTTCTCATTATAGAAACTTCCTGATAGGAACATCAGGGCATGAAATGATACAAGTACATCCCGGAATAAAAATTGGGGTACAATACATAAGATATACGGATGAATACATTCTGAAGTTACAAATACATCAACACTCCCTCTTAACTAGGAAGGTATTCTCTCGATACAATTTATCAGCACAAGTCTTCTTCTCTGTATCATCTAAATCATCGTCAAGTTCTCGTCATCTTAATCTTCAAGTCATCTTCATCTTCAGGTCATCTTCATCTTCAAGTCATCTTCATCGGATCTAGATCATCACTCGATCTGGATCATCACTGCTGGATCATAATCAAGTCTAGATCATCACTTTATCTGGATCGTCACTACTGGATCATCATCAAGTCTAGATCATCACTTGATCTGGATTGTCACTGCTAGATCATCATCAAGTCTAGATCATCACTTGATCTGGATTGTCTCTACTAGATCATCATCAATTCTATATCATCACTTGATTTGGATTATCATCGAAGATGGATCATCACTGAATCATCATCATCACAACTAGATCATCACTTGATTTGGATCTTCATCAAGTCTATATCACCATCACATATGGATCACTTGATCTGGATCATCATCTGTTATCTCATAATGGTGCTATCTCGATTCTTCTCATCACGGGAAGTTCTACAGAGTCAATCTTGTAGGCCTACCCTTCATGTAGGTCTTCATCAGTGCTTATATTTGACACTTAAATCAAAATGGCTTGCCTAGCTCTTACATCTGACCTCATATTGTCAGAAAGGCATGCCCAACACTCACATTTGACCTCATCCTATCAGAAAGGCCCAGCACTCACATCTTACCATGTGTAAACACATCGCGCTAGAATGTCTTAGCACTTATATCCGACCATGTGCAAGCACACTGCATCGGAAAGGCTCTGCACTTACATCCAACCTCATCCTATCAGAAAGGAACATCACTTACAGTCGACCGTGCTTGAAAACATCGCATCGAAAGGGATCAACACTTACAATCCAACCATGCACAAAGCACCACATTGGAAAGGGCTCTGCACTTACAATCCGACCATGCATGAAGCACCACATCGGAAAGGGAATGCACTCACATCTGATCATGGAGGAACTAATCCTACCATCGTATCAGAATGGCCCCCAGTCCCAGACTGAGCTACCTGGTAACTGACCAGGTACCTCCATTCCTACAATGGAAGTTTCCCTTACACCTGACCTACTTGTCAGAATGGCCAACACTCACATTTGACATGGGAGGAAATTAATCCTTTAGCCATGATAGAATGGTTCAGCCCTTACATCTGATCAAGTAGGAACACATCCCTCTATCACATCAGAATGGATTCTCAGCCCTAGACTGAGTTTTCTTGGCAACTGACCAGGTGCCTCCATTCCTAGAATGGCAGTTGCCCTTACATCTATTCTACTCGACAGATTGGTCAGCACTCATATCTGACAGGGAAGGAACCTATTTGACTATGGAAGGAACCTATCTAACCATCGAAGGAACCAATCCTCTCAGCATGTCAGAATGGAAATGGGTCTCATCACTTTCTCTTGGAGGAAACCTCGATCTAGAAAAAACCAAGCTTCTCCCTGAAGTACTCAAACTTCACCTAAGCCAATGGCTTCATCAATACATCATCTATCTATTCCTCTGTCACAACATATTGGAGCTTCACTGCTCCCCTCTACACCATATCCCTGATATAGTGATACTTGATCTTGATATGCTTCGACTTGTCATGGAATACTGGATGCTCTGACAACTTTAGACAACTCTGGTTGTCACAATGTATAAAAGTAGCATACAAATGGAGATCAAATATATCATATAGTAGCTTCCTCATCCATACTACCTCACAACTAGCTGAACAAGCTGCGACATACTCTGCTTCAGCATGTCAAAATGGCTATGGGTCTCATCACTTTCTCTTGGAGGAAACCTTGATCTGGAAAAAACCAAGCTTCTCCCTGAATTACTCGAACTTCACCCTAGCCAATGGCTTCGTCAATACATCAGCTATCTATTCCTCTATCACAACATACTGGAGCTTCACTGCTCCCCTCTACACCATATCCCTGATATAGTGATACTTGATCTCGATATGCTTCAACTTGTCATGGAATACTGGATTCTATGACAACTTTATGCAACTCTGGTTGTCACAATGTATACAAGTAGCATCCAACTAGAGATAAAATATATCATACAGTAGCTTCCTCATCCATACTACATCACAACTAGCTGAACAAGCTGTGACATACTTTGCTTCAGCTATACTCAGTGCCACACAGGATTGCTTCCTACTAAACTAGGAGATCACACCTGATCCCATACTGAAGCAACATCCTGAAGTGCTCTTCCTATAGATGGCACTACCTACCCAATATGAATCGATATAACCCTCTAGGTTAATCCTCTAATTTGACTCATACTTGAGCCCATAATCAACTGTACCCTTCAGGTACCTTACTACATGCTTTGCAATCATAAGGTGAACATGTCTCAATGTGTTCACAGCAAAAGCAAATATCTGGTCTTGTATTCGTCAGGTACATCAAGGAACCAATCCTCTGATGATACATCGTAGCATCAACCATCTCTGATGAAGCAACACTCAATAGATTTAGGTTCGATGCCATAGGTGTGGTCATGCAGTACATCATCCTGAACCTCTTCAGGATCTCTACTGCATACTTCCTTTGTCCACACCTCCATGCCTATAAAATAGTGCATCGACACATAACATGAGCATCACTGGTCTTCTGCCTTCAACCTTGAAGCAAAGGTTGGAATCTTCTTAACTCTCAGTAAATCCTAGAGTCATCAGTAAAATATCCATCCTATCGTACCATGTCGAACCTCAAGATATTCTCTAGTTTCTCCCTCTGAAGCAGAGCATCATACTCCCTCTGTCTTCTGTACTCTATGCACTGGAACATTATGTACCAGAGTGACAAGTAGCTTCCTATGCTACTAGTATTCTATGTATCCATCTAGTGTATAGAATTTCATCTTCAACCTTGTAGCAAAGGTTATGATCTTCATCAAGCTCATCATGTATGTGTTTAAATTCTTACTAGCTGCAAATGCCTCTTTGTAGTCTATGCCTTCTTTTCGTGAGAAGCCTTGTGCTACAAATATTGCTTTGTATCCCACGATGTTTCCATCTACTGCATGATGGAACTACGAACTTCCCTTCATGTATCAATACTGTATCCTAGACATCATTCTTCTGGAACCTTTCTTCTTGGTTACTTCTTCATGGCTGGAAGGTTTTGCATCAATGATGTCGCTGCACTCGTCATATTATTCTTCATCTTTGAAATGTCGTCACTTGTTCTTCGGAACAAGTTTTCATTCTTCTTTTCTTGTAGGCGATTATGTATGCGATCTTTCCTACAAGTCAAATGTTGTGCATGGTTAGAAACATTTCATAAAGAATATTCATACTGGAAAATTCTTATGCATAAATATATAATCATGCAACTACTTTATCCAATACAACATCCATCCATATCTCATGGAAACTTTCTAGATGCCTTCCATCTCTACCAGGACAACATTGAGATTGTGCACTAATCCAATATGTCAACAAAGAGGTTTCATTCTAGATAAGTAGCAATAGAGAGTTGTATAGCACCATGAGCTACTTACCCATCACATGCATATTAGTAGTAAACTGTCATTAATGCAAACATCCTATCATGCATAATACATCAACTGAATATAAACAAATGCATAACAAAACAATATCATGAAATGACAATTGATTACTTATCTTTATTTCTTTCATAGGTAGACTCCTTCTTGATCCTTCAGATTCATCGTCTTATTCATTCATAATAGCATCGTTTACTATCCAAATGCTAAGGTGGATAAGAGTTTCTTCAAGAGTTGATTTCTTCATATTCCTCATCACTTGAGGGATCTTCTTTCAATGGTGATAGCTTGATCTTCAATTGCTACCATCTTCTCTTATCTTCTTATGAGTCGAGCTTCTTCTTCTTTCCAAAGTCTGCTGAAAGTAATCACTTCCTTCTGGCACACATTCCTTTAATGAATGAATCCCATGATCGTGGGAGGCCATTCAAGATGGTTATCACCACTTCTGCATTCTCTACTTCTTCTTCTACCGCTTCAAGTTGTTCTCTGATTTGAGAGACCCTTGTAAAGTATGGCTGCATGGTCTCTGCATTCTGGATCTTCACATTCTTCAACTGGTTTCTTAAGCTCATATTCCAATTTATGTTCTTCCATTTAAATAGCTTGGTCAAGGAATCAAACATATTTGGTGTCTTTAGGGAATACACTTGTGGTACAAGTTGATCCGTGATTGAATCAATAATGATGTTCTTATCCTTGACCAAGTTCTTCTTGTGTAAGGATTTGAGCCTCATCTCCCTCTGGAACTGGAACCTCTCCACTCATGTAGGTGTCCAATTCATTTTCTTCAGAGAGATCTCTTACTTCGATGCTTGGAAGCTATCAACTTCACCAAGCTTATCATCAAGTTGATGTGATATATCATTTTGAAATGAGGACCTCAAATGAAAATAGCGAAAGATTAGATCTTACCGATTTGAGGTGTCCGTCTTGGTTCCAGAGCTGGCTGATCTAGGGTTTGTCAGAGAAACCCTAATTTTAAAAAATTGGAATATTTCAGATATGATTGGATAGAAATATATATATCTTCAAATGGAGCTGTCCAATGTGCTCATTTTCTGAAAACAATGGAGGGAAGCTCCTGGAAGAGGAAGCCCTAGTTTTCTAATTTATTCTGCAGAAATGTATGTCACTGCTTATATGATATCTCTACAATTAATACTACTATAAGTATAAAACTTTGCACTAAGGTAGCAGCACATGTTACTGATCCAAAACCATAGGTTTAATCAGAATCAGTTTCACCAATTGGGTCTTATGATTGATTTTCCAAGGTGACCTGTTACAGGACTGTTCAAAACAGTGAAGTTGTACGGACTGCCACCGGCCACTGGTTGATCTTCTGAGTCTGAAACTTGGACCACTGAAATTAAAGTCTGTTCCCTTTCTTGAAAATCTTCAGCAATTTATTTTGGACCTCTGTATCCCAAGATATAGCAATTCTTCCCAGGTGTCTTGTTTAGGGATGAATTTTGGAAGAGGATGGAACCCTATCTTGGAGGAATGTTATCTTCCATAATATAGCGAAGTGGAGGCTGAATTTTGGACACACTATAAATCAATATTGTATCTTCGGAATATGAAATTTTCTACTCCTGAACCTTCGCCAATATTGGGATATAGTGAATGTACCAAAACTTAGCAGTTTTAGTATTTAGGGTTTTTCTAGCTCGGGGTCAAACTAGGGTTTGACTTTCTCAGAGTTCCACCCAACCAAAAATATTGATCCAGGTCTCTAAAATTTGGTTTTAATGAGGAGAGAAATCCTATGTAGGGATCACTAAAAAATTCCTCTTCTGTAAAAAGCCCTAATTTCTGCACCGAAAACTGAAAATGCTCGGAATCGAATTCTGCTTCGACAGAAAGATGCGCCCTTCAATGGAGGGTCATCCTAGCATAATTTTGCTGATGGATTGTGGAGAGAGACCCAAAAATTAAGAATCCCTAGATTATATAGCTGCATAGTGTCTTCTTCTCAGGTTATCTCTGATACCATGTTATATTTTTATCATTCAAGCTAGCATTACGATCTTAGGATCTTTAACTGAGAGAATAACATGCACAGCAGTAAAACACAAGAGACAAGAGACAAAAATAATTTTCCTCAGGGAAACAATAAAGGAGAAAAACCTGTAAATTCCTCAAATATAGACTCAACACCAAAATAGAAAAGCCCAAAACAGTGAGATGATCTCCACAGCTTCTGTCTCTCTCTCTCACACTGACAGAGATTCTCCTCTCTCACTCGTGCGCCCCAATTAGTGCGTGTGTGTGTGATAAATAGAGAGGCTCACTCTCTATTTATATTCTTCCGTTCACTTGAAGTGCACTCCAACATGTCGGCCTCACTTAACAATTACTTACTAGAGCTAACATCTCTAGGAGTGTCTAATAACCCTAGTGCCCCACAACTTGTGGGGAATTTTCTCTCTACTCAACAAGGAGGGTTAACCTTGACTTAGATGGTGGGGAATATTTCCTTGACTTACAATGACTCACCTAGGGTCGAATTCACTAGGATAGTCTAATAACCCTAGGGCCCCGTAACTGTGGGGTCCTTAACCCTTGGCCAATAGGAGGGTTACCACAATGAATTGACATGACTTTCTCATTATAGAAACTTCCCGATAGGAACATTGGGGCATGACATGATACAAGTACATCCTGGAATAAACATCGGGGTACAATAGATAAGATATACAGATGAATACATTCTGAAGTTACAAATACATCAACACATAGTAAGATGTAGTGACATAACCTATGAACAACATAAACAATTACTAAGTCCAACTTCTCTATGTGGGAGTACCTGAGTTCAGGTCTAGCTAAAGCACAACTTAGATAATAAATGACATGCTCTTGGAGCTTATCATCCTCCTGGACTAGGACTACCCCTATGGTCGATTCATATGCGGCCATATACAATATAAAATCCCTAGAGTAATCTGGTGGACGCAATTGAATGGTGTTGACAACAAAGATTTTTTCAATGCCTTGAATGTGAGTTGTGCAGTTTCATCCCATACAAATGGGGTGTCCTATTTTGACAGGCGCATAAAACCCTTAGTAATCTTGGCATAATTTACAATGAAACATCGAAGAAAATTGGACTTCCCCTGCAAGCTCTGGAGTTGCCTGATAGAACGAGGAGGAGGTAGATTTACAATGGGCTCAACTTTTAAAGGATCCACTTGAATGCCTTTGTTAGAGATAATGAATTCGAGCAGTCTCCTTGACTCGACACATAACACACACTTGTGGGGATTCGAGCGAATTTTATAGTATCTGCATCGTTCAAAAATCAAATGCAAGTGATCTGGATGATTGATCCTCTTACGAGAATGTGCAGGTAGATCATCAAGGTAATGTTCAACAATGGCTTTAATATCATGAAAGGAAAAATTCATTGCCCGCTGAAAGATTGCCCCAGCATTTTTCAATCCAAAGGACATTTTCTTGTACGTGAATGTACCCCAAGGAAAAATGAAAGTTGTTTTATGATGGTCTTTTGGTTTAATTGAATTTGATTATATCCAAAGAAACCATCCATAAATGAAAAGACTTCACTTCCCACGCAAGCATCAATAATTTGATCTATAAATGGCCTGGGATAGTTTTCCTTAGGACAGGATTTGTTTAAATCTCTAAAGTCAGTATAGATGCGTATGGTCTCTTGCTTCTTATCAACAGGAACAGGGTTGGATACCCATTCTATCAAAGCTATGGGATAAATAAAACTGGCTTTCAACAGTTTTTCCACTTCATCCTTCACTTCCGCCGCTTTACGTGGGTTAACAGGTCTCAAATTTTGCTGAACAGGTCTAGCATCAGGGTATGTTCATATCTCGTTCTCAACTATAGATGGATCAATTTTTGGCATCTCCTCATATGACTAGGTAAAAACGTCGCAGAATTCCTTAAACAAGGCTATATAGATCGCAATCTCCTTAGGAGAGCAATTTGCACCGATATGTATATTTTCCACAATGTCAAGATTTACAGAGATGTTGATAGGGATGGTAGCAGAAATATTTTCCATATTCCCCTCAGCAAACATTCCTTCCCTTGGTAAGGGATTAACAGGCATATCAACATCGCCTTCCAGTCTCATATGAAACTCTTGATTCTCTATCTTACTTAACTATGGAAGAAAATAGGATCAATGGTGAAGATATTCATAGATCTTATCTTGTCTACACATGGCTTCCAGAATGGCTTCATCAGAAGGTAAAACCATATCTAAACAATCTGTAGAATGCAAAGAGTTTTTTTCCCAAGCAGGTATATAGGCTTCTTCCAGTTCCTCTGAGACTATGAGGGGGACCAAAAATGGATCAATAGTGGTTTGGGTGATAGCTTGATAAGCCATTTCCACTACCGATAAGGGCACTTCAAGTTCATGGTGGGAAGGGAGAACCTAAGGAAACCTAAGGATCAGTCCTATCAACAACCGTAGCTATGGAATTCCCCACACTAGTAGAACCTATATAATTAATAGGAGTTGGAATATCAAATGTGCCCATCAATGATGCGTACATTCCAGCCCCTAAGCTCTATGAAGAAGGTTTGACCTGATCAACCAATGGTACAATGGACTCATTAGATTCCATGCAGCCTTTTCGAGTGAAACTGAGTTGGTCAACTGTAACCAACTTCCTTTCATGTGGAAACACCACCACCCAAAATACGACCGATGCAATAGAAGACATGGCATAAGTCCAAATTCTTCCCAAGAGTAGGTTATAATCCAAAGGTGCATCAATCACCTCTACCTCAACAGACACCGCTTTCCCTGCCAGCTTAATTTCAAAAGCCGGTAGGATACCATGCGGATGGAATGACCTTCCATCGAAAGTAGTAAGTAGGGTGTTTGATGAAACTATCTCTAGGGACCCAAGAGCTTTCCAACATGACAAGGACATAACACATGTAGAAGCACCCTCATCGACAACTGCCCTTCCAATGGTCTTTCCACCATGGATGACATCTATCGATAAGGATACATGGTAAGGTAGGTGAATTTTGACATCAAACAAGTGAAATTTTGCCATGAGACTCGATGAGTCCATACTGCCTAAGGCTGCTAAGAGTGCATCCCGCTGGGCAAGACAAATCTGTAACACCTCTAAAGCCGACATTGCACAAGGTGTCCGGGCTAAGTCTTCAACTATGGAGTATTTTGCTGCAGCCCTAGCATTAGGATTATGAAAGGTCTTCTTAAAAACAACTTTTGGTATCTTGGGCATAATTTCGACAGGTTTCTCGATCATGATAGGGTTATAAGTTTCACCTATGGAATTACCCTTCTCCGAGGTCTCTTTTTCACAGTTCTTATTCTTGATCTGTAGTAAAGTTTGAGATCGAACCATGTTGATATAATTGGGGTTAGGGGCACTTGGAGTGCCCCTCGCTACATTCGAAGCTGAAGCAGAATTCTGTCGTTGGGGAAAAGGATCCTTCAGGACAGCCGGTTGTTGATATTTTAACAGCTTCTGAGCTTGTTCCATAAGGGGACAAATATGGGTGAGGTTATCTTCATGGCACAACTTACATGGGAATTTTACCTTCTTCTTTTCTTTCTTTCCCCCATCAACATTGTTTGTGGGTTTTTGCTTGTTTTGGTTTCCCTCCCCTTTCTTTCCTCTCTTCTTTTTCCCACCGGGCTGTTGATTGCCCTTTTGAGAGGTCTATGCAAAAATATTTTTATTTAGGGGTGAGGGGGAATCCTTTGCTACCTTCATCATAGAATGTTTTACGAACAACTGACAGAGCTGCTCAGCCAAAGATTCTACAGTGGGAGAATTTACGGAACCAACCACACCATCGGCATGGGGTCTAGGCTTAGGTTTCTTTGCATCGTGTGTTGGCCTTGGTGCCTCAGGGATAATCTCATATAAGATCCCAGACTGAGAATATATCAAATCTAGTTGTCGGGCCCTAAGGATATCTTCTTCCTCATTCATCACTCCTGAAGTAGATATGTCCTTAGATATATAAGGCAATAGGGATTTAAGGAACCATTCTAATAAGAACTCAGGAGGAATAGTGGCTTTAATAAGGCTCTTTCACCTCCTCCACTCTTGGATGTGATCCAAGATATGGGTGGCCTTGTTCTGTCGAAAGGTAGATAGCAAGTCCGTTCCAAAATCATATCGGACAGGAAGCTGGAAGTGACTAAGGAATACGTTAGCCAAGTCCCAAAAACTGCTAAACGCAAGAAAAGGCAACTCAATGTACCATTTTGCTGCAGTACTCATTAATGTTCTTTGGAATATCCTCAACCCAGCTGAATCTTTGTTCAGTTAGTTGGAAGAGCACCATAAATGAAAAGTGGTGGCATGAGCCCTAGGATATTCACCAACTTTGCCTTCGAATTTTGGGATGTCTGAGGGAAGTTTCGTAGGGACAAGTGGAGAGGAGGGATCATGCCTCACTGGGTCATTCATCAGTTTAGACAAATCTGTCAAGTTTAATGTTTCCAGGAAATTAAGCTTAGGTCTAACTAGAGCACTAACATTACCAGTTTGGGGATTAGAGGGACTTGCCCCCAAATTCCCATAAGTGAAGGTGGGGTTTCCCCCTGCCGCCAGTTGTGAAGTGGATGGGTTAGTTTGGAACAGATTCCATCCATAAGCCACATGATTTTTTGTGTAAGGTGTAGTATAAGAGGTTCTAGCTACCCCAGTTGAAACTAGGGTTTGAAATACAATAGTAGGTATCCCTCCGCTAAAAAGAGAAAAGGGAGAGCTCGTGAACGGAGACGAAACCAGAGTTTGAAAACCTTGAGCATAAGGGTTAGTGTTTCCAAACTGTACCCCTACATAAGAGGGTGATGGGCCTACGTATGGAGTGGATGGGGGAATGTACCCCCCATTCCAAGGAAATCTTTGGAAAAAAGACGAGGATCCTATAGGACCACTTTGAGCAGTGTGTGTGAAGGAGGTTGGAACTATAGGTACACTAAGAATCCCAGTGACCATACCACTAGAAGAACCTGCTATACTTGTGGGAGCTAGTGGTTGAACCACCCATCTCGTTGGAGTTAAGGGCATAGTAGGTATACTGGATCTAGGGGCACCTACCAGGGGAGGTAGTACCCCTTCAGCCAGAGCGACTGAGGTGGAAATAAAAGAACTTTCTCCTACAGTAGACATTATTCTACCCACAGGGACACTAATCACGGGTGGATCAAAAGGACGGACCTGAACAATCACTGTATTGTTTAAGTCAGTTAGAGGTGTATTAAAATTCCTTGCAAACTCGTTAGCTTGCAATTATTCTGTCTCAACTATGTTTAAATCAAAACGGTTTTCCCTAAGTTCTGGTTCACCCAGAACTTCACTGACTCCTATCAGTTCAAAAGAACCATCTATGTCCAATCTCTTACTTTGAGGGGGAGGTGGAGGTTCCAATGTGATAAGAGGAGGAAGGTTTTGAAACCTTCATGAAATTCTGATAGGTTGCTCCTCCATGATTGTAAATTTGACGCTTGAAAACCTAAGGTCATCTAAACATAGACAAACCACAAAGCAATCACTACGAAAATTACTAAAGTCTCAACAGTCAGAAAGGGTAAAAGATATGCTTTCAACGAAGAACGTTGAAAGACAGTTTCTTGGCGTCCTTGAAGAGGTTCTTAGGAACAAATGGAGGAATCACCCACCACCCTCCTACACTTTCAACAAGGGTTACCTTCCAAGCCCATCCAAGGTGAACTAGAAATAGCCTTTCGATTTACCTGTGCATAAAACCTAGATGTCAAGAGACTAGCGGCTACCTTAACTATACCAACAGTGGCAAGCCTGATTCGTACTCATGGGAAGGGTAGCTAATCTTGAAACTCTGTCTAGGACGGAATCCCCATATGCATAAAAACCCTGGGTTATGTTTCAACAAGGAATCAGAGGGTTATATCCTCAGTCCAATGCCTCCACATGGCCTCATGCTTGACTCCCATTTGAAAGGAGATTCCCAGATACTATCGATAAAGAGAAGGATTTACCTATTGATTGGCCCACTATGTCTGAATTTAAATACTTATGGGGAGTTTACACTTCCTATCCCACAAGTATAGCCTAAGCTAGTAGGTGTATGTCCCTATAAAACAAAAAATACTAATAAATTTTAATTATAGCGTTCGTTTTAAGGGATATTTTTTACTCAGAAGGAAAGTGGAGTGAAAGACTATGATGTTATTGACTCGATAAGAAATGTAAAAACAACAGGTGTATAATTCCAAAGCAAATTATCACTACTTAAAACAAGCTTCTCTTTTTTTTTTTTGTAAATATAAACTGATGAAAATGCAACTAATAATGAGAAAACTAAGACTATATTTTTGTAATTTTTGAGATTTTATTTAAAAACTGAAAATAAAACTACTATATGCAATTCAAATGCAAAAGTTTCTAATGTTTTCTTTTCACTTTTCAAATTCCTCAAAGACTACTATGCACCTAAATGTAAAATTCTTGATTATGCTTGAATAAACTAACTGTATAAAGTAAGCAAAATGAAGTAAAGCATATTCATAAAACCAAAGATCAACCACCTAAGGAAGACTTGGAAAAAACCTAGCTTGGGAAGACACAATGAATGGAAATCACTGAAATCAATCAAAGGCAAGCGAAAAACCAACACTATCCGGAGATAGAAAAGGATAAACGGTGTCTAGAAACCTGATCACTGATTCAGACAACCAGCACTTGAACCTATTACCCAATAGGAAAATCCACTTCAAGTCGCTAACATAAAGACAATCCAAACAATAAAAACTCAAGGGCTTACTAGAAAGCACAAGGTATGGTTAATAGGGTCATCAAACTTATAGTGCAATGCTAATATTAAAGACCACTAGGCAAGAAAAAATACGCAAAAGGATAGGGACAAGCAACCCCACCCTAAAAAATTTTGTTGCTCAGGCTTGTACGTGACTATGTACAAGCTTCTCTCCAAAGCTTTCAGGGATGCACCTCCTTCACCTGCAAAGAGCAAATTCTCCAAGTACAATCTTATACATGTATATATGACAGGTTAGATAAAAAACATATATAGTGCTTAATCAAATGTATTCATCAACCTTAATATATGAAAGAGACTCAACACAATGTTGGAAGAAGAATTCTCTTTATTAACAATTAGTGAATGAGATAAGTGTACAACCCAACACTTGAGACAAGGACTCCTCTGCAACGAAAGGTGTAACACCCCGGTTTTGACCCCGTTGCATTGATGTATATATTGTAAATGATCACGGTGTGGAGCTAAAGGCCAAGGCCCCACCATTGATCGGTTATACTATGTTTTGGATTCAAATTTGTTACCGATGGTATATCGGGGCATGCGACATATATTATGCTCGTCATCATGTAAATATGCATCTATAATTAATTAAATGAACCCGACCGGATACGATTGCGGTAACTAAAATGAGAAAGGGGCATGATTTTCACAAGGATAAGGGTGGGGAAATTGTTAAACCTTGGCCAATGAAAGAAAAACCCATGTGCTATCTTCCCTTGTTTTATTCCAACCACTTTCATTGAAGAATGGATGCTAGTGGTTGAGGCAGTTATTGTCTTTGGGAGTGGAGTGGCAGGACTATCAGTCCTCACCCACATGCACACTCCACCATAGCAGTTGACTTCACAATGGAAGATAAAACCTTCACTCACTCTCCACTATGCAGGCCTCACGATTTTCTGTTCACCTCCACGCACATGATTTACCTGGTTTTCACTCCCGCCAACACATTCTCCTCTCCACAATTGTGCTGAACACTCACGCATGTCCAATTCATGTCCTCTATGTTTCCTGTTCATCCACGTGTGAGCTGTGAGCTATTTGTCCTTATGCAGGGACCGTGTCTGCTGTTCTCATGCACCGGGATTTTTCCTAGTTTTTGGCTCACACAGCAAGCTAGAAGCTATGCGTTTTCATCCACGAATTGTAGTGTTGCTGTGGTATTTATATATTGTGGGACGGGAGTCTGCTCATTTCATGCCTAGCTTGGAAGTTTGTATTTTCTCTTCCTCTGCATGGTCTACCTGTGACTTATCTGTGTTTTTGTTTCCCAGGACGGGCTGTGTTCCCCACATTGGTTGTGAGTTGTGCTCACTGATACATTTTGGGTTGCTGTGTTTCCCACATTGTTGGCTGTAGCTACTGTGATCTCCCTTATGCTTTGGGTATTATTGTAAATTCGCTGGAGAGTCATTTTGGCCACAATAGGGCCAAGAATGACTCATAATTTGTCTCCCCTGTCTTAAGGTGTATCGGCTGATTGATTGCCGGAGTACAATGGTTGGTCTTCGAACTATGTGAGGAGCAGGGATGGGGGCTTAGTTTTGCTTAAAAAACATGGTGGCTGGAAACCACACAAGCAGAGCTAGAGGGCTGGCTTTCTTCTCCACAACCCCTGAATAGCACTGGAAGGGAATGCAGGGCCTAAGGGACTGTGTAGCAGAGAAGGGATTGATTCCTTGTGTTGGGTGTGTGTGGGTGTTTTAGAAGCTAGGCTAGTTCTGGTGTAGGTGTTTTTAGCTCTGTAATGAGCTCACCAGCTTAGCATTGAGCCTTTCCAAATATACTTGATGGCCTGATAAACCCAACTGTGTTGGCTTGGTTATGTTTTTGTATATCCTTGGCTATGTGTAAGCCTGCTAGTTCCCTTATTCCTTGGAGAATCATGCCCAGCTCGGGGGTGGCAGCACTGTTGAGAGATTAAGGAGCACACTAGCCTATGGTTGGGTGGAACGTTGCAGCGACGTAGCTGGTTGCGGATCAAGTTATTCATAAGATAAGTGCTCTTGTCCATTTCTACTTCTGCAACTATCTTCTCTGTTAATGATATGATGAACATGTTAAATGCATTCATGTATGAATGCTTTTGGTTTCGACTGTGTATGATGATGAATTGCATTTGTGCATGTTTTACTTCAATGTATTTCCATTCAGAATTTTGTTTCAGCAATTTTGTGCATGCTTATGTTCATGGGGCTCTTAGCCTGGGTGGTTTAAGTGATGGTGGTCGCATCCTCTTGGCTGGTCGGAGGCATGGGGACATGACAGTATGGTATCAGAGCCTCAGGTTGCAACAATGGGCCTCTATGGGCCAAGAAGGAGCAACTGAGAGAGGTTGTCTTTCATTCTGCCCAGCAGAAATCATAGTTTGAACGACTGGTAAAATTCAAAATAAAATGGTCCAAGTGTTGGAGCAGTCGAGGGAGCCAGAGGGAAAGAATTCCGCTGTAGCGGAAGGGCTAGGTGGAAGGACTTCCGCCGTTGCGGAACCCAAAATCCTAAGGCTTCCGATGATAAAGATCACCGACGCTGGAACAGTTTGGAGAAAGCCACGAAAATTTTGTCTAAGTGTTCTGCATCGAAACAATTAGTGAAGTTAACTTCCGCCGTTACGGAAGAGTTTGTGAAGTTAACTTCCACCATTGCGGAAGAGTTTGTGAAGTTAACTTCCGCTGTTGCGGAAGAGTTTGTGAAGTTCTGCTGTTGCAGAAGAGTTTGTGAAGTTAACTTCTGCCGTTGCAGAAGAGTTTGTGAAGTTAACTTTCACTGTTGTGGAAGAGTTTGTGAAGTTCCGTAGTTGCGGAAGTCTAAACGACTAGAAGCCCAACGGAAAAGTCCTTCGATCATTGACGCCGCAAGAAGTTTTAAAAAAATTTCTAAGTAAAGGGCGGCCGTCGGAAGAAGTTCGTCTTTGGTGTGCCGCCGTTGCGGAAGCCAAATTAATTAGCCAGCCGATGGGGGAAACCTCCGACGCCGCAGAGAATTTTAAATTGCCCCAAGTAAACAGCCGTCGATCGGAAGGGAAAGTGTTTCACGAGCCGCCGTTGCGGAAGCGAAAGCATTAAGGCTTCCGATCCAAAAGGCTGCTGACGCTTGAAGCTAAAAATTTCTTTAAGGAAGGAGCGTCCAATCGGAAGGGAAAGTGTTTCACGAGCCGCCATTGCGGAAGCGAAAGCATTAAATATTCTGATAAAAAATACTGTCGACACCGCTCGGAAGAGAAAGCATTTCGTGAGCCACCGTTGCGGAAGCGAAACCGTTAAGTCTTTCGACGGGAGAGACCATCGAAACGTAGGAAGAATTAGTGGTTCCCAGAGCCATCGTTGCGGAAGAATTAACAGTTCCCAGAGCCGCCGTTGCGGAAGAATTAGTGGTTCCAAGAGCCGATTCTGCAGAAGAGATAAGGGAAGAGGAGCCGATTCTGTGGAAGAATAATTGGAGAAAGGAACCCGATTGAACAAGGGAAAATTCAGCTATTTTTCATAGGAATTTTCAGTGGTTTTCAGTGGTTTTTCAGTGAATTTTCTACTAGTGTGGGGAAATCCCCCTTGGCCCCCGTCGTCCCCCTCAGATAGACGTTCTTTGATGAAGAAAATTTTGTGTGTTTGGGAAAATTGTTATTTTATGGATTATTCCAGGAGAAGGTAAGTGATTCTTATTTATATCAAAGTTATGCATCTAACATTTGTGTTATTAACATGTTTGCAGAATCATAGTCACTTTCAAGGGAAGTATTCTAGGTAGTGCAGCTTGGTAAGTAAGTGGTGGTTCTGCTATGAGAAACCATGACGGATATGATGCTCAGGATTCTTATAAGTGAGCAGAAGATGCCATGGGAGGAAATGTCCGAAATAGAAATGATGACATAGAGTCTAATGGAAGGAGATTCCAAGAGACATCGTCAGATGTTGCAGCTACCATGAGAAGTTTAATTAAATCCCAGGAAGAATAGCATTAGTTGAATGTTGCTATGTTGCAGAGTTTGAGAGACTTACAGAGAAAGATAGACTCGGGATGAGGTACCGCAAGACCAGAAGGCAGTAAGAGCAGTACTAGGAGAAGGAGAAGGACTTCTAGTGGGTCATTTGATTCAGAAGAATCCAGCGGGGATTCAAGTTCATCTTCTCATAGAAGAAAAAGAAAGATACACCATAGAGATCACTCTCGGGATGAATTTAAAAAGGAAAAACCTCCTACTTTTGATGGTGAGATAAAGACAGGACAAGAGGCTGAAGCTTGGATTCTTGGGATAAAGAAGTACTTTCAAGTGCATGATTATTCAGGAAACATGAAGGCAAGAGTTTCCATATTCAATCTGAATGGAAGAGTATCCATTTGGTGGGAACACTTCAAGCAGGTCAAGAGGATTAGTGAAAGGAAACTGAAGTGGAAACAGTTCAATAAGTATTTCAAGCAGAAATACCTATCTGACAGGTATTATGATGACAAGATTAAGGAGTTCCATGAGTTGAGGTTGGGACAGCAAACCATGGAAGAGTATGCAAATAAGTTTTTGGAGCTATTGAGGTATGTCTGGTACATCAAAGATGAAAAAGTGAAGGTCCAGCATTTTCTGAGTGGATTACCCCAGTCTTACAGAGATAGAATTGAGTTTTATGAACCTAGAACTCTTGAAGAAGCTTTAAGAAAAGCTAAGTATTGTTATGAGCAAAGAAAAGGTAAGCCAGATTACCATAAGGCATGGAAGGACAAGAAGAATGAGAAGTTTGAACAAAGAAAGAAAGGTTTCAAACCTTCTAATTTTAGGAATCAGCAGAAGCAGCCATCTCAAGCTATGAGTAAGCCAGCTGGAGTGGCAGGAGAAAATCCTAAGGATCCACAACATAATAGAGGACCACTCCAATGTTGGAAATGTGGAGGACCCCACATGCACAGGAATTTCCCACTCGAGAATGAGAGTTCCGGGCCAGCTTATAACGTTCAAGAAGCAGAAACAGTGGGTCAAGTAGCAAGGGCAATACCCAGGATTTATGCAGCACTGGAGGACCGCCAAGCAGATCACCAGTCAGCTGTGGTTGAAGTAGCAGGTAAGATTGTTGAGCAATCTGTTTCTATTTTGATTGACCCCGGTTCTATGCACAGTTACATTACTCATAGAGTAGTGGAGAATTGTGCTTTTAAGAAAGTAAAGCATAGAAAGTATTGGTTAGTTTAGCTAGCTACTGGAACTAAGAGAAAGGTTAGTGAAGTGGTAGAGATGTCACATACCCCAATTTTGGAAAATAATGTTAATTGTTTTAATTATATTCTTGAGACATTATGTTAAATTTAATGCTAAGTAGGAATTGATGACTTAGCAGAGTCAACAGAAGTGGAATGTAATTCAGAATATTTTATTATTAATAAATAAATTGTGGAGACAACAGCATGGGAGAGCTGTTAAAAAGAGGTTACTGGTCAAAGTGGTGTATGGAACTAGGCGGAGGGAAAAAGACAAGTGGCAGCATCCTCAAACACTTCCTAAGTTGCAAGTGGAAACTTCCCTATATTTGGGGTCATGATCCCCCAAGAAAGTGGGATCAGAGCAGATGGCTCATTAAATGACAATCAACCCAAAAAGACCTAGGCAATCCTTTAAAAGTACCGAATGAATAGAGCTGAGGTTGCTCAGATATTTTCCAGAGAAGAAACATTCAGGTGGAATGATATTCAGGAAATTCATTTGGGGAAAAATGGAAAAACAGTAAGGAAGTTGTTCTAAGAGGATTGCTGCAGTAACTTGGTTTATTACAGCTTTTTAGCTGGGTGAACTTACTGATAAGTTCTGGATTAATACTGAGTTTGAGGACTGGTATCTGACTATTGCTGCACCTAGTTCCAGCCAGGGAGACCAGAGCAAGCTCGGGGGTCCTGAGGAGTCGCTGTTTGAGCGCTCTCCAGGAATTGGTAGGGAGGAACGGCCTCCCATTGTTGTTGTTGTCCCAAGATCAAGCAGGTTCTGTTACTTAACTGTCTTTATTTAAATAGTGTGAATGGTTGAATGTTATGTTTGTAGTTTAAAAAAAATAAGAGTTAACTGGTTTAGTGATGTAAATGTTTTAGTTATTTAGTAATGAAATCTTTTGATGAGAGATAAAGACCCACTGTGTTTTCCACATCTAGGTTTTACCAGACCGTACTCCAACGCAGGGGTAAATTTAAATAAGAATAGCATGATGAGATTTCCAGAGTAGTAGTTTCTTTATCTATTTTCAGAAAAGATATTTCATTGACAGTTGTGTGAGTTCTTAGTTAAAACCACTTCCTTGAACTGTATTTTGCTTTCAGTAATTTTATATTGTAAAGAATAAATAGGAGAGTAGATTTTAGACTAGATTTATTTCCTGTACTACCATACAGTTCTTTTCTTCCAGATTACAATAACTTCACTACTTTATGTCTAATAATAAACTGAAGGTAGGAATAGTATATAATGATTAGACACTACTGTCAAATCAATCTAATCAATCTGGTCTAGATTTTATGAATGTTTTGTAATGTATTTCATTTCATTTTTTCCCTCTTTTTATTTGGAACTGAGCTCGAACAACTTCCAGAGATGTTAATCTTATTATTTAGAATATGAACAAAGATTAATATTTGTGCTTATAAGATAAACTCTGGTTAGAGTTAAATTAAATTCTGGATATATATATAAATAGATATCATAACTAAGAAAACAAATTAATTACAAAAGAAAATAGATACTATGGCATAAATTACACAAGAGTTAATTAACAAGTACTATTTTCGATATACTTAAAAAAATAAACTAAGGATATTAATATAGAGTCTATAGTAATCACAGAGAGATAATATAGTTATTATAATAGTAATTTATTTATGCTAAACAAGAATATTATTACTATTAACATAGGTAGAATTCTTATTACTATAAGTATATCTTATAACTATTTATTAGCGTATGAGCTATAAGTACAGGTATACTGACAGTACTTAGAATAATTGAAAAAGGAAAGATATAAAAACCCTATATTATTAAAAGGGTATAAACAATACAACAACAATTACAAATTCTTATTTATAAGAAAGGAAAATTATAAACATGAATAGAAACCCTAATAATAATACTTGTAAACAACAAACAAATCAAATGCATTTTGTACAGGAAGTAAACAATAGAAGTACAAGATGCTCTTTTATTGAGCTTATTTACATACTAAAAAAAAATATAACTACTAACCCTAATATTACAGAAGCACTTTTCAACTTGGCAGTAATTTAAAAGAAAAAGAACAGAGTTATTTTCTTCACTGTCAAATAGGGCTAAACCCTATAAAACCCAATTTATACAAGTAAAAACAATAGACGGTGGAATTAACAGTATTTACTCATAGTCATGGTTTTAAAATTTAAACATAAGTAAACATTCGAAACTTCAATAATATAAGCAAGGAGGAATGCAGAAAAGGATTACAGTAATTAATACTTGTATAATAACTTAGGGTAAAAACCCTATCATTCCAAATATACAAAACAATGACTATAAAACCCAGTGCTGTAATATTAACCCACGGCCGTACTGAGAATTTACATAGGAAGGCTTGCATCCTGTTCCTTTACTATAAACATAGTAATATTTACAAAAACAAAGTTTTACACTCACGGCCGAAGCCGGAGAGCCTTGCAATAGAGCTAGGGTCTTAACAAAACAATGTTAAACGATGAGAAAACAACTAAAATCCACGAGGGTCTAACAGGCCGCTTTGACCAAACCCTCATTACCCCATAAGGGTTTACACAAGGTGGATGAGCCATGGAGAAACTAGGGCTTACCGTGGCCCCTTATCGCTATAAATGCGTACTCTCTATGCAGACAGAGAAGAGAGGCCGATCGTATCTGCAAAATAAAAATACGGCTGGCTATTAAATCTATATTAAAAACCAAGAGATGTATATACAAGCAATCGGCATTATCATTAAAAGGAAACGAATTATTTCTTTTTCCTTAGCAGTGGAAATTCACCAACAGTAATGCAACGACCAGCAACCAGCACGAGCAAGGAGTCTACCATTCAATGGAAAGGAAACATCATTACAACACTTTCGAAACACTGACAGCAGGAAACCCTCGAGTCACACAAAACTAAAGGAGTAGATAAACCCTAAAGCTGAGCTGTTACCCTTCCATCAATGCATAGTAACAGTGGAGCCCAAACCATAACACTCCGAAGAAGGAACCACTCTCGTTGGGTGAACTAAAGGAGAATGGTAAGGACTGACACAGTCAAGGGCTCGAGCTTAAACAATGGAGGCAGCGAAGAAGAAAACTAGAGAACGCGTAATGCACGATGAACATAAGTACCATGAGATGGATTTCACGTTGGTGCAACGGGGTAAGTTAACCAGGAAGGAGGAGCCATGGACAGTCACAGCAATACACCGGTGACAGAGCGGTTGGGTTTCTCTCACAGTGATGGACCAGAGCCCAAAGGAGAAGCAGGATAATAAGCTAGGTCTTGGGAAAAGACTCTTTTAAAACCTGCAATGCATGGACCAAACAAAGCCACGTCGCCATGCAAATATTTCTCTCACGGTGGGTTTCTTTCCATAGTTCGATGAGTAAATCGATTATCATTAGTTGACAATCATTCGGCTGTCACGAAGGGTATACCTTAGCCTAGGCCGAAGTCAACCTATCATTAGAACGTTATAACAAAAATTATGGTTAATACGTAACTTATCATGAGCTATCATCGAGGCAAAGTTTAATAATTCAATACATTACGTTATATTTTATTATCCCCCATGCAATGCAATCAAATGATAACACTAGGTTCATCATGGGTACAACAAACTATATGGCAAGGAACCTTGTAACATGATATTTTATTTAATAAACATTCGATTTAAGGAGCACTATAGTGGTAAGTGCAATAACATCATCTTGTATACAAACTTTAATTGTCTAAGGTAAAGATTTTTTAAGAGTTATCTTTAGAGTAAGACTATAAACTTAAATGGCATGGACTTGTTTATGACCTGTTCTTCCAAGGGAATGACTACTTTTCATTTAACACTTTACAGTTTAATAGAATAAGCTTGTAACAAGATTATAGGAGGGAAGTATAATACATATGTTCAAGTAAGAATATTATTTTTATAAGTATTCCACCCAAACTTATATTATAATTATAGAGTAAACTAATGGTTGGCTTAGGAAGGTTATAGATTCAACCATGGTAACTATTGCGTTATAATGTCAACCATTATGGTCATGCCATATTCATCTAAGTTTGAATGCTTACAAGAGGATTTGGTAACTAAACATTTTGATGAATGCATCATCTGGAATAAATGTCTTTAACTTATATTTTATCTCATTTAGAGGTGAAGCCTTTTAAATGAAATTTTATCCACGTAAAGGTTAGACCTTGAAACTTTTATGTTCTACATTCTTTTAATGGTTAAAATGATACCTAGTTTACAGTAGGCTCTCCATCATACCTAAGATAAGCTTAAGTATGTGTTGAATCAGTGGATAGTTAGATTTTTAGAAGCAGTAATTTGTAAACCCCTTATTCATACACTATACGAAGTAAGAGTATTGGTGTCTTCTTAAACTTAAACTTTTGATTTTCGTTTTCAACTTGTAAATAATCTTATTTAAAGATCTTTTGACACTGACAACTTTGATAGATATCAGACAGTTCAATAATCTTAAGAACTATATTTTCTACCTCTAATAGAATGAAGAACAGATAATGGGTTTTACCTCAATAAGCATTGATATGTGCTTAGCCTTTAATATCTTACTGAACTTTGAATTGCAAAAAAACTTGTACTTAAGAATTTAGAAATTTTACTTGCAGCAGCCAATCTTCTTACTTGTAATCTGTAAGGACAGAAGAAACTTTCTGCATTAGCTCGAAAGCTAAGTAAGCCCAGTTTTTCATGACAGCCCCACCTTATGTTCGCAAAAAGAAACAAGTCAGTGAACTGAAAAGATTTGTTCTATCAATCTATGCAAATAACAGATGAATTCTAATAATAAGCTGATAACCTCTAAGTAATTAAATGATTAGTTAACTACTTTTATATCAATATTATGTAATTGAAAAAAATTTAAATTTTCATAAAATTTGGGGTTTTGACAAGAGAAATGTCCATTGGTCATGAATGGATTGGTCATGTGTGTAGATATTAATGTTCTACCACTTGGATCCTATGATGTTCTCATTGGAATGGATTGGTTAGAAGCTCACAGGGTGAAGCTTGATTGCTACAATAAGACTTTTGAATGCATGAATGAAGAAGGAAACCTAGTAGTTGTGAAAGGCATTCCAAAGGTGATTTCAGTGAGGCAGGTTTCAACAATGCAGTTAAAGAAGTTCTGTAGGAAGGGTTGCCAATTGTATGCAGCTCAGATTTTGGAGGAAAAGAGAGATGAAACTCCTCGGTTGGAGGACTATTAGGTGTTACAGGAATTCAGAGATGTGTTTCCTAATGAGATTCCAGGGCTTCCTCCAAAAAGGGACATTGACTTCACAATTGAACTTGTGCTAGGAGTAGCACCAGTGTCCAAGGCACCCTACAGGATGAGTACACCGGAGATGCTAGAGTTGAAGATGCAATTGCAAGAGCTGTTGGAAAATAAGTATATCCAGCCGAGTGTGTCTCCTTAGGGAGCACCGGTTTTGTTTGTAAAGAAGAAAGATGGTACACTCAGGTTATGTATTGATTATAGAGAATTGAACAAGGTTACAGTGAAGAATAAATATCCTTTTCCTAGGATTGATGACCTCTTTGATCAAATGAGAGGAGCAAGGGTGTTTTCTAAGATTGAGTCGAGGTCTGGTTACCATCAGGTGAGGATCAAGGATGAATACATTCATAAGACAACCTTCAGGACAAGGTATGGGAATTATGAGTTTGTAGTGGTACCATTTGGTCTCACAAATGCACCAGCTACATTTATGTGCCTTATGAATAGTGTCTTCAATAGGTATTTGGACAAGTTTGTTCTTGTTTTCCTTGATGACATTCTTGTGTACTCTAAGAATGAGAAAGAGAATGAAGAGCATTTGAGAATGGCATTGAATTTTCTTAGGGAGCATCAATTGTATGAGAAACTAAGCAAGTGTGACTTCTATAGAGATAGAATTTAGTATTTGGGTCACATTATCTCAGAGGAGGGTATATCTGTGGACCCTGAAAAGATTGAAGCCATTATGAATTGGCCTACTCCAAGAAATGTGACAGATGTAAGATCTTTTATGGGACTTGAAGGATACTACAGGAGATTCATTGAGGGATTATCCAAAGTCGCACATGCCATAACTTCTTTGAAAAATAAGGGGATGAAGTTCGAATGGACATCGAGGTGTGAAGAAAGTTTCCAGAGGTTGAAGAACCTTCTCACCAGTGCACCGATATTGAAGGTTGCAGATCTAGAAAAATATTTTGTGGTGTGTATCGATGCATGCGGACAAGGGCTTGGAGGAGTCCTTATGCAAGAAAACCACATGATATGTTATGAGTCAAGAAAGCTGAAGGAGCATGAGAAGAACTATGCCACTCATGATCTAGAGCTTGTAGCCATAGTACATGCTCTCAAGATGTGGATACATTACTTGATGGGCAGGAGATTTGAGCTCAGAACAGACCATTGTGGTTTGAAGTATTTGTTTGATCAGCCTACTCTGAATGCTAGGAAAGCAAGATGGCTAGAGTTTTTATGTGAGTTTGATTTTGAAATCAAGCACATAAAGGGAAAAGAAAATAAGGTAGCTGATGCACTCAGCAGGAAGGTGCAGGAAATGCATGTGGTATCTCTTAGTATTTTCCAATCAGGTTTGAGGCAGCAGATTGTTGATTATGTTGCTAGAGATGAACTGTATGAGCAGGTAAAAGACAAGTTGCAGCAACAAAGTCTTGAGAAGAGGTATGAGGGATATAAATTGGAAGAATATGGACTTCTCACTTACAAAGGTAGGATTTATAATCCGAATGTAGAAGATTTGAGGAGAGTTGTTATGGATGAAATCCATCAAGCTCCATATTCTGGTCACCCAGGATATCAGAAGACAATTGCTGCAGCTAGAAAGTAGTACTTTAGGCCAGGAATGAAAAGGGACATGGTTGAATACATTTCAAGGTGTATGAAATGTCAACATGTAAAGGTTGAGGATCAACATCCAGCAGGTTTGTTGCATCCTTTGCCAGTTCCAGAATGGAAATGGGAAGTTATTTCCATGGATTTCATTACAGGATTGTCGATGACTTGGAGACAACATGATTCCATCATGGTTGTGGTAGACAAGTTGACAAAGGCAGCACATTTTATAACGGTTAAGTCTACGTATGAGACTGGCGACATTGCAAGGATCTTCATGAAGGAGATATTCAAATTGCATGGATTGCCTAAGGAAATAGTCTCTGACAGGGATGTCAAGTTCACTTCCAACTTTTGGAAGGGGTTGTTTGCAGATTTGGGTACAAAACTAAACTTCAACACTGCATACCATCCTCAGATAGATGGTCAGATAGAGAGAGTTAATCGGGTGCTTGAAGATATGCTTCGCATGTACATGATGGACAAACCGACCAAGTGGGAAGATTACTTACACTTGGTAGAGTTTGCTTATAACAATGGACATCAAGCATCCTTGGGGATGAGTCCATATGAAGCTTTGTATGGAAGAAGGTGTAGAACACCAGTGACTTGGGATAATCCAGTGAATAGGATTGTGCTTGGGCCAGAATTGCTCAAGGAGATGGAGCAATAGGTTGTAAAGATTAGGCAGAAGATGAAGGCAACATAGGATAGACAGAAGAGCTATGCATATAAGCATAGGGTGAACAGAGAGTTCGGTGTTGGGGATCATGTTTACCTCAGAGTGAGGGCAAGGAAGAGTTCCTTGAAGCTTGGTAGTTGTGCCAAGTTGTCACCAAGATACCGTGGGCCGTTTGAAGTGATTGAAAGAATAGGGCCAGTTGCATATAGACTTGCATTGCCTGCTAGCACTAGAGCTCATAATGTTTTTCATGTTTCTTTGCTTAAGAGATATGTACATGAGCCTAACCATGTGATAAATTGGGATGTGATTCAGGTGGAACCCGAGGGAGAGTTCTGAATCAAGCCAATGTGCATCCTCGACAGGAAGGTCACCATGCTCCGGAACCAAGCCATAGGGCAGGTAAAGGTGCAATGGGAGCACTACGGACCCGAAGAGGCCACTTGGGAGCTGGAGGATGCCATGCGATTGGCACATCCATTTTTGTTCAATTTTGCAGAACACTGAGGCGATACTTGTGTAGCATTTTGTTCAATTTTGTAAAGCACTGAGGACAGTGCTATTGAAGGGGGAGGGGAATGTAACACCCTGGTTTTGACCCCATTGCATTAAATGTACATGATGTATATATTGTAAATGATCACGGTGTGGAGATAAAGGCCAAGGCCCCACCATTGATCGGTTATGCTATGTTTTGGATTCAAATTTGTTACCGATGGTATATCAGGGCATGCAACATATATTATGCTTGTCATCATGTAAATATGCATCTATAATTAATTAAATGAACCCGACCCGCTACGATCGCGGTAACTAAAATGAGAAAGGGGCATGATTTTCACAAGGATAAGGGTGGGGAAATTGTTAAACCTTGGCCAATGAGAGAAAAACCCATGTTCCATCTTCCCTTGTTTTATTCCAACCACTTTCATTAAAGAATGGCTGCTAGTGGTTGAGGCAGTTATTGTCTTTGGGAGTGGAGTGGAAAGAATGTCAGTCCTCACCCACACGCACACTCCACCACAGCAGTTGACTTCATAATGGAAGAGAAAATCTTCACGCACTCTCCACTACGTAGGCCTCACAATTTTCTGTTCACCTCCACGCACAAGATTTACCTGGTTTTCACTCCCGTGGACACATTCTCCTCTCCACGCCTATGCTGAACACTCACGCACATCCAATTCACATCCTCTCTATTGCCTGTTCATCCACGCGTGAGCTGTGAGCTATTCATCCTCATGCAGGGACCGTGTCTGCTGTTCTCACGCACCGAGATTTTTCCTGGTTTTTGGCTCACATAGCGAGCTGGAAGCTGTGCGTTTTCATCCACGAATTGTAGTGTTGCTATGGTATTTATATATTGTGGGATGGGAGTCTGCTCATTTCACGCCCAGCTTGGAAGTTTGTATTTTCTCTTCCTCTGCATGGTCTACCTGTGACTTATCGGTGTTTTTCGTTTCCCAGGACGGGCTGTGTTCCCCACGTTGGTTGTGAGCTGTGCTCATTGATACATTTTGGGTTGCTGTGTTTCCCACATTATTGGCTGTAGCTACTGTGATCTCCCTTACGCTTTGGGGATTATTGTAAATTCGCTGGAGAGTCATTTTGGCCATGATAGGGCCAAGAATGACTCAGAATTTTTCTCCCCTGTCTTAAGCTGTATCAGCTGATTGATTGCCGGAGTGCAATGGTTGGTCTTCGGACTGTGTGAGGAGCAGGGATGGGGGCTTAATTTTGCTTGACAAACCTGGTGGCTGGAAACCAGACAAGCAGAGCTAGAGCGTTGGATTTCTTCTCCACAACCTCTGAATAGCACTGGAAGGGAATGCAGGGCCTAAGGGACTGTGTAGCAGAGAAGGGATTGATTCCTTGTGTTGGGTGTGTGTGGGTGTTTTAGAAGCTAGGCTAGTTCTGGTGTAGGTGTTCTTAGCTCTGTAATGAGCTCACCAGCTTAGCATTGAGCCTTTCCAAATATACTTGATGGCCTGATAAACCCAACTGTGTTGGCTTGGCTGTGTTTTTGTATATCCTTGGCTATGTGTAAGCCTGCTAGTTCCCTTATTCCTTAGGGAATCATGCCCATCTCGGGGGTGGTAGAGCTGTTGAGAGATTAAGGAGCACGCTGGCCTATGGTTGGGTGGAATGTTGCAACGACGTAGCTGGTTGCAGATCAAGTTATTCATAAGATAAGTGCTCTTGTCCATTTCTACTTCCACAACTATCTTCTCTGTTAATGATATGATAAACATGTTAAATGCATGCATGTATGAATGCTATTGGTTTCCACTGTGTATGATGATGAATTTCATTTGTGCATGTTTTACTTCAATCTATTTTCGTTCAACATTTTGTTTCAACAATTTTGTGCATGCTTATGTTCATGGGGCTCTTAGCCCGGGTGGTTTAAGTGATGGTGGTCGCATCCTCTTGGCTGGTCGGAGGCATGGGGACGTGACAAAAGGACTCTGAGTTCTGTTGGTCCAAGACTTCTGAAGATATACCACCAACATAACTTTGCTCTCCAAAATTAATTGATTAATGCCCTCCCCAAGGCCTCTATTTATACTTTGGGAAATAGAGTGGTTTCGAAGGTTGAGGAGGTTGAGACAGTTGAGATGGTTAATGATTAGATCTCAACTAATATCCATTAATCATGAGTTATATTTTTTAATGTTGAATGGAGATGTACGTGACTATTAATATAGGCAACCCGTGTATGATACATGAGTTTCTTAAAGTAAACCCGCGTATAGATCTGTACGCGGGTTGCAATGGGAATAGTCGCATACAGTACGCGAGTTGTCAATAGGAATAGTCACGTACAGAAATCAACACTTAGAAAATTAATATGGCATTCTGGTTGAAAAGTGAATGCATCTCATGTCATGCCCATCTATAGTGTTTTGGCAAACTTTAATCCTAAAATGTCATTTTGTGTACCAACATAGGGAATGTCGGTACTCGGACGGAGAAGTGCCATTTGGGTTGATAACACCCACCTCAAGGATCCATCATGACAATTCATGGAATAAATTCAATATCACTTGGTATATTCTCCAAAGGGGGACCTACAAATTTACCACGTCATCATACTTGGTGGATACTCCATTATTTCTTGCCGGGGTCCTTGTCACTTCAAGTGGTCTAATGGGCCAAAGTACCACAACTTTTGAGGTCATGTGGAACAAGAATTATTATTTTAGGGGTACTTCAAGATTCACACCAAATTGCTTTAGACCAAATTTAGGGACTCTTTAGGGCCTTCTCCACCATGGATCATGTTACCCCAAAATCATGGGCAACTGGACCAAACACCATTGTTTATGGGTTTCTTCACCTTTTATTTCAACATTTGTTAGAGACAGCCTTAGAGAATTATTTAAGGTTTTGATCCATATGTGTACATCAAAACGTATCTTCCCATGAGGGCCATGTGTAACCGTTACACCGTAAGGGGACCGCTTTGGAGGACATATACATACATAGTTTGACATCAATGATAAATTTATTCAACAAGATGGCCATGAGTGTAAGAAATGCATATATCTTTCCATTACCTAATTGTACCTAGCAATTTACCCAATTATTCATTAATATGTAATTATTACAAAACTAATATCTAACTTGTTGTTCTATTATTAACTTAACAATACATAGTTGATTATATTTTCCATTACCATAGTCCACTATTCAAATTTAGAGTCGTGTTGTAAACGATAACACATAAATATTACATATAGGTAAAAGTTGCATTATTTAATTAGATATGTAGTATAATACTTATTTACCCAAAAGAAATATATAACTCATTGTTCTCTTATGACCTTAACAATATATAATCAAATATTTTTTCATTATAATCACCACTATTCCAATTTGGAATCATGTTGTAAACGATAACACGTAAAGTTTATTAATTATTTAATTATGAAGTAAAATAGTTATTTACACAAAAATAATATCTATCTTATTATTCTATTTTTAAATGATAATACATAATGCAATATGTTTTCAATTATGATGATGATAATGATGATTAATGTCCATTGAGACCAACTTTGGTCCATCAGACCTTAAGAAGGATAATACTTGGTTTACTTTAAAATCTTGTTCATGTGCTCAAAAATCTTGCCAAGAATATTTCCAAGCTCTAGTTTGGTATCATGTTGTAAATAATAAAACATGAATCCTATTAATTACAAAGTAAAATAGTTGCGATTTACCCAATTATCGATTAATTTGCAATTAATACAAAACTAATATCTAACTCATTGTTCTATTATTAACTTAACTATATTTATTCCAACATATTTTCCATAATAATCCTCCATGAACTTACTATCCCAATTTTGAATTGTGTTGTAAATGATAACACATAAATCCTACAAATATGCAAAAGTTGCATTCATTCTTATAGATTAAATCAAGGGAGACTAACCAATAAAACATAGATTTACTTGTCTTGTAACTATTTATGAAAATATTTATTTATTTAATATCGATGTCAATGGAATTTG